>CAXKVY010000724.1:0-351980 GCA_964058915.1 Tetropium fuscum
AAAGAAACAGTTGTAGTCGAAAATAGTGCAGTCAGAGAAGAATCAGTAAATTGGACCCACAAATTATGAATGAAGGCAACCAACCAACTTAACGGAACACAAGAAAGCGGAAATATGTCCAACATCCCACTTCTGACAACAATTGGTACGCCAATTGGTACGTGTTCGTAAAATAAGTGAGTACTCTCCAGAATCCAAATACACTTTATTAAGTTCCAAACACAAAAAGTCACAACTGTTTACAATGATAAATTACTGCTGAACACTTTTAATTACTTGTTACTAGGTCTTTAAGAGCATTCAAACTAAACTGAACTAGTGTATCGATCGGCTGGGTCTTATATACTATTTTCTAGGTTCTGGAAAGTTCTAGAAGCTTCTCGATTATTCTATCCCATTCTAGATTGTTCTCACTTATTCCGTCCAATTCTAGATTATTCTCACTCATTTCATCCCATTCTAGATTGTATATAAGGCATCTCGAAGGGTCCAAATGTTCATATACCGCATCAGCTATTCTAAATGGGCCAGGAGTGTATCTCGGTTATTTGAAGTCCCAGAGGGTTGACACTTAGCCCCTGGGGGCGTTGTATTTGGCACCCCCAGATGCGGCGTTGCCAGATTGTGCAGTTTTTTCCTCGATCTAGGGAATTTTCAATATATCGTGCACATTCGCATCTGACATTTCCGTAAAAATACTGTTTAACATAATAAATCACATATCAAAAATGTTGCATAGGGGGATGATAGCATGCAAAACTCATAAGGATACCTACTTGGGTACTTTTGGTGGTGCAATGAGGGTTCCAGAGACGCAGTGTCCGCCTCTTCCGGGTATTGGCGATGGATGTTATAGCTAGAAGCCTTTTCCTTGTTCTTTAAGACGCTCACGCTGATGTGGTCGTAGCCAGCGTGAGCCTCTTGCCCGTTGACCGCGTCCACTAGCGGGTTTTCAACAATCGCATTGCCTATGTCGTCGTCAAATGAGGCAGACGTATTGTCTGAAGCTGAAATGACCGTTACTGAAATGCTGCCCATCAATCCAAGGTTAGTCTAACAATAAAAGGCAAATTAAATATACGCCAATCACTTTTATCATCAATATGTCCAGGTGGTTCAACATGCTTTTGTTCCCTAAAAACTTTAAGAAAGCGGCCCTAGTTATGAACCTTTTACGTACAAATTGATACTTCAAAAACCAATATTACCTTGATTAAATGAGGATTGTATGAAGAGCTGTCAACGTCGGTGCCTACGTCTGGTCTTCCCTTTGATGTGATCCTAAACTCCTACCTAATACCTAAACTCTTCTGCTTGACTTTGAGGTAAGTGCTAACGTCAAAGTTTCTTTAATCTGGAGTTCTAGCCAACACCGTTTTGAAATGTTAAATTACATATCAAGAGAGATTCAGTTATTCTTATAACAAAATTATTTTGCTTTAAATTACTGATAAATTCTCGAGTAAAACGTGGAAAGAAGTCGAATATTCTTGAACTTGAAACCGAAAACTTGAGACCAATGTAAACGTTAGTACAGGCGAAAAACATTAACAGTGTAAACAAGCTGGAGAATTAAATTTCGCAATGTCGGCCAGTCTCCTTATCGATTTTTTATTAACTCTTGGCCGGGAGTCCATTAAATTATATGTCTGAGTTTAAGGCAATCATTTCACGCTTATACGTCACAACAAATACATTTCTACCACACGTCAGAAAACTTTGCAATATAAATGGAATTATTAATACACATTTAAAAGTTCCTCAAGTGTCCTGATGTTGTCCATGTTGGTTAATAAATTTCTAGTCTAGTAGGGTGTAATATTAACACCAAGGAAAACCGGTTATTTCCACTTCGATCAAATCAATAGCTGTTGTTTTTATAATCTGTTATCCTTACAGCGCTTACATTACAATAAATAATGATACGGAATTAAATCACGATGTGGAGTAATAATCATTAACAGCTCTTTCGCATTTCGTGGCATATGATAGGTAGGGTGCGTGGTTTTCCTGTACGTTATAATTACTGTTATCGATTCATAAATTCCACGTACTAAATAGGTTTATCCAGTCGAATATAAACGCGGCAAACGGAATTATTCTAATAACTGTACTTCGGAATCATGATGAACATCTTTGTCTGTCTCCACATGTACTAGACACTTCCCTGCACTCTTTCAAAATTGACATTTGTTGAGCCGGTTAAATACCTCTGGAAATTCGTACGTGGCCCATGAAAGGTTCTACGCAACACTATGGTGTTACGTGCACCTGTTTCAACTCAGGTCATATTACCTAGACGTTGTATCGTTGCAGGGAAATGCAGTCCGAAAGGCATAACTGGGAATTGATCTAATCCACCGTCAGGTATGGTAAACGGGGTTATCGTGTCGGAAATTATTTAAAGGTTACAACTATCGTTGCAGGGAAATGCAGTCCGAAAGGCATAACTGGGAATTGATATAATCCACCGTCAGGTATGGTAAACGGGGTTATCGTGTCGGAAATTATGTAAAGGACTGTACTTTTTGAAATCACGATGAATTTATTTGTCTGTCACCACATAGTCCACATGATAGATTGTAGATTTAGTCTTCTATCATCCTGTTCACATTATCAACTATATTTAACTCTGATGGCGAAATACGATCGAATATACCTCATTTGCAATTTCTGTATCAGTAAAAACGGTGCATAAAGAATTTATTTGCTTTATCTATTTATATATTTGAGTAGAAAATCATTAATAACTTAGCTAGATAATTAAATAAATGAGAAAAATCTCTAATGCCATGCTTCAGAACACCATTAACAGTGTTACGTAGTAAGCCTTTCCATGCCCTCAATTTACTGTCAACGAATGAAACGGCTGTCTCCTGTAGGTATGTAAAAACAATAGAAAAAGTCCTTTATATATAATCGAGTTCCCTTCATAATAAATGAACGTGTTATTCAGCGGCGACAGCGAGCTAAGCAGTATTGACTATTTGTTTGTCGGAAATTTCAGCGGAATGACAGCCACAGTAGGCTACAATAATCTTCCTTTGCGTGTATATCGTAAATTCATATAACATATACTTCGCATCAAAATTAACGCACCACCTAGAAAACCCCAAAAAGTCAAACTGAATTTCCTGGCGGTGAACCCGATTACGATGATTTTTTTAAATTGTAGCCTCATCAAGAGCACTATGAAAGTATCTCTTTTGAGCATACACAGAGTGTTTGTAATGAAGTAAAGTTTTTTGCATGGACTTTGCAACACCCTGTTGAATGCTGTGATTCAAACGGTTGGTGTGTACTGATGTCCGATTCCATAGATCCTGGACTATCTCAAGGATTTACTCGAATCAAACACTCTTAGTTAAGATGTAATAGATGAATACATTAAACTCACCAAACTTTGCATAAAACAAAATTGTTTTTAATTCAATAATAACTCCTTTTCACCTTTTATTGCAAGTCTATTCATGAGTAGATTTGAAGTTGAAGCAAAAGAAGAACTCGAGTATTTCCCTAGAGTTTCGCTAAGGTATGTTGATGATATTTTTGTAGTTTTTGATACTAAAGTAGCTAATATTGATGACTTTGAATTGATGACAAACGGAAAAAGAAGAGCAAGAAATCCGAAGAAACGAAAATTAAATGAGACGGAAATCAGAAAAAGAAGAGGAGAGAGAAAGAAACCCAGAGGGAGCAAATGAAAGAATTCATTAACATGCTGACAAAACAAAGAGAGGAAGATGAAGAGAGGCGAAAACAGGCAATTGAAGCAGTAAAATAGACAACTGAAGTCGAAATTAGTACAGTCAAAGAAGAATTAGAAGGAATTCAAACAGAAATGAATACAGTCAGAGGAAAATTATATGAACGAATCAGTAAATTTGAACTACAAAGTATGTATTCAGAACGGCAACCAACCAACTTGAAGTATGTATTTTACTTGACCAGTATTTGAAGGCGATGTTCCTGGGCTATGTTCAAACGACAATTTGAGAATGCAGCACTCAACAATGGATGGAATGACCAATAAAAAGCCATTGTTTTCATATTAGCCTTGAGAGGAAAGGCACTGGATATTCTTCAGAATATTCCGGAGGATAAACAGGCAGATTACAACTCTGTAATGGGTGCCTTTGAATTAAGATACAGCAACAAATATCTTACCCAGGTTTACCAAAGCCAACTGAAGAGCAGAGTTCGAGGGTCAACAGAGATATTACAAGAATTTGGAGCGGACATCGAACGAATTGTTAGATTTGCTTACCCGCAAGCTCCAGAAGATTTAATCAATCAGATTTTCGTACAAAGTTTCAACGATGGGGTAAGAGATTGCGAATTACAACAAGCCCTAAGACTAAGAAGATTTAAGACTATTGTCGAAGTTGTAATTTATGAGCTTGAACTTGAGGCTTAATAAATTAAACGATAGATTACCTTCAATTAAATTTACATATGAAATTGAAAATAACGGACAGCTACCATTCTTACATGTACTAGCAATTAGAAATATACAAAATAAGTTAGAATTTGATATATACCGAAAAGATACCAATACTCATAGATATGTACCCAATGACTCTAACCATTGCTTTCAACAGAAAATGGCAAGCTTCAATTTTCTGATTTACCGTCTTCTAAGTTTCCTCTTAATAAGAAGAGGTTTGAAAAAGAGAAGTAATTAATCAAAGATATAGTTGTGAGTACCTAATGGATATTGTACAGGACTAGTTGATAAAATAATCAGGAATCGTAAATTAAAAGAAACCCTTCGCAACTCTTCCACCTTTCAATTTAATAGAGAAAAATCCAACTTTATATCAATTCCATATAAACATCGTCTTACTAATGGTCTTAGCAGAATTTTTAGAGATATAAGAATAACAGTTGTTCATCTATCCGGGAATAAAATGCAACAAATTTTAGGTAATCCAAAGGATAAAATACGTATTAACGAAAGATCGGGGATTTATGAAATTAGCTGTAAATATGTAATAAAAAGTATGTTGGACATACTGGGCGATCTATTCAAACTAGATTCAAGGAGCACATGGCCCATCTCAAATACGGAAGAACAGAAAAATCTAGCGTTGCTCAACATACTTTTGACAACAATTATAGGATAGACATTAGTAGCTTAAGATTAATTAGGAATGTCACAAATAGTAGGCACGTATGCTTTTGAACGTTTAGAAATTAACAAATGTAGAAATAGTATGAATAGTGACAAAGGGCCTATCCCAAATAGCCCGCTTTTTGGTTAGTCGGTCCTGGTTCATTAGGGTATAAATAGGGTACACTTCTAGTGTTAGTTTATTTTTAATCATCTCCCGATGATGCCAGCTAGGTTGGCGAAACGCGTGTCGAGTATAGTGTTTTGGTGTTTGTGGAATACCACGTCAGTGTCAATTATTTCTCATTAATGCATGACAAAGCAAGGCCGCATGTTGCTCGTGTAGTTCAGGAATATCTACATAAGGTGGGCATTGAGACGCTGGACTGGCCTCCGCGTAATCCAGATCTTAATCCTATAGAGCATTTGCGAGAGAGTTTGGGTCGGCAACTTAGAAATCATCAGTCGATCGCCGTATCGCTTGACGAGTTGAAAACATTCTGTGAGAAACATGGAACAATATTGACCAAGACCAGAGTACCCATCTGATTTCGAGCATGATTAGTAGATGCCAAGCCGTCAATAGAGGTAGAGGTGGAAATATACGGTGGTGATTTTCTTTGTCCTTTTTGTTGTTTTTGTTCTTGCTACTAAATTACTACAATAATGCTGCATTTTCATTTCAGTTATGTATCTCCTTTAATAATTGAGATAACGGGTTCAAAAAAGAACGAAAAGGTCCGAAAAAATACTGCTATAGTATACACCGTTTTAATCACATCATTCCACAGGGTCTCGCAAAGTTCATGAAACAACTTTACTTCATTGGAACACCCTGTATCTGCTAACACTGAAAGTTGACTAAAAGATAGAAACCATAGTGCCCTTACTGAAGTAGGCTATAATTTAAAAAAATCATAGAAATCGGGTTGACGCTGCGCAGGAAATTCAGCTTAACTTTTTGTTAAAAAGTGGTGCGTTAATTTTGATGCGAAAGTATATTTCATGGAAATCAGGATCATTCAGGATGGTTAGATGGCTGAGAAGTGATATGAGTTTTTGAAAGTGATTTTAAGAAAAACCAGATTATAGAAGGTTAGGAATGAACCTTAGGAATTATGAATACAGGAGGATCCGTGTATTCGCGAATACCAAAGTATTCATATTTGAGTATTGAATACTAAAGACACATACAAAGCGTTGAATATGAATTTCAATAATTCATATTGTCAATACTGTCAAATAAGGTTTTTGAATATGTGTATACTGAAAACCAAAATATGTGATTGGGTATCATTAATGGTTACAATGAATACAATGCTTTCCAGTACTTAATACACGCTTTGCACTGGACCTGTCACTTCGCTAACTGACAGGTCATATAATATTGCTTTACGTTATTATAAATTACTTAATCTACGCTTTCATATAAACGAGAAGGTAGTGAAAGTATATTAAAATAGTGATAAATTACATAGGAAATGTACCTTTGTCCCATCGGCATTATGTCTATCACAATAGACTCCCATAGTACATGATATATGATGGATTTTACCTACGCAATAACCGACACTGATATAATTAAGTAACTGATTTACCTTACTGTGTTCAGTCTGTAAAACTGGACATATGAAAAGAATGCACAGCTTTTATAAAATACATAAACAGAAATCAGCATATCTCTTGATTTGTGTATTTATTTACGTCTAAGTAGGGCGGCATATCACACCTGTCGCCGTTGAAAATAATCAGCAAATTAATAGACATTTTTTCCAATAAAAATTGAATGCAGGAAGATGCATTTTATCTGCAAATTGTATGGGATTATGAAACGAATATTTTGTTACGTAGGCATGGATTGCGTTTCCAATTCAATTACGTGTAATGGGCATATAATAATAAATCATCATTTGGAGATTTTGAATAATCAAAATAATGTTTACAGGCAGGCTTCGGTTAATCAATTGCTATTTATACCTAGATTTAATTTGGTAAATGCGTTATAAATATACATGTCGAACTTAACATTTATATGGAAACATTTAAACTTTTAGATGCATTTATTCTTGAGGAATGCAGATAGATGTAGTTCTGAATTTCATATTAACCTTCAATTTTGGCCATGTACAAAGTACAATCATTACATGGGATTTTTAACGCGCTTTTATTAGCGTCAACCTGTATGTTTGTATGTATCTTGTAACGGAATATTTGAACGAGATTTTCACCCACTTCAAGATTTGAAATTTTGCACACTTTTCAAGTACCGATGACGATAAAATAATTGGACAACTTTGTCCTAATGTCCTCACCGTGATCATCAAAAATCAGGGTATAAAAATGTGTCTCGTATTGGCGCATTCGCCATAATATAGAATTTACTGATCACAGTTATAGTACTATTTGTCTAATCCTGCTCTTGAAACATATAGTTTCTTATTTAGATACAAAACTCCAATTAAAAAGTTTTGAGTTTCTTAGTTTAAAAAAATTTAAAAACGCTTTAAATGGAAACCGAACTAAAAGCAAAAAATAACGTTTAGCTACTAAGATTTTGTAACAAAGCTTGGGGTGTATGATATCAATTGTTATAAATATTTCATTGATATTACCGCACGCGTTTTCACAAAATCTTAATAGACTGCTGGCTAATACGTTGGAATAATTCAAAATTTTTTATGTAATTTTGGATGCATATATCTTCTGAATAATATGGAATATCAAAATACAGATTTTAGGACGTTTTTGGAAATTTCATTGGTAATAAATGGCCTGAATATCATGTTTCTATCGTGCTCAAAAAATGAATATACGGGGTGTGAACTAAACCCATACAAAAAATTTCATTTTTACCGAGAAGTTAGGAAAACCAAAATAGAGATCAAATTTTTACACCATGGTAGCCTATGTACCAATGCGAAAAAAACAAATTTGTCGGTTTTTTTTATATCTCTCTTATTTCCGAATATACGGGGTATTATAGAATTTTTTTTTGAAAATACATCTTACTGTTTAAATACAAAGTAAGTATTTTTTTAGAAAAACGACCCCTGAACGTTGAGCATTGTAACTAGATTAAGTCTATCTATCAATTTTTTCTTAATAACTAGAATTAGCTGTTCAATAGACGAGTAGAGTGATCATATGGTAGACATATTATGCTTAGAATTCTAGGTACTTTCACTGTCACTACACTAAATTCGAACGGTTTTAGTCCCTTTAGCCGTCGAACAAGTCCGTTGTTGTCGAGTAGTGATAACACTTCGACGTATTCATGGTTTCACGAGTTAGATTTTAGTCTGCGTACGTTTTGGTACAACACTGAAATGGAATCCATATTAAAGTTATTACTACAAGTCGAGGTGCGGGAGAAGTTTTTGTTAGGTAGATCTATTTAATTTTTATCTATTATCTATTAGATCTGTCATTTTTTCTAGTGAAAACAATTCCATCGCGAATCCAAACATACTTAACGTTATTACTTCTAGCTGCTTCCTTATATTTTTTTAGTAAATGTTTATTTGCCTCAGTTAAATGTTCATTTATATAAAGTTCAGTCGAAATATTGACGATTTCCAAACCTTTCCTTGAATTACTAGATTGGCGACGTGCTACTTTATATGCTGCTAAAATTGTGTTACAAATGTAACAAGTACAAGTGTTACAAATTATATGCATAAATCCAATGTAATTGATACATCTTGTATATAGCCAAAATTTAAAATTAAGAAGAAATTCAGCAACACATCTGCGTTCCTTGGGAACAAACCTATAAATTAAATATATATATATATATATATATATATATATATATATATATATATATATATATATATATATATATATATATATATATATATATATATATATATATATATATATATATATATATATATATATATATATATATATATATATAAATTAGACCTATAGATAGGAACAAAATAATACATTTTTGGTGAATGTAATTTTGCGGCTCTCAGTGTATATTATTCTCTTCATTATTTGTCGTATTCCAATCGGTTTCGTCTCTCGTTTCTCTGTCCGCCAACTGCATTCGTGATTTACCTGTCGAAACCTGCGTCTATTTTTATCACTTCGAGGATTGATGAGCTAGTGATTGGCGCATATCGTAGGAAAAGCACTCTCACCCGCCATTTCCGTCACGTCGAGCTCTGAAGATGACTGCATAGAGGTGACGAGCGAATCTTCTACCAAGTGAGAGTCAAACGATTCTACGCTTCTATTAGTGCCAAGGATTGCGCTCGTGCCAGTGCCGCTTACGCTATCTGTGCTGGTACATGCGGAAAGTTACCGACTGTGCGAAATGTCTTGGCGGAGGTCCAGAGATAGGGGATTGTTGCAAGTTTGCGCGAAACGCCGACCGGACTTATGCGGACAATATATAAAGGTTATCTCGGGTTCTTAAGTTATTGGCCCGGCGGAATGCGAAAGCTTAATGCAAGAAACAAACTTTGTTACATCTGATAAATCTGATTATTTTTGCAGGCACATCAAGCATTTTCCTGTCGGGTTACTTCGGGAAACTTGGCTGATGTGCCGTTTGTTTCCAAGGTTGTTCAGGGAAGTTAGGTTATAGTTTCTGAGCTATTCTCTTAAGAGAGCACGAAGATGGTCATAAGTACACCATTTCAAATGATTTTCGAGACACTCGATGGCTACTTTAGTTTGATTTTAAATCGAAAAGACAGTATTCGAAGATGTAATCAGTATTTCTTATTTCGCGCAGTCAAAGACGGCCAATTTAAAAAAAATAATAAATCGGAATTTTTTAAAATTTAATGAGGATGCTCACTTGGGCTTGTTACTATTGAATATATAAATGAATAATAAACGTGTTGTCAGTAGAATGTTTGCCTCTAAATTTGCGCGAATCGATGATAGAACGATTCAACGATAGAACGCGGGTAGTGAAGTGGTATGATGTAATCCAAACTTCTGCTTTAAAGTGTTTGTTATTTTTGCTGTTGATAATTTTTATATCTCCGTGAGAAATAAAGATTGCTGTCAAAGTACGGAGAAAAATTTATTTTAAAAGTGTTATACAGGGTGTGCCACGGTCAATGATACCTTAGACGTTTACGGAAAACGGGACATCGGATTATTCTGAAAATTTGGCTACTTACATCATTGCTCCTGGTATATCGATGTAAAATATTTTTAGCGATACAGCGTTGCCGCTTATACCGAAACATAGCAACATCTTCGATGCTTCAAATGAGACACCCTATATATGATCGCATTTTTGGATTCATAATTACTTTCTGATAGTTTTTGCCTAATATTTTCGTATATCTGGATTCGTGGATTCGTAGAAATTTGTAGTTTTGGAAGTAACTTACCAAGGTTCTGTTTATTTATTTCTCCGTAGAGAGGCTTGTTCTGCGTTATACAGAGTTTCTTAAGATTCTTATTTACTGCTAGATACAAATATGGTAAACACTGTATTTCTTTATGTATAATGTAATATAGGATATACCCCCTGTATACCTTGAAATAACCTGAAATACAATCAAAATTGCTTTCAAAAGATATATAATATTTATATACCCAAATACACTGACGGACATAAAAAGTGGCGCACCTAGATTTTGTCCCAAATTTGTGTTCAATAACTTTTAAACCAGCATATCGATTTTGATAATTTTTTTTTGTTTGAAAGGGCGATTCTTGCGGTTGACTATTTTGTAATTGGCTTTCCTTAAAAAATGTATTTTTTAATATGTACAGCCTTTAAAAACCGATTATGATTTTGACACGAAATTTGATTGTCGCTGTGGAGTGAAATTTTATTTGTATTGAATTGTTAGGTGGGTCACGGTGTTTACCATTCTTTTTTCAATATTCTCTTTTTTGAATCACCTCTCTAGCCCCTTCAGCAACGAAGATGCGACATTTTAGATGAAACGGTGTTATTAAGTTTGATATTCAACAAGGAGGCCGTGGAGCTGAAAATGTCTAAAAAGTTCATCGTTTAAGAAATGTTTAGCGTTTTAGATTACAGACGCTGAAATAATTGTTACTTACAAGTACAAACAACATCAAAAAGAAATAACAAACAAAGAATTATTCGACATTTTAGTAAAACAACTGTAATTATTAATGATTAAAACAATAAACTTAAAAAATAACTGAACAACAAACTAACTAATAGCGAGTATTTCCTCTGGCTGCTATAACAGCTTCCATACGCCTAGGCATGCTTTCAATCAAATTTGTGATAGTTTGTGATAGTGATTTGAGGGATATTGTCCCATTTTTCTGTAAGAGCAATCCTCAATTCATTCAGATTTTCTGGGTTGCGTCTACTAACACGTTGTCCCAATTCATCCCATAAATGCTCAATGGGATTCATATCAGGGCTTTTAGCGGGCCACGGCATACGATTAGTTCCGACATCGTTTAAAAATTGTGTTATCATCACTGCTGTATGCGGTCGTGCACTATCTTGCATTAACAGGAATTCCTCGCCAATGTAAGGTGCAAATGGGACAACATGTTCATTCAAGATCTCTATGTATCTAACTGCATTTAGAGATTGCCGTGATGGAAACACAAATAATTCTGTACGGGCATCGCTGGTAATTCCACCCATACCATTAGTGAACCACCGCCAAAACTCTCCCTTTCACTGAACAGACCATCCTCGTATCTTTCCCTACGCCTTCTCCAAACCCTCCGACGCCCGTCTACTGATCTCGACATGAATCTTGATTCGTCAGTGAATAAAACTTGAGACCATTGCAACTCATTCCAAACAAGATGAATTCGAGCAAAATCCAAACGAGCTACTCGATGTCGTCGAAGTAATCGCATTCCAATAGCAGGTCTTCTTGCGATAAAACCAACACTCCTGAATCTCCGACAAATTGTTCGATCTGACACAACTGTTCCTCGTGCGTTTCTTAAATTTCGGTTTGTTATCACAGCTGTTTGATAGGGATTCCTCGATATTTGCAGACCAATAAATCGATCGTCAATATTTTGCATAATCCTGGAACTACCCGAACCTGGACGTCTGCTGTATTGGCCCGTTTCTCGGTAGCGCTGGATCGCTCTTCGGACAGTTGTTTCTGGTAGACCAAAAATACGAGCTGCATATCTTTGACTTCTTCCATCTTCTACCAAAGCCACAACTCTAGCTACTTGAATTGGACTAATTTGCACTGGCATTTTCTTTTAGAACATTAACTGAATTATTTTTTTTCACGAGAATTTCAACTGAATCTAATCTTTTGACGTTTCAGTGTGATCCGTTACCATAGCCTCCGTGTTAAATATCAAACTTAATAACACCGTTTCATCTAAAATGTCGCATCTTCGTTGCTGAAGGGGCTAGAGAGGTGATTCAAAAAAGAGAATATTGAATAAAGACTGGTAAACATCGTGACCAACTTAAGAATTCAATACAAATAAAATTTCACTCCACAGCGACATTCAAATTTCGGGTCAAAATCGTAATGGGGTTTTAAAGGCTGTACATATTAAAAAATACATTTTTTATGGAAAGCCAATTACAAAATAGTCATCCGCAAGAATCGCCCTTTCAAACAAAAAAAAAATTCAAAATCGGTAGGCTGGTTTAAAAGTTATTGAACATCAAATTTGGGACAAAATCTAGGTGCGCCCCTTTTTATGTCCGATAGTTTAGTAAGCTTTCGGAAATAAACGCGTTTATGTAAAAATCGTATTATTTTGTCATATTGTTTTAGAGAACCATGAAATGATATGATGAAGCATGTCATTAAAATGCAATAAAAGTGAACGAAAAAGAATTGAAATAGAGTGAAATTAACTAATTAAATCAAGTTTTGAAGAAAATGTTTATTCTTCACGTACAATGTGACCAAATTATAGCAAGAACAGGCAGAAACTTCACTGAAATGTTTTCTGATCTACAACCAAGCAAGAAAAAGCTTATATGGTTACAAAATAATTTCATTAATTATGCGTCAAAAGTGTACTAACTACTAAATAAACTAATTTCAGTAGGTCAAATAACTTAAATACAATAAACCAGCAAATACCAATAGAAAACAAAAACATGTTATAAAAAATTCAAGGACTTTCATAATAAATGTTCAAACTGACGACCGTTGACTTCCAAAAATTTTAGAATCCAGATATTCCGAGATTCAGTTGGCCCGCTCCTTAACCTTAAACTTCTAAACCAACTATCCCCAAACATTCGGAACAACTTCTCTGTTACTGTCCCAGTGCAATGGGCCGGTGCCCCTTTTCAACATCAACATCAACATCAGCATCAAGAGATGCAAATTGTCCAAAAACTCGTTCACCTCTCGTTCAAATCAGAAGGTATTTCTTAGAATTCAACAGTTCATCGTAAATGAGAAAATCTATTTTGTCCAGGAGGCAAAAAACGTTAGAATTAAACTCTTCCTCAAATCCCATTTCCTTGACATGGATTTTATTCAGCCCAAATATGCTCGTTTCTTCTGTTAAAAATGCCCTCCCTGAAAAATTTTGCTTCGTCTGTAAAAATTATTTTCTTTCGAAAGTTAGGATCTTCTTGGGTGCAGATCAGAATTGCTTCACAAAGTTGTACTTCACTTTGATAATCCTCTGGTTTCAGGGCTTGAACTTTTGTTAACTTGTATGATTATCAAGTCCCCTTGAACAGAAGCTTGGAGAAATCGTGAAAATAGGCCAGAGATGATGATGTCTTCATCAAAAGTTACAGGCTTGGCAAATATCGTTCCGATTTCAGTTTTGATCTATAATCAGTGAAAATATTTTGTAACCGTACAAACTTTCCCTTGGTCATTGGTTGTAGATCATGAAAAATTTCATTGAAGTATCTGCACATTCTTGCTATAAGTTTTCCATGAAGAATAAACAATTTCACCAAAAAGTCATTTATTTTTTTTATTTATTTACTTATTTCCCTCCATTTCAATTCTTTTCGAGTCACTGCTTTTATTTCCGAAACCTTACTGATTTAAGTATAGTAATATGATATATCATTTGAAAGAAATTTTGATTGTCTTTCAGGTTCCATTTAAAAAAAATACAGTTACTACCATTTTTATATCTGACAGTAAAATCGCGAATTTTACGCGACCCTGTATAACGAAAAACCAACTTCCCTAAAGAGAACTAATACACAGGACCTTGGTAAGCTACTTCCAAAATTTCAAATATCTATGAATCCACATGCCGCAGTAATAAATATTTAATTAAAGCAGTTTTGAACAAAAAATATGGAAACTCCAGGCAAGTATTAGGCAAAAATAATTAGAAAGGGATTACGAATCCAAAAATGACCGTGAGACACCTATACACTTTATATTAAGATGATAGTCCGGGTATCGCTTCATATACTACTAGCGGATCGATTAATATTTCAAGATCGACGCATTCTGCGCGAGAAGTTGGCCTCAACTCCTTTAATATTCTATGATCATCTCCATCTTCATCGTCTTCTGATTATCATCGTCGATTGTAGTTGGTAGACCATTCAGATAATTTTAAAGGCAATTATGACAAACTTTCGTTCTTGTTTTTCCTGATTTTCTGCATCCGCGCATCTGCACAGCCAGAGGTTTAACAAATTTTCTGGAATGATTGGGACTCGAATATTAGAGCATTAGCCTTTGTAAACGTCTCTAGCCTCAATCATCAGCGGATAATTCATTTCTTTGCAATTTTTGAACTTGGTACACCCGAAAATAATGATGCTTGGCTGCTTTTCCTGTCGGTGGTAACGAAGAAATATCTTGTTTAATTTTTGTAACGGACTTTTCCTGATTTAATCAAATACATTTTATTTTGGGATAGACATAGTTCAAGCAATAGTACAAGAAGGTCAACATCTTCACCAACAATAACTACATCTTCATGTGAGAAAGATGCTTCGATATCAGGTATTAATGATGAAACCATCTGCGGCCTCAGTGCTTCGTCGAAAAACCAGCCCATGCTAATTTTTCTTTGAAAGCCTACCAATTAACCCGTTTTTGTTATTTTCATTTGCTAAGGAACTATATTAGCATAAAAAAATAACAAACAGTTTGAAGCTGAAGTTTGGATTACATGCGTGCAAAATTCGATGGCCTTACTGTTCTACTGAAAAAACTATATGATTTTTTCGATTGATACACCGAGTCATACCAAAAATCTTACTTTTGATGTCGTGAGACATTTGGTATTAGATTATCCGTACGGGAATTATAGTCTAATAGCTAGTTTAGGCCATCCCAAGGAAAAAAATGACCCGTGAGGCTAAGTGATGAAGCGATAAAGTGAGCACCCTTGTATTTTTGAAAATGTGGTAAAAACAGAAAATTTTACCCATTTTAAAACAACTCTCGGATGGTGAAAGACTTGTAATTAAAATAAAATTATATTAGTAAAGCTTCCACAGCTTTTTCTGTCTGTGGCAATGAAGAAATATCTGGTTTAATTTTTGACTTTTCTGGAATGGTGTATTCAGTTTTCTCCTTGCAGCGGCCAATGCTTTTATCCCTCGAATAACCCAACAATCTGGACATATACCGTGACCTTCGCCGTGACATGTTCGACAGCCGGCAAATAAAGAGTGCAGTGTCAAGAAAGTACAAATATGGTCAGAGGTCTGGTGAAGGAAAACATAAATTCGGGTTTAAAGGGTACGGGTACTATGTAATTAGAAATAAAATCTCGGAAGTGTCCTTCTGTCGAGCCGCTACAGGTTTCAGCGAAATCAATGCCTCATGCATATTGTGCCAGGTAATCCATTAAGGGATATCTAACGATAATTAATATATGTTTGGTGTGGCTCTGGTGTACACGTATATATACATATTGCAGATGTATTAATTGTCGGATATGTTTCTCTACCCGAATTATAGTAACTCGCTAAGTTCCATATAGGTAATTATTTTTGTCAATATTAGTATGCAGATATCCTTTATTTTATTGTTATTTATTCTAAAACCTAAGTATACTATAGCGTTTATTGTTTATTTCCTTTGGTTTAATGAGCAAGTATTCCATGTCTCTAGATGCTAGTGTTACTAACATAATTACTAAAAATATACACATAACAACATGCTACATATATACGAAACAAACTAATATCTCATTAGGGCCAAACAATTTTTGCAAAGACGTTATAAATATAAATCAATTGACAATGAATTCCAGCAAACCAACAGCGAGCCAATGAGTCCACCTATGAGTCTAGTGTAATATGAAATACCTTACTAGAAGTAATCAAACATTTAACTGCCTTTCCTTATAGTAGTTGCAACTTCCTGATGGTATACGTTTTTTATAAGTACATACATTGAAAATTAACATTCATTCAAATTCTGTCAAACAAATGTAATCCCAGCTGTATCAATTAAGAAGAATTCCTGACATAACAGCTTGAGTTAATCAGATGCGATTTGAGAGACGAGACATTTTTAGGTCGCCATTTTTTTAGAATTTTTAGTGTGGCGTAGATTACAGTTCTCTTTGGAAAGTTTTAAGTGCATGAAAACTCTCTATGCCTGTGGAAACGTGTTTTAACGTCTCGTACTGACTTGATATCATTTTCAGTGTATATTTCACATGCAAATGTAACTGCCGTCATCCAAATTGTTCCTAAATGCATGTTCATGTTCTTAGATTTGGCTGATATCTCTGAGCTATGCAAAATGCTATTTCAAGTGTACTTGGAGTAATCCGCATTTAAACTACTCGTCAACTGTATTTGTCAACTGAATTTGTATCGTATTTGACTGTATATTATATTGAAAAATTGAGGAATGTCCTTGTATCGACCTAGGCGTGTATCAGTGATTTTAAATATTTATTTTTGTAGAAGAACGATGTTAAAGAACGATTTATAGAAATTGGCACTTTTTCGTATCTTTTTGAATTTTAAAACCTGGAAGAAATTGGATTTTTAAGACATTACTGGATTAGCATAACCTTCCGAACATTTCTGCAGAGAATTCGTAAAAATCAATTATACAGGGTGTACGCGATCTCATTGTAAGCAATTTCCAAAATAATAATCTTAATTTTTGCCAATATTCATAAACACTATGTCTGTAAGTGTATCAAAATTAAAAAAATTGGTTACTTCTTTGAGGTTATTACGTTCAATGGGGTATTTGAGGAGATCCATATTCGAAAGTTTTTTCGTAATGCTGCGTATTTTTTTTTTACATGTCAATTCGGAATGCCCTTTTTCTCTTCTTGATTATAACATTTTCGCCATTTAGACGCATTGATTTGGTCCACCCCGTATAAAGCCATTATTTTTTTTCATTTTCATAAAAGAACACCTTACCCATATCTGTATATTACCCATATCTGTTTTCCTAGTTTTCTAATTGTTTTTTATTATTTTTCAAAGTTTAATATGATATACCGTAAAAAAGTAAAAGTGCCAATTTCTATAAATCATTCTTTAACACCATCACAAAAATAAAAATTGAAAATCGCCGATACAACTCTATGCTAAAATTTTATTCTTGTCAAAGAGGGACATTTCTCAATTTCAATGAATTTTGCAACAGGATTTTGAAGATTAAAACGAAGATTTGGAAGTTTAAAAAACATACCGGGTTATAGAGAAAACATTAGGTTTTCATATGCTGAAAGCCGATGGAAAATCCATTACAATACAAGGTACGATACTTTTTTTCTAAAACCAAAAATCACAATCAGAAGCAACATCATGCAAAACAAAAAACAAACTTCTATATATATATATATATATATATATATATATATATATATATATATATATATATATATATATATATATATATATATATATAAATATTTTAAATGGTACCCTGTATATTTTTGCCCATCTGATTCGTCTTTAAATTCTCTTTTCAACCATGTATCGCACATGACATTTGTTTTTAAACTGACAGTTAATAATCATTTCATTGTATTAAGCATAGGTGGCCATGATATGAACCTTGGCAGATATCGATGCTTAGTGTGCCGTGATATCGAAAGACTTCTGCAACTTTGTGTCTCATATTTTTTTGGGCATAATCAGTAGCTGAACAGACTAACTTGATCTTTCTTATTTAAAAGAAAATATCTCTTAACAACCAACGATATTATAAAAACTAAGATAGGAACTCCATTTTTTTATTTGACCTACTTAAGAAATGCTTATTTATCTTTTATTTTCGGCCATTACAATTGCTGTACCTATCCCATTTTGCTTTCTTCATTAAAATTAGTATCGATAAGTATTGCATAGTAATGAACATTGTTACTACCTATTGTAACAAAAATATTTAGTTAGTCAAAGTTGCGTCACTTTCGCCTAAACCGGAAGTTTAAGGAAATGTTTGATATGCTCAAAAAAAGGACAATTATGTAATATACAACTCTCCCAAAGTTGAAAATTTTAACTTTTTAAATAGTAAAGTTACAGAGCGTTACATGTGTCCTGTGTCACCCGGTATATATATATATATATATATATATATATATATATATATATATATATATATATATATATATATATATATATATACATATATATATATATATATATATATATATATATATATATATATATATATATATATATATATATATATATACGCGCTTGATTGGTCAGAACGTAAAATTTCATTATATCTAAATTATTTATGGGCACAAAAATCTGTATCTAGCTTAATCACAATAGACAAGTCTCATCAATAATCATAGCATATCGACCATGAATAAACTGTCTATATTAAAAGATTAATGTGAAAGCACCATGGTGGAAAGGGAATTCGAGTGTTTATAATCGCGAAACAAAACGCAGTGCAGCTATGACACCTAAAACATACATCGAAGTTACGCAACAAACAGGAAGTGAATCTGATTATATTATAATGTTTAGAATTTAAAATTAAATCAAGGGAAGTTCAAATTGTAAGAGTTGTAAGTAAAGTTACGTAAATTAAATTATAGGCATTAATCTGATCGATCAGATTGTATCACAATAATGAGAAAGAAGTTGGTAACCCGGAAATGCAAATGTTTTTCTATATGGGAAATCCGTGGTTACAGATAACAAGATAACAAGGCGAGTCTAGCTATAGAATTTGAGGAGAGAACAGTTCCGCTAATATTTTTTATAAAAAATTGTTAAAATTAATAGTTAAACTTAAGTAAAAATAATTAATATAGTGAGAAATGAGTAGAATACCAGTGGGAAAGGTTTTCAAGCAGAAATAACTGTACATTAAGTGTTTGTTTTCGTCGATTAAGAAGTGAGCGTCCCGTCGATTAAGAGGTAGCGTCCCCAGCCGCAGAAGACTTTGATAGCAGTAAAAGAAAAAGCAAATCATTTTATAAGAAATCCCAAGTATAAAGAAGCAGTAAAAGTGCAGAATCTAAAAATTCACAGTTTGAGGGTAAGGATATCCTATAATAAAGATTTCGGCAATCGTAGCTGCGTTCCAGAGAAAGCACGGCGATAGTAGCAGCGTTCCAGAGATAGTACGATTCTAAGGTAACAACCATTTCAAACTTTGCTAGTTTTTAAAATATATTGTACCAGAGGCTTAATCCCATGAAGTAGAATAAGTTACGTAGGTTTGCGTAGGGTAGTAATAAGTTTCAAAATTTGTTTATTTATTTTCATGATCATATGACAATAAACATAGTCATATATAAATTACTTCTTCTTTCTTATTATTTTGAAAATTTTCAGGAAAAATTTTAAATCCTACAATTTGAGATCAAATAAAATTCAATTGATTTAACAAAATATTCTAATAACATAGATTCACTAGTTGGCAACGAACTTCACTGTTTAATAATTTTACTCTTGCAAAATATTTACATAGACCTAAATGGACCCCCTCTAGGATCATATTGTACTCATGTTCCAAGTGATGCTTCTAAAATATTACAGATAAGTGTTCGTAGAACTGGCGCCCATAAACAAGAAGGATTCAACAGGGAAGAAATAGTGTAAGTATCCTGTAAGCTTATCAGACGTTTCTTTGCTATACTATTACTATTGTTATCTCATTTTATACAAGTCTAAAAACAAAGTTAGTTAAGTCCCGTCCGGGGAAGTTTTTCATGATAAAAGGATTGTTGCGACCACCGTTAGGGTGGGAAATTTTGATTCTTACTTCTACTATAAACTATCTCTGGACAAAGTATTATTTGTACATGAAATATTTCTTCCATTTGCCGTTTTTTCGTCTAATCAGCGTGGACTAATATAAGGGCAGTTAATTACATCGATCAATCGACTACGGCGTACGTCAGCTACATCGAAACTGATTTATATTTTGGATCGCAAACAAGCTGGAAGCGATACGAAATGAAAGTTAATTGACTGACTGGATATCTCCACACCAGATGACAAGTAAAGGATCAGTCAGGCATATCATCCCATGATGAAAGTAACTAGCAGAAACACTACCTATTTAATTTTGCTTGTAGTAGCATCTAATAAATGAGAAAGTATCTGTTCAAATCAAAAATATAATAATTACTAGTAATCTACTACTACTAGTACTTATAGGGGCGATAATTAAACGACCTCTCGGTATTTGCTTTAAAATAACTTCGAAGATTGTTTCTTTACATTAGATTTGATCAATTGTGATTCTCCATTGCTGGGAGATTCCTAGTCGTTAAAAAATAACACTCGGAGTAGTTTCCACAAACACCAAAACACTTTCACTTCGGTCGACGCGCGTTTCGCCAACCAAGTTGGCATCATCCGGAGACGATTAAAACTAATCGTAAACTACAAAATCTACCACATTTATACTATTTTCATGGTGACGTCACTAATGATATCACCGTGAAATTTACGCGTGACTATTCACGGTTCAATGATCGGTTGCTAGGCAACGCGTAAAGCGGGCTATACGGTATAGGTCCCTTGTCGCTATTCATACTACTATTACATTTTACAATTTCTATTTTACATTTCTAACTAATCTTAAATTACTAATATCTATTCTATGATTGTTGTCAAAAGCATGTTGTGCAACACTAGACTTATCTGTTCTTCCATATTTTAGATGAGCCATATGCTCTTTAAATCTGGTGTTAATTGATCGTCTCGTTTGTCCAACATATTTTCACAATCATTACAACTAATTTCGTAAATCCCAGACCTTTCATTTGGAACAATTTTATCCCTTGGATTGTCTAAAAGTTGTTGCAATTTGTTGCTCGACGAATGAATCGCTGTTATACCCACGTTTTTGAAAACCTTACTCAAATCACGAGTAAACCGGGGTTCGTACGGGATGGATACATATTTTGGAGCCTCTATATCCTTTTGAAAGGTCGTAGAATTACGAAGTGTGTCCTTAAATGTACGCTTCCTAATTTGTTTTTCAACTGTATCTCTATGATAACCATTACTCACAGCTATATCTTTAATTAATACTTTTTCTTTTTCAAACCTCTCATTACTAAGAGGGAAACTTAGTAAACGATGGACAAGAAAATTAAAACTTGCCATTTTATGTTGATAGCAGTGGTGAGAGTCATTAGGGATATATCTGATCGTACTGGTATCTTTTCTATGCTTGTATTTCAAGCAGTAAACAACCTAATTAGTAATTGTCCTTATAAAGAACTTACTAGAAACCCTATCAAGAATGACTACTGAAATAAAAAATGTTCTCAAATCATGTAACAACCTTATTACTCCACCTGTTAAGAATGGGTTACGTGTCTCTAACCCTACTGTACTTAGATTGTATTGTCTACCAAAAATTCATAAGCCAGGGAAGTCGGTGCGTCCAATAGTATCGCCTATTGGATCTCCGACTGACCACTTATCAAAATGGTTGACTGAGGAATTTGAAAGTTTGCCCATTGCACAGCCTAGTTTTTCAGTTAAAAATTCGATGATTTCATTGATAAGGTCAAGAATATTCAATTGCAAGAGGGTGAAATTTTGATTTCCTTTGATGTTTGTTCATTATTTCCTAGTGTACCAATTCCACAGACCTTGGACTATCTTGATTACTCGAATTAAACAACTATAGAAAAGAAGGAATAGAAAAATATATAAACCTTACAAAACTTTGTATGAAACAAAATTGCTTCCGTTTCAATGACAAGTTTTATGAACAACGTGAAGGAACCGCAATGGGAAACTGTTTATCGCCTTTCATTGCTAATGTCTTCATGAGTCGTTTTGAAACTGAAGCAAAAGAAGAATTCGAGTATTTTCCTAGAATTTGGATTAGGTATGTGGATGACATTTTTGCCGTGTTTGACATTAAGATTGCGGATGTAGAAAACTTCATATCCAAATTAAATAGTCGTTTCACTTCTGTAAAGTTTACATATGAACTAGAAAATAATGGAAAACTTCCATTTTTAGATGTATTAGTAATTAAAAATAGTGACAATAGGTTAGAATTTGATATATATAGAAAATATACCAGTACGATCAGATATATCCCTAATGACTCTCACCATTGCTATCAACATAAAATGGCAAGTTTTAATTTTCTTGTCCATCGTTTACTAAGGTTCCCTCTCAGTGATGAGAGGTTTGAAAAAGAAAAAGTATTAATAAAGATATATCTGTGAGTAATGGTTATCCTAGAGATATAGTTGAAAAACTAATTAGGAAACGTAAATTTAAGGACATACTTCGTAATTCTACGACCTTTCAAAAGGATATAGAGGCTCCAAAATATGTTTCCATCCCGTACGAACCCCGGTTTACTGGTGGTTTGAGTAAGGTTTTCAAAAACGTAGGTATAACAGCGATTCATTCGTCGAGCAACAAATTACAACAACTTTTAGACAATCCAAAGGATAAAATTGTTCCAAATGAAAGGTCTGGGATTTACACGAAATTAGTTGTAATGATTGTGATCGAAAATATGTTGGACAAACGAGACGATCAATTAACACCAGATTTAAAGAGCATATGGCTCATCTAAAATATGGAAGAACAGTTGTCTAGTGTTGCACAACATGCTTTTGACAACAATCATAGAACAGATATTAGTAATTTAAGATTAGTCAGAAATGTGACCAATAATAGACAGTTGGATGCATTTGAGAGCATAGAAATTGTAAAATGTAATAGTAGTATGAATAGCGACAAGGGACCTATACCGTATAGTCCGCTTTACGCGTTGCTTAGCAACCGATGATTGAAGCGGGATTAGTCACGCGTAAATTTCACGGTGATATCATACCGTAGTCCGCTTTACGCGTTGCTTAGTAACCGATCATTGAACCGTGATTAGTCACGCGTAAATTTCACGGTGATATCATTAGTGACGTCACCATGAAAATATTATGAATATGGTCGATTTTGTAGTTTAAGTTTAGTTTTAATCGTCTCCGGATGATGACAACTTGGTTGGCGAAACGCTCGTCGAGCGAAGTGAAAGTGTTTTGGTGTTTGTGGAAACTACTCTGAGTGTTACAGTTATATCAAAGGTTCCAGCCCTATCCAGTCGTTAAAAAATGTTAAATATACCTATTAGAAAAAATTATAATATATTTTATGTCTTATCTTATTCTATAACTAAATTTTGTTACTTATAATTGTTGTAACCCGGGTCTTTTCCTGTAACATTTATAACATTAAAGATAGTTTTTCAAATGAGTGTGCCCGAACCTTGACAAGATCTTAGACGCGTAGTTTAATTTTGAGTCACAACATTAAATATGTAAGTGGCGCAGTCGGTGACACCCAGATATATGACCGTGAAAATTGAATTGAAATCAATGTGTACTTTCATTGGTTAAATGTATATAATATAAGACCTCAGTCTTCCTTTGTAAACGAGTCATTAACTAAATGAACTAACATTTCATTTAACAAGTCAACTGCTTTACATCCGCAAATGCTTTTACATCGTGGTAAACGTATGCAGCTGTAGTGAGCAGACCAATATGTTTTCGACGTAACGTGTACCTTGTACCTGCAGCAGGGCTTTAATTAATGTTCCCTATACATGCAAGTGTTTTATTGTACTTCCACATAAAAGTGTTATTAGTATGTTTTTTTATATGCCCACTAGTATACAGCAGAATGATATTTATTCAATGAAATATATACATGTAATAGCAGGATAAATAGCAGAACTTACTATTAAAGGCCCATAAAATATCTAACTAATTGCCATATAGAACTTTCAATTCATTTTCACTGCACTGGTGTCCGATTTGCACCTTCAATCGCAACCAGGGATCACTTTTTAAATCAAAAGCAAGCCGCCAATATCAGATTTAATATATTTCCCCGTTTCCTTTTTATTTGCAATCTGGAAAAGACGATTATGTCCCAGAAAATATTTTTTGCGGTGAAAATCGCTTTACCTCTCCTTTATACCTTTTGTAGCAGATAACAAACTAGCTGTGACAGGATCTTACTATACTGTTCCGTTTTATCCCAAAATTGTTCAATTTCCAATCTTAAAGTCGCGTTGGTACGCCTTGGATTTCTGAGAAACACAGTAGGCAACCCGCGAGTGGAATTCAAACAATTTAGATTTGGATATCAACGAAAAATTGAGTGCGTGACATTTATTTTTATATATGAATCCAGCAGTCATCCGCGAACGCTCAAAACTTTCTAGCAAGAATAAAATTGGTAGCAAATTAATTACAATAAAATAAATTTAATTTATCCCCTCTATTTTTTGCTAAAACGTGACGTAAAATAAGTTAAGTCAATAATTTTCCCGAAAATCCCTTAGGGCGGACGACGACCGATCTAGCTTCCTAAGGAAGATACGGGGTGTTAAAGTTTTTTTTGCATTAATGTGTAATATTTTCTGAACAGATTGATATATTGACTTAATATTTTACAGATATATTAACCTGTATAGGATCAGCATGTTGTATTGTTCCTCTCGAAAATACTACAGTGGATGTTACTCCTTTCGGGTACTCAGGCTATTCTGCTTAGTAGAACTTTTTTATCATACGCCACTGACATTATCTGATACTTATTTATAAAATAACGGTCTCTTAGTAATAATTTTGATCTCTTGTAATTTTGCTCTAACTGCGACAGTTTTAAAGATTGCCGTTGTTTCTTTGACAGTATCATGTCCTCAAAATTTTCATTATGACATAAACGAATGCTTAGATTTTTCCATATTTGGGGGATAATCCCTATTGATTAAGGCGCATAAAACAAGCGATAAGAATGTTGAAAAACTTGCACAGTGGCGGAGTGGCAGGGGTACTCAACCCCTATTTAAAACAGAACTTCTAACCAATAACTATTTATAAAAAAATCCGGCGACCCGGAAAAAAAATTGGCATCATCCGGAGACGATTAAAACTAGGATTTTCCTAGGATTTGGCTGAGGTATGTGGATGACATTTTTGCCGTGTTAAACATTAAAAACAGTGACAATAAGTTAGAATTTGATATATATAGAAAAGATACCAGTACGATCAGATATATACCTAATGACTCTCACCACTGCTATCAACATAAAATGGCATAAAAAGTTTTAATTTTCTTGTCCATCGTTTACTAAGTTTCCCTCTCAGTAATGAGAGCTTTGGAAAAGGAAAAAAAAAGAAAAGTATTAATTAAAGATATAGCTGTGAGTAATGGTTATCCTAGAGATAAAGTTGAAAAACTAATTAGGAAGCGTAAATTTAGGGACACACTTCGTCATTCTACAACCTTTCAAAAGGATATAGAGACTCCAAAATATCTATCCATTCCGTACGAACCCCGGTTTACTCGTGGTTTGAGTAAGGTCTTCAAAAACGTGGGTATAACAGCGATTCATTTGTCTGTATACAGTAATAGTAATAAATTACAACAACTTTTAGACAATCAAAAGGATAAAATTGTTCCAAATGAAAGGTCTGGGATTTACGAAATTAGTTGTAATGATAGTGATCGAAAATATGTTGGATAAACGAGACGATCAATTAACACCAGATTTAAAGAGCATATGGCTCATCTAAAATATGGAAGAACAGATAAGTCTAATGTTTGTTGCACAACATGCTTTTGACAACAATCATAGAATAGATATTAGTAATTTAAGATTAGTTAGAAATGTGACCAATAATAGACAGTTGGATGCATTTAAGAGCATAGAAATTATAAAATGTAAAATTAGTATGAATAGCGACAAGGGACCTATACCGTATAGCCCGCTTTACGCGTTGCTTAGCAACCGATCATTGAAGCTTAGTCACGCGTAAATTTCACTGTGATATCATTAGTGACGTCACCACGAAAATAGTATAAATATGGTAGATTTTGTAGTTTAAGATTAATTTTAATCGTCTCCGGATGATGCCAACTTGGTTGGCTAAACTCGCGTCGAACGAAGTGAAAGTGTTTTGGTGTTTGTGGAAACTACTCCAAGTGTTACTAAATTAAGTAATTTATTTATAATCAATTATCGGCTAAATATTTAATTCTCTCAACGAAACCTACCTAAATATGGATTGTTAAGGATTCTAAAATGCCGAAATCTCTTAATCTTTATCTCTTTCACATGTAGTCAAAATAAATATTTGTTATATTAAACCATACTCAAATACAAGACTTTTATAAGTTGAAATCTGTTACATTACATAATATGCACGTACAATAGATTATCGTGCAGTTGCCAAAAAGTTTAAAAAAGTTCCTTTGTGTTTTATAAAACTTCTGTATGTACCAATTTCCGTTTCAATTTTCGTTGTTTTTTGGTAAATAATTTCCATTTAAAACTATCGTATTTGTAACTGTACGTAATAATTGCAACAAAATATTATACTCCTTGGAAAACAAATAAGTATTAAATGTCATAGTTTAAAACGACAGTTGAAACGACAGTTTCGTTGACATAATTAAAGATTTAGCTGACAATTATTTGATAATAAATAAATTACTTAATTTAGTATCACATCAAACACATTTTTGATTTTTTAAACATTCTTATCGCTCGTTTTATGCGCCTTAATTAATAGGCATTATCCCCCAAACATGAAAAAATCTCAGCGTTATGTCATAATGAAAATTCGAGAAAAAAAATTATAATAAGGACATTACACTGTCAGAGAAACAACGGCCAATACCTCGAAAACTGTCTCAGTTAGAGCAAAATTACAAGGAACAAAAATGTTGCTAAGGGACCGCTCTTTTAGAAATAAGTATCAAATAATATCAGTGGCGTGCGGTAAAAGAGTTCTATTAAGCAGAATAGCCTGAGTACCCGAAAAAAGTAACATCCACTATAGTATTTTCGACAGGTCGAACAATGAATACTACATGTTGATCTTATACAGGTTAAGATATGTATAAAATATCAAGTGAATATATCATTCCATTCAGAAAATATTACACATTAATTTGAAAAAAAAGCTTTATTTTAGCTTTATATAAAGCTTTACTGTTCGATTAGTATCATAAGGAAGAAAAGCCAAGAAACCCTACGAACTTAGGCTATTTTATATTTCATTATTATTCTAATTTTGGTTATGTTTAATTTTGGCTGTTCTTCCCTATGATACTAATCGAACATAGTAACCTTAAAAATCTAGTAATCTAGCAAAAATCTAGTAACCTTAAAAATTAATTAAAACCGTCATTTTTGCCTATGTCAAATATGTCACAAAATAAAATACTCTAGGCCCAAGAAAGGGACCGAAACGTCAAGTAATATAATCAGCCGTTTTATTGCTACTATCCCAAGATAAACCCTCCAAAAATATATAAAGATAGCAAAGAAATTAGAGGATATATATATATATATATATATATATATATATATATATATATATATATATATATATATATATATATATATATATATATATAATATATATATATATATATATATATATATATATATATATATATATATATATATATATATATATATATATATATAATATATATATATATATATATATATATATATATATATATATATATATATATATATATATATATATATATATATATATATATATATATATATATATATATATATATATATATATAGCCTAAATTTTCTTTGCTATTCATATTTATTATGTGAAAAGAAATCTTGGGATTGTAGCAATTCATTACATAGATAAATAATCAAATGAAGATACTTACCAGTGGTGTATCTGGACATACATACGGAAACGAATCACTTAGAAGTTGAACAAGTTCTTTCATCTTTCATGAGGATCTTCTGATGTATGATTTGTTTGGTGATAAATGATCAATAAAACAAATCGTACATCACTCTGAAGAAAGGCGAAAGAACTTCAACTTCTAAATAATTCGTTTCCGTATATATGTCCAGATATCCTTTGATTATTTATCTATGTATTTGATTACTTCTCTATGTAATGAATTGCTACAAACCCAAGATTTCTTCTCACATAATATATATAAATCTGTCATCTGTACTTTTGAAAGCAATTGCGTAGTTAAGTTTTAGTATTAGTTTTACATAGTTTAAATTGATCGATTAAGTCAGTTTGTTATGTAAATATCAGACGACTTAGTGCATAAAAGCAATTTACATCCTCTGAACGAAGATTAACTAGTGCATTTTTGGCGTGGATTGCATGAATAATGTAAATCCACTTTCGCGTGTATATAAAAATCACGCGAAAAATTGATAATCCACCTGTGGGTAGATAATCTCCACACACCAGTTAAATCGTTAGATATCCCATTAAATACAGTGCCGCCAGTTCACAAACCCGGTTCAAAAATGATCATGCAAAAAGAGGGAATGAAAACATAATAAATCTCGACTAGCATGCATCATTTAGTGGAAATAAAAGATTTGATATACTTTATTTCGATCGCGTAACAACTCCCGATAAACTTTCCCGAGGATTAATGCGGATTTTTATGAGGTCTCGGAGCCGCGATATAAATTGAGCGATAGTGGGATCTGGGGGATGAGATGGGAGTACACATGAGAGGCGTTTACGCCGATGGAAGTACGAACTCACCTACGCAAGGGTTGTGGTTGACCATGCTGAAAATTCGGTCGCAGCGCTTCTTCATGTGGTTGTTGGGACAGATGCAGCCGAACATCGGCGATTTTCTTAGGTTGGCCCAAGACTCGTAACACAGGTCTCTGAAAAATAGCAACCTTCATAATGAGGAAATAATATATCACCATAGTATTTTGAGGGGATTAATGTTATTAATAAAGTGGTATTAATAAAATTCTGCTTTACTTTGAAACTCGGATATGGAATAATGGGTCTCTCTTTATCACTTATTAAGTCCTTTTCGTC
Organism: Tetropium fuscum; assembly: GCA_964058915.1. NCBI lineage: Eukaryota > Metazoa > Arthropoda > Insecta > Coleoptera > Cerambycidae > Tetropium > Tetropium fuscum. Next base: position 29,327 of record CAXKVY010000724.1, read on the forward strand.
AGACATAAGGCAATGTATTAGTTACCATATTAATTCATCCGCAACTACTACTATTATTCATGGTGTATCCCAGGGATCTGTACTAGGACCGCTGCTTTGTACTATTTACGTTAATGTTTTTATAAATTTTAAGTCACCAACAAGTGTTTCATTTGCTGATGACATAACTTTAATTCTGTTTGAGAAAAACTGCAACAATCTGATTCATATTATATATGGGCATTTTTAAATTGATACGTGACCTCAGCAGAACACCTAATTTTTGTATCAGAAGTAATAGCAAAATAATTTTCTCCAAATTAATTAGTAAATAATTAGCTGAAATTTCTGAGCTACTTCTGAGAATTTTTTTTTGGGATAGTTGTTCCACTAACTACGTGAACTAAGAAAAACACCCAATTTTTTTTATTCAAACTAACAGCAAAACAATATTTTTCTACGCAATTAACTAGTAAATAATTATTATGTAATTTTGTAATTTTGTTATCATGTAATTTTGTAATTTCGTAATTTCGTATTTTCGTATTTTCGTAATTTCGTATTTTCGTAATTTCGTAATTTCGTAATTTCGTATTTTTGTAATTTCCTAATTTCATAATTTCGTAATTTCGTAATTTCGTAATTTTGATATTTCGTAATTTCGATATTTCGTAATCGATATTTCGTAATTTCGATATTTCGTAATTTCGTAATTTCGTAATTTCGTAATTTCGTAATTTCGTAATTTCATAATTTCGTAATTTCGTAATTTCATAATTTCATAATTTCGTAATTTTGCGTAATTTTGTAATTTTGTAATTTTGTAATTTTGTAATTTTGTAATTTTGTAATTATGTAATTTTGTAATTTTGTAATTTTGTAATTTTGTAATTTTGTAATTTTGTAATTTTGTAATTTTGTAATTTTGTAATTTTGTAATTTTGTAATTTTGTAATTTTGTAATTTTGTAATTTTGTAATTTTGTAATTTTGTAATTTTGTAATTTTGTAATTTTGTAATTTTGTAATTTTGTAATTTTGTAATTTTGTAATTTTGTAATTTTGTAATTTTGTAATTTTGTAATTTTGTAATTTTGTAATTTTGTAATTTTGTAATTTTGTAATTGTGAGTTATTTTCAGCTACTTATTTTTACGAAAATATTTCTTTAGTATAGTTCCACCTACTCTTTGAGAAAATCCAATTTTTGTATTAAAGGTAATAGCAAAACAATTTTTTTCCAATCAATTCGCAAATAATTAACGGCAAATTATGAGCTACTTATATTAATGAAAATATTTTTTTTTGTATAACTGTTTTTAACTACGTGAACTAAGTAAAACATTTTTCTTTTCTTATAAAAATAATAATAAAACAATTTTTTTTTCGGAATTAATTAGCAAATAATTAGCGGAAATTTTGAGCTACCCATTTTTATGACAATAATTGTTATGGTACAGTTATTTGGCCAACTCCACTTCAACAGCAATATACCCAATTTATGTGTGATTAAAAATAAAAGCAAAAAAAAATTTCCTCAAAATTAATTAACATATAATTAGCGGAAAATTCTGAGCTATCTATAAATGTTTTTTTTGGTATAGTTGTTCCGCTAACTTCACGTGAACTTAGCATACACCCAATTTTCGTACTAAAAGTATTAGCAAAACAATTTGTTAGCCAATTGATTAGCAATTAATTAGCAGCAAATTTTGAGCTACTTCTATTTATGATTTTTTTATTGGTATAGTTAGTTGTTCCATTAACTACGTGAACTAAGCACAACCTCCATTTCTTAAATAAAAATTATAATAACAGCCGCACAAGTTTTTTTCGTAATTTATCAGCAAATAATTAGCGGAAAAGTTTGAGCTGTTTATTTATATTTATGAAATAATTTTTTAGTATGGTTATACTAATCAAACAATTTTTTTCTTATCTTCTTCGCAATAATATTTGGAATTATTAGCTGCAAATTCTGAGCTGGTAATATTTTTTTTGAAAATACTTTTTTGCTTGAGTTGTTCCTCTATCTTCACGGGAACTTAAAACCCTATTTTTAATTAACCATAACAATTTTTTTGGAAATTAAGTATATGCGATTTAGTTTTCCAAGGTTGTTTAAGTCCACGTACATGACGAGATAGATCCTATTGATAGTCCGTAGTTGCAATAAAACGAGTGACAAAGTATTGTATATCTAAATAAAACTACATGTACTTCCTGGAACACAGAACAGAACGTTAACCAAGATTGGAGCGAGTGACAAGCAGCTCGATGTGTATCTTATGGCGCTCTTAGAAAGCCACCTCAACGCCGCCGCGTATATAATAACTGTCACAAAAGCCCTGAAATACTCTCTGCTAAGACAGCGGAGCAATTGTTACATTTTCTAGGTTCACGTTGCGACATCATGACAAGATATAACAAGCTTAAGTGCTGAAACCGAAATGTAATCACAGAAAACTCGGCTGTAATTTTAATTGCATTTATTTAATTTTGACGATGGTGAGTTTACGCTTGGCAGAAGCGGATAATGAAACGAATGTTTGTCTTTCTGCGAGAAGTGACATTTTGTTACATCATTAGGTATCTAAGTTCACTACATAACTTGATGGCCACTTCATAACTTTAGTACTGGTCTGTCTAATTTATTTTATATTATCAATAGGTATTTGTTTATTTTACCATGTTTTGAAGTAACCGTATAATGTTTAACTAATCAGATTCTGTAAAGAAACATCGATATCTAATTTATTTCCCTGATTTTTAATGACTGAAGATTGTACCTAATTGGTCCCTATTTCAACTGGTTGCTGAAATATGGTTCGCCCAACGCCTTAAAAGTACTGGCATCATTGTAGTTTGTGGTTTTCTCGTATATAGATTCTCTGCTGTTATTTTTGTTAGCAAATATCAGTTCAAAGTTACCTGTGAACTCAGAAGAAGATGAATACGTGAAAGAAGAAAATGGAGAATACGACGCCGATCAAGAAAAGCAGTAGATTTCGCTACTGTTGATATTTGTTAAAGAGAACAACGATCATCGCGTGCTACAAGGATTAAATAGTGCATGTATTTGCGAGTGGCGGTTTACTAGAGACACAATACAGGATTTTCCGATTCGGGAAAGGGTGCTCGATAACGCAAATCCTGTAAATATGCGGTCGGCGGCTCTTTGTCAACAACTATATCTTAGCAAGCCGCTGCGCGATCGCCCCAATTTAGGTGAAAACAATGGAATCGTGGGCGTCATCGCGACATTATCTTTTGACTCGATCCAGGCTAAAAGCTACTTAACGCTAGGCTTACCTGTCGTCCATGCGACATCTGTTATCTCGAACCTTGCAGTTGGCTTTGAAATCCTCGTAGAGCTTGATACATTTGTGCTCCTGTTGGCAGACGGAAAGGGCGTGATTGCACGTCGGCAGCGCGTCCACCGGATAAGGGTCTTTCTCTGAAACAAAGCCAGTGTCTCTTGTTTATTTTATGCTGTCTCAGGGCACTTGGCAATTGTCTGAATTGTCGAAAGTATAAAATAAACGTTGAAAAACGGCTGATAATTAGACGAGTGGGATGTTTACCGACCTTGATAAAAGGAGAATACTGGAAAAAAGACGTATTGTCATTTTACCTTTCCAATGAATTTTAACGGGAACGTTCGCGTTGTGCTTACGGTGGGGGTCGGGGTTACATTTGTCGTCACAGAAGCAGAGTATCTGTCATCTTTGGATTGATAGCAATAACGCTGGAGATACTTGTTTTGCAAACCTTTCCTGTGATTTAGTGCGGTCGACATCATTTGATGACAGTAGTATATCTTTAAAACAATCTCCGTTTTCATAGACAGCTGGGATTGCTGTATATTTCATTAATATATTTTCCAATTCCCCGGATATTACCGCCGCGCTGATAGGGGAAGCGTCACAAATTCCATAGGCGTCCGAAATTCCATAGGCGTATCATTTTAGAGGGGGCAGAATAAAAGAAAATTAAATAAAACATCCAAGTTATTAACATTGTTTTTAAGTGTACTTGTGATGATTTTTTTTATTATCTTAAGAATATTCCTTCGTATACATTTTTGATCATTTTCAGTGCTCCTGCTGTCAAATTCGGTTGCTTACGATTGGAATTATTGGTATTAGAACCACTACTACTCGCATTCGTCGCTTCCATCTCATTAAAATACTAAACACGCGCGTATAACACAATATTAAAATTAATTTATATCGCGAATCGACCGTACATAAGACAAATTGAAACGCCACTGTCGCGCCAAAACATACATGCATGAAACAGCACATGCGTCAATATATCCAAGGAAATCTGGCATCTTTACCTCTGACCAATGCAATTTAATTTAATTTAGAACCGCCTAAAACTCACCAATGAGAGCGGTAGACCCGGTTACTAATGAGTTCTGCGCACCATTTCTATAGAGTGTACACAAATTTGCACATTAAGAAATTCTGTGATCCATTGCAAATAGGCAGACCGTTCAATTGTGATGGTGGTGTGAAATTATGTATGAATCACTCCACACTATTTAGGAACCAGGGTATAATTTATACATATACATAGAAAATCGCGAACAAAAATCATCATAGTGAACAAAACAAAGAGATAGACAATTATAACGCTGCTATGAGCAACTGTGATTGGTCAATCACATGTAGTATTATATCAGTAGATAACAGTCACAAATTTAATACTACCACAAAATCAGTGAGGACAAGTGATATTAATAATTATCAAGTATCTAACTCATATAAACTTACAATGTTAACAAAATTATAAATCAACAACTAACACCGAATAAGGAGTTGAGATTATACTGGCAGTTTAATCTCGAACAAATATATAAATGTCAAGCAAGACGACCGGTGTGTAAAATGTAGGCAACAGAAACCGAAAAGCATTATGCTAATGCTTTTATATATAATATGTTCAAATAGAACAAATATAAATAGTAGAGTAGCTTGTGTTTTCTATGAATTAAAGTGTCACATAAAGTGTCATTGAAAATGATGAAGTATTAATATTTTAAATTCTAGTATAAATGATCATTAAAACAAATCGTACATCACTCTGAAGATCGTCAATGAAGGTGAAAGAATTTGTATAATTTATAAGTGATTCGTTTCCGTATATATGTCAAGATATACAACTGGTAAGTATGTCTTCCTTTGATTATTCATCTATGTATTTGATTATTTCTCTATGTCATGAATTTCTACAAACACAGGACTTCGTATAGTGTTAATACTCCATCAGAGGACAATTTCGATTCGATTTTGTTAATATCGAAGTTCTTTGGCAACACATATCTTCTTACGAATTTTCTGTAAATTCGACCATGCTCATCTGGCTTTTCTTCATGCTTACCCTCAACGGTTACAACATTATCTCCGGTAACCTTTACATATATTTCTTCGGGTTTAAACTGCGGTACATCCAAGCTGTGATTTTTCTGGTGATATATCTAAAGGTATCTAAGTGCAAGCGTCTAGCAAATCCACTTATCCACGACCTCCGTATTTAACTGAGCAGCCGATAGGCAACAACAAAAAATTCATTACGTCACATCTCCTGGATGACAGGCCCTTTAATTAAGGTAATGTAATTAAAAAGGAGAGGTGTTACAGCTTTTACCGAAATATCAACTGTGTTACAAATGATAACAGAAACCTCTAAGTTTAAATATTAGCAAAATATTTTCAGTCCTAAAATATGAAAAATACATTATATGAGAAACTTCAGGCCTTGTCGAAGCGACGGATACGAAGCTGCAAATAAAGAATTGTCTCTACTTGTCTTTCTAATGTAATGATATTTCTTTTGTAGTGTGATCTAATCACGTATTCGACTTAATTACGTTTCTACATATAATTATGTTAAATTAATTCATGCAAATAAAATTAATGCAATCTTGTTATTTTCGTAAAATCTGTATTTACGCCAAGGAAAATCATAAAAGGCGCTAGACAAACTGAAAAGCCGGTGATGTATGTAGAAGCCGTGTCGTCGCTCGTTCCTTATTACGCGATATGCATGCATCCGAGAAGAAAACGAGCCATCCAATTCCGACAACGTACGGAAATGTTCAAGTGAAGTGAGTATGAGATATGTGCAATTTATTTTATATTTACGAAAACTTACCTTTCTTCATAACGAACACACAGGGGTGATCGAATAGAAAGTCCCTGAAGGAATTGCACTCGGGATCGACGTGAGGTTCCCGACATAAACAGGTCGGCTTGAAGAACGGGAACGCTTGGAGGGTGCGAAGGGCAGCCTGGCATTTCGTTACGGTCACAGTCGAACATGCAACTGAAAGAAACATCGGCATTAATGTAATCCCTTTTTCGGCGCTGTGTCAAATTTAAGTCCAGTTTCATTTTATTTAAGGAGCCGTTCGTTGAGTTTCTATAACTCCAGGATTAAACACATTTTTTTATTAAACTAGAAAAGCGTTTAGTATATTTTCATTGTAATAATACTTTCCGTAATTATTGTTTTTTTTTTCTAAAAACAAATAAAAAACCTCTGGTTTCGTTTTAGTAAGGACGCATTTAGATTTATGTGAGTGTATGGCATTAGGAGACAAACTTGATGACTTAGTCGAGGCAGTCTTAATGTATTAGATGAAGTTGTAATGATTGTGATCGAAAATATGTTGGACAAACGAGACGATCAATCAACGCCAGATTTAAAGAGCATGTGGCTCATCTAAAATATGGAGGAACAGATAAGTCTAGTGTTGCACAACATGCTTTTGACAACAATCATAGAATATGTATTAGTAATTTAAGATTAGTTAGAAATGTGACCAATAATAGACAGCTAGATGCATTTGAGAGCATAGAAATTATGAAATGTAAAAATAGTATGAATAACGACCTATACCGTGTAGCCCGCTTTACGAGTTGCTTAGCAACTGGTCATTGAAGCGTGACTAATGATTTCACCATAAAAATAGTATAAATAGGGTAGATTTTTAGTTTAAGATTAGTTTTGATCGTCTCCGGATGATGCCAACTTGGTTGGCGAAACGCGCGAAGTAAAAGTGTTTTGGTGTTTGTGGAAACTACTCCGAGTGTTATAATTACATCAAAGGTTTCAGCCCTATCCAGTATTAAGATGTATATATATTTTTTTATTTCAGATTTTCGCCTACAACGTCATTCATTCTGAACTTCTCAGTGGCAGCGGTATTAATTTTTACTCTCATCGTAAAAAACAAGCCTCATAAGCGGTCATACAAGACATGAATGTAAGACTATGCAAAACGTTTTCTTCTGATAATTTTGAAAACATTAGAATGTTTAGAATTAATTGTCAAAACATCGCATGAAATTGGGTGAAATTTTGTAGGGTAAAATTCTTGATCTTATTGACGCCATATTGAATTCAGTTTTGTATCAAAAGACATTAGAATAAAGTGTTCCTTGTTTCAATCCAGAATCAATAAATATATTCCTATCGTAATAATCCAAAGCACGATTTGTATGGTGGGTGTTTTTGTTACAAGTCTTAGCGAATTCCAGTAAAGTAACGTCAGTTTTAATTACACGCTATCACAAGACAGTTGCAAAGTTTCTCAAGTTATTAACAATGTAAGTTATATGGGTTAAATCTCGATTATTATTTATTGAGCGATTTCGATACAGTATGAAATAATGCCGACAACGTTTTTCCCCATACCACCTATTTGTGAGTCTACACTAATTAATTAACTTTTCATGTTTTAGCTTAGTTTCACACACTTGTACCTGCTTGTAAAGTGGCTTTGATGGAGCCATCTATAATATTACGGAACCGCTAGAATATTAAAATGGATGGGTAACCTTTCGTGAAAATCCCTTTATACTTTATTTCTAAAAATAAGCAGTTTTCATCAAACACTAACTACTCACTTTGTGTTTTGGATATCCCAGGTTAGCTGACGCTCATCCTACCAGTTTTCAAACTAAGAACTGTGGAGAGTCCCTAATAACTGTTTATGTTCCTGTGGAAAGTCGCTTGCACTACTGCCGTATTTTATTACCATAAAAAGCGGTTCATATTATTTTTATGGTTATAGGTTCGGTCTACCCGAGAATTTGGTAAGGGAAGCGCACATCTTTGTTTACGGACGACAAATTATAGCATAGCGGAAACAATTCGACGGCGAACGTGTGGGAAAGTAACTGAAACAGTATGCTTGATTTTCTCGGCTTTATCCTACATATTAATGCATGAGATTCTATGTCTATCTAAAATTTAACAGGAATATAGATATTTTTCAGTATCTGAAAATGCCGAGGTAGGTAGTTGAGTAGCCGCTGGTGCTGCAAGTAGCTTATAGCAAATTTGATAGATTATTTTGTTCACTTTCACAAAGCCATTTTTGAATATCTTTAACCTGCATAATTTTGGAGAAATGCTTTCTGATACTTATCACTAATTGTTAACCAGTATATTTTAGAAGTTGTGCAACTTCTTTAATTCTCAAATTCAAATTCAAAATAAATTTATTTACAATATATACATTAAATGTCATCAGATTTATAGGAGCCTTAAAGTGCGGCAGTAAGTTTTACACACATATTAAATACGATTTAATTGTACGTAGCCTGCTTTTCAACCAGTTGTTGTGGTCTTTGCTACTGTGGCTTCTATTGTCCTGATAGCTATGATACTCAGCCTGCCGGCATGCTCGCCCCCTCACCGCTTCTCGCTCATAGGGGATGTGATGAAAGCATTATCCTTTATAATTACTATGTCCTTGATAGTCTTTATGATGTTGTTAAATTTTTGTGACTATTTATACAGGAAAAATATTAGAAAAAACCTGTTTTCATTATTATTCTACTTGTGGGGTTGTTTATAGCCACCTTCCGGCTCTTTAATTACTGTTACTGTCATGTCTTATCGCTGTGCTGTCTACGTCGATTTTACGGAGGGACAGGGTGTGGTGTGGTGTGGAAGATGGGTAGGGTTTGGTATAGGAGATTGTGTTTTAGATGGATATCGGGATTATGTCTTATGTTGGTTAAGTCTGTAGCAAGGGTGGAATCACGTTCGGCCCATGTGTAAAATTTCTGCGCGGTTTCTGTGATATAATCTTTTATGATTGCGTTTTGCATTGATTATGTAATGTGTCGATTCTAACATACCTATCAGATCCGGTACACAGATAGTTAGTGTCCGATATGCTACGCCATACCGGACACGCGTATGTAATGAGTGGTCTGATAACTCGTTTGAGGAGCATTATTTTGTTTTCTGCTGTCAACGCACTAGTGCCCGACAGCAGAGGGTAGAGGGTTTTTACAGCAACCGTTGACTTTATTGTGATTTGCTTCATTTGTTTAGAGTAGTTAAGCCTTTTGTCTAGGGTGACACCCAAATATGTAATTGTAAAGTTAATTAGTTCCGTTTTGCTTGGTTTTTTTTTGATTTTCCAGTGGTTTAGGTAGGGTAAAAGGAGGGTTAAGTGTATTTTAAGCTGTGCATTTGCAACTTCTGAGTGGAAACTGATTGCTGTGATCGCTGTATCATCTGCATACGTTGTTAATTTTGTTTGCTTCAATGTTGGCATATCCGATGTATAATATGTGTAAAGTTGTGGGGCCAGCACTGTACCTTGTGGGACCCCTGCTTTTTGTGGGTGAGATTGGGATAGAGAGTTTTGGATGTGGACTTGGAATAGGTAAGATTTTATTAGGGAGGTTACATAGGGTGAGAATTGTAATTTGTTTATCTTAGCGACCAAGCCCTCCTGCCAGACTGTCGAAGGCTTTTGCCATGTCTAGCAGGAGTGTGGTGTTCTTTCCTTTGTTAAAGTTTTTCGTTACTTCTGTAACAATTTTGGCGGCTGCCATCGTGGTATTTGCGCCTTTACAGAAGCCATATTGGTGATTTGGTGTTATGTTTTTCCTGCTGTCTATTTTGTCCAACCTTCGAAGGACGCCTCTTTCTGTTAATTTGGAGAGGGTAGGGAGTAAGGATATCGGTCTGTAGGAGTCTGGATTTGTGAGGTTTTTCTTTGGTTTAGGAATAGGGATGACAATGGCATGTTTCGAGTCTTGCGGGAAGTGCTGATGCTTTAATATTCCATTGATTGAGTAGGTCAACTGCGTTATTAATTTCCTCGGCAGATTTTTCAGCAGGACGTTATCAATTTAGTCACTACCCGGTGCTTTGTTGTCTGTGGGTGGATCTAAGGGTGGCTAGATGCTTTTCTAGTTCCCTCCTTTCAATGTTTATTAGGGCTATATTTTCGTATTCTCTTTCTAGTAAGTTTTGTTCGGGGGTGTTATTTTCGCTATTGATTATATAGATTTTTTCGTAGGCTTTTGCAAGCATATTTGCTTTCTCTATATTTGTTATAGCTTTTTGGTTATCTTGAGAGAAAGTTGGCATGACAATTGTTCTTTTTTTAATTAGTTTAGTTCTTCTAGTTGGTGCTCATCAGAAATCATGTGTGATTTATCTACTTCAAGGCATTCATTCACATTTTTATTCTCATTGATTGAAAGAGATTTAATGATACTTTTGTGTGGCATAGCTTTATGATAATCGAGACTCACAATAATGTGTTAATTCCATGTTCCATTTGAACATATTGATGTCAAGGTATCAGATATACATTTACCTGTAAGATTATTATAAAACTTTATAATAGAACTTTAATCTTATATAGTCCAACATTTTCTTAAATGTCTAGGAAAAACAGTTGCTTTAACAGCATTTACAAGCCGAGTATTACAGTTGTTAAGGGTTTTATTGACCCATTCAGTTCTACATGATGGTATTTTAATGTTATTTTGTGTCATTTTGGTAAAGCGTAAAACTTAAAGTGACTATCTTTCAGACTAGATGTTCATATTAGTTCATTATTTCCTATGTTCCTACCCGTTTGTGATTTCATATTATGATCTATGATGTGAGGTCTGCCGTCAATGGTTCGGCAGTTTTCTTCATCTGTGTTTAGTCGAGTCTAGTCGAAACTCGAAACCTTACTCACTGAAAGTTACTAAACAAACTAGATACCAGTAGCGGGCCGAACTACTTCTATTTCTAAATAATAATAATCTCTGTAATTTATCTCACTACGATGTATTCGTAGTTCCTTAATCATTGTATACCTAAGAATTTCGTTATTTAATGTCAACACCTATTGTAAATGAACTAATGAATTAAGTAATACTAAGTAAAACAATTAAAAGACCCCGCCATAATCTCGTGGAAATTGGGTTTCGGTCAAATCGTCTGAATTTTGGATAAGTTTTAGATTTCGGAACCCAAGCAAAAGTCACCTGGTCCTGTTGACAGTTGCCAATTGTCGAATCATTGTATACACATCGCACATGAACTGAGTTACCTAAACAGCATAAAATCATAACACAAAAATAAGATTTGCACTTTGATAAGGCACTTTGACAGCTAATCGACAGCTGTCAATTGTCAATTTGGACAATTTGACATCGGATTTGAATTCAGAAACCCAAAAACATAAACCTAGACATTAAAATTGAAAAAATAAGTTATTTAAAAATATATCTTAAGACTGCTCGATTATATAAATATCCACGCTTTGGAGCTTTCAAGCTCCGTAGCAACCAAAGTATTGATTTTCGAGCTTTGTGCCCATTGAGACTTTTGCTTGGGATGACGAAACCTAAAACTTATCCAAAATTCAGACGATTTGACCGAAACCCAATTTCCATAAGATTATAGCGGGGTCCTTTGCAAACACATATGGGACGACTATGATATCTTTCAAATCAGTTACTATGATATCTTTCAAATCAATAGTTTTACGAGCATGAAATTGGTATCAATGCCATTTCTAGGCGTTCATCTTCCTTTTTGAATTTTGGGCCCACCTGCCTGTGTCGTGCATTGCTGCAATATTTTATGATCCGAGATCATCCTTTATTAAGGGAATTATATTACAGCAGATTCTGTTTTCTCCTAAAATTGGATTTGTCATGGTTAATGTTTTGATGCGATGTTGATGGAAAACCACTTGTTGGATTTTTGACACAGTTTGAGGTTAGGTAAACATGTCACGTTTTAGGTCTTTTATTTCCTAATGATATCCTACTACAAAACTGAAACTTTTAGGCGGCCACTGTAGCACATATTTATGCCCAGTTATTGAGACTCTGGCTAAGTTTCCTCTTTTTATAAGCAGTTATCAGACCTTTGTATTCTACAGGACATATTAGAGAAAAACCGTTAGAAACAAGGTAAATGTCATTTAATTTAATTTGCCTTGAAAATGTCCTTCCATATTCATATTCACTGTATAGATATTACAACCGTATTACTACACAGGGTTTTTCTTACTGGGGACAAACAAATCTCTAGACGAGTACCCTTTGAAGCCTGAAGTCACAGACCAATTTCGCTTCTCGGATAGTCACCATTGAAAGGGATCTTCCTCGAGACTTCTTCCATCTACCTGTGGTTTGCCTACGGTTAGGTCTTTATTACCGCTACCGAGTATGGACTATGCTGCTACTTAATCAGATAAGCTTTAGATATTACTGTGTTTTCTTCTTTTATCACTGTACCTTCTGTACGGGGGTACTGTATACATACATTGCTGCTTTTTATAGTTGATTGTTAGCAATTGGGGTTACCGACTATTTGACAGAAACAAAATTTTATGAATTTTTAAGATAGTTCCTACGTATTACCGTTGTAGCTACGTCAGGAGTATTATTGATATCTAAGAGTCACCGTTGGTCACAGGTAACTTTACCTCCACTGATAGGTAAATTATTTTTAAATTTATAGGTAGGTATTATGTCAGTTCGCCGTCTCCCAAATGTGCACGGCATATTTTTCTACTTTGATTATGACTATGAATCATATTCATCTCATAATTAGTCAATTTATACGTCAAAATAATTTCATTCTGAACATTATGTCTTATTAATAAATTAACTTGTCAGAATATTATTGTGGTTTTTTCTGAAGAAAAAACGTTTTATAAAAAACGTATTTTATCTTTATTTAAGAGGTATAATTAAAAATTGTTCACCTAATTTTTGAATGATACTTCTTTTAGGACTTATTTACAATTTTTGTTAATAGGATAATTGCCCAGTTCATACCACACAAATAATAAAAGATTGGATGGGCCATAATAATATTAATCTTTTACCTTGGCCCGCAGAAAGTCAGGTCTTGAATCCTATAGAAAACGTTTGGGGTTACGTAACTAAACATATTTATGAACAATGTTTGAGACCTCAAAACGCTAATCAGCTTTGGGAAATAGTTGAAGATGCTTGGGAAGAACTTATGGATAGTTATGATAGGAGGTCATTAATTATGTCGGTGCCAAGGCCATTGGAAAGTGTCTTAGCAGCTAACGGTTCTGCTATATAATATGAATTATATAACCTTAATTCTAATGGCATTAACACATGCCCTGAGGTAATTTTTTTTGCTACCATGTTAATGCACGACTGTTTACTTTCTCTTCTCCCTTTTGAAAGGAAAATTGGTAGCAATAGTTATAATATTTTATTTCACCAGGTATAATCAAAATTTATTAAGTTCTTTTTCATCCTCGAGACATAAGTAAGATATGTATAAAGTTCCATTTGAATTGATTGAGTAGTTTGGAAGATTTGGAAGACATGCTTCTGAAACAGGCAGGATTTTCTGTAGTACGAATTTTCTAAATTGGTTCGTTAGGTCTTAAAACGAGAAAAATAAAATTTCTAGAATTCTAACCACGATTACAATACTTTTCCTACATAAAACTAAGTGTTATCGTGAAGATGATTTGGAAATCGTTCTAACGTAAATTGGAAGTATATCCTTACTTATCCTTATATTAACTCTGATCTCAATTTTAGCAATACTTAAGACTAGTGTATTGGATTTTCGCCCAAGACAGATTGGATCTCTAAATGTTACACAACGTCGTCTGAATTTTTTATGTATTGTTTTCTGGCACTACGTGATCGATGCTTGATTCTCTTATAGGTGGAAAACGTTGAAGCTTTATGTCGCGTAACAAAAATTAACCTAAATCGTACCTTCGGACTCGCCAAGAATATAAATTCGCGATCATATTATCGATACTCTACATCATACATTTATATATATTATATATATATATATATATATATATATATATATATATATATATATATATATATATATATATATATATATATATATATATATATATATATATATATATATATATATATATATATATATATATATATATATATATATATATATATATATATATATATATATATATATATATATATATATATATATATATATATATATATATATATATATATATATATATATATATATATATATATATATATATATATATATATATATATATATATATATATATATATATATATATATATATATATATATATATATATATATATATATATATATATATATATATATAATTTATTTATATATATTTTCCAATGCGTTTTTGTCCGAAAATGTTCCGCTTATCATCTGCTGCTAAAAGCATAATATATATCATCTATTTAAAAAAGTAACCAATAATTCACCAGGATAATACGGGCTATCAGTTGGATCCTATGGTTATTTGACAAATCTCTTTTCAAATTACGTGACTTATCAACTACTAAAAATTTATCTTGTTACGTTCTCTTTTGTGAATTGACCATTTAGATATCAGAAGTTTGTTGTAGGTACATAATTCTGAATAAATCTATTCGACAGTTTTCCTTAACATTCATTATTAAGTCTCAGGGCATGTATGGACGAGTTTCTTTGCGGCACATTATTTGTGTTATTGTAATTTCATATTTTTCATACAACATTATTCAATGGTGTAAGCACATCTAGTTAGCCGTTATGTTCCTATTCTCTGTTCTCTGATCTTTTGTTTCTACTGTTTTCTATGATTAGCGCATTTAGGCTGGATGAACAGATCTATGGCACGTGACCTGTTTCGAGGCCATCGTCTAGGTCGTGTGATACGAAGCCATTTTCTTTCTTTTCCTTGCTGGTCGAGCGTCGTAAGGTGACGCTATTCATAGTTCAATTTTAAAAAGTGTTTTCTAATAAGAATAAATACGTTTTTATTTCTATGATAGGGTCGGATTTAATAAGAAAATCACTGTGGTGTTTTGTTATGGTTTGTTAACCCGCACACGTTCGACGGTATGTCGGATCTAACGGCTTGTACTAGGTAAGCGAGTTTTGTTTGTTCGTTGCTACGAGGCCACTATTTAGTTTCTTCTGTGTATACTAGGCACTGTGTTAAGTTGATCAAGGGACACATCATCGGGCAACCTTTCAAAGCCGCTTTATCGACGCAAGCTTCACACGTTGAGTGTAAGTCACTCCACCTTGTAACCTTGTAAGCTTGGAACCTTGTAACCTGGTAACTTGGTAACTTCATCTGTTAAAAACTACCTTAAACTGTCGTTGGACTTGATCCACAGAGTTGAAATCCATTTGTCAATTATCAATCCTCAAACATGTTATTTACTGTTTTCAATATACTTTCTGTCATTTAGATGAAATTTTCTTTCGTTATATACAATCGTGTTCACAGCATTTGTGCTGTGTTATTTGGTATGTCGTTTCATGCAGTTCATAAAAGTGTTGTACAATAAATATTTAAGCTTCTGACAACAACTGATCGAATGAATTAAAATTAATGGCAGATGACACGCTATGGGTTTTGTACTTCGAGTATATATAAAAAACAAAAGACAAATGATATAAATACTTATAATATTATAGAGCATTTACTTTAAAAACTAGGGAACAAGACCAACAATGAAATAGGTAGAAAACATGAAATGCAGAGTTTAAAATAATTAAACTATGGAACACGAACGACAACAACTATGAAATAGGTAACATAAAAAACTCACAATTATCTAAAGTGTTTAAAATTAGACATTACACTAGCATTATTTACAAATAAAGTCCTTGTGTTAAATTCGCATCTTCGCTTAGTTCGTCCCAGGCCAGCTCAATGGCATTTAACAAGTCACTCCTATTTTGAGGCCGAAAGTTTATGTCGTAATTTTTTTGCCCCATACGTTTTCAATAATATTAATATCAGGACTTTTGGCAGGCCTAGCCATTGTTTCAATATTATTAGTTGCAAACAAACCACTCTATCGTAATTATTTATATACTTATGGTCGTATCTAGTATTACGAGGTCTATACACTCTTATATGCCCACTAAACGTGGACTGGAAAACTTTTTCGTCTGTGAAGACAACTTCATCCCAATTTTCGCTGTATATATTATTTAAGGCAAATAGCATTCTTCCCTGTTTATGATGTTGGGTGAGTACCATTTTTTTCGCTGCTACATGATTACTTAAAGGACAATGTTTAATGATTAACACCACTCAAAAGTGGCTGTACAACACTTTATTTAACACAACTGTACCTCACATGATACTTTAAATTTTTTATCTCTTTTGCCCCCTCGCGTTTGCCCCTAAGGAGGGTTTTTCATAAATTTTATTTTTATTTTTTTAATTCTTGTAACTAAATTACCTTCCATTTCATGTACCACAAAATACACTTTCCAAATAAATTATTTTTTTTATCAAATATATAACCTGCTTGATATAGGAACTGAAAATCAACATATGCGACATCTATACAGAGTTCCAAATAGGTAGTGCGGTGATATTTATTTTAATAAATGTTTGATTCATGTTCCATTACTTGTTCAATTTAGTAATTGAATGTCGTTACACCTAATATTACCTATATTATTACTTACTTCTCATTTTAGTTCCTCTTATTTCGATACCAAAACGTTGGTATTTTGTCCGATATAGTTCAGCAACACGAAAGAGTTAATTATTGGCAATTTGTCACTGTGCTTATAAAAATCCCGGCTCCATTGTTCCAAAACAACGAGAGTAACAAACGAATGAAAAATGCAACGTCAATCCACTCACATTAGCCGCTTAACTATAACCACAACCTAACATTAAAAGCAAGTGTGATGACGTCACGAGAGCGGATCGCCGGATCATGTTGGGGTTCGATCATGTGGGGGTGTTAGCGCAATTAAAACAATCAATTATCTAGTAGATTTTTGGGCATTTAAGAAATATTATTGCTGATGATTCTCAAATATTATATAAAATACGTTGATGATGTTTCAAGTAATTTAAAAATAAATGCAAATTGTCCATTGATGTATTTATCTTGTCATATTTGACCTATTTCTTACATCATTCAATGTTTAGTGTTAATTGTTATAAGGGAAATCAAAATAGGTATATCTGAAGATGTTCATTAACACATTCAAAACAGCAGTCAGGTAGTCAGGAAGTGTTTTTATTTTACCGCGCGTCGCCGTCGTTCCAGAACCTTTACCTGTCCATTTATTTTTGGTCAACTGTTCTGGATCACATAACAGCTCCCTCGTTAAATTATGGCCAGTGCATTTACGGGCACCGAGGCTTAAATCAATCCTGATGGGTGCTTTGGCAAATCAATAATTGACCAGTCGGAAAGAGGGATTGACTTGGAAAACTTGCCGTGTACGTCTGGTAACTTTCTGCACTCTAGGAATAGCGCTTTTTAGTTCAATGTTTTCATACCATTTTTCACAGTCTTAATAATATTAACATGCTGTTCTCTCTCTCTCTCCCTGATTGGTTGATGTTTTTAACGGTATTAATGGACATAGAAATTAAAAAGTGAGTCAATACTTCTATATTCAGGCGTGATCCCGTTAAATATAAGTTTTTCTTTTGCCTGCTCTACGAATGAACGCTAATTAATAGACCAGGGTCGATAATTTTTGAAACGAAAAAAAATAATAGTAGGATGAAACCCAATGGAAAAGGAAGAGAATATAACAAAAATGAAAAGAAAAATAATTTACGGGCGATCTGAGGTCGGGAAGTGGAGGGGGTGAGTTTTTAAGGGTAAAAAACAGGTTTATGACGATTTCCGGCAAAACTACAAATCCTATGGAAAAAAGTTAAATGGAAATAAACAGTTATAGGTAATAAAAAGTTCTACAACTTTTGTATTTACACTTTTTTCACATAACCTCAAAATTTATGTGAAAAATTCAAATATCCATGTTTTTGGTGTTTTATTTTTTTTTCCAAAAAAAAATTTTTTTATACAAATTTGGTGAAAACTTACCTTTTTATGTCCCAAACACGCTGTAATTTTTTTGATGTAAAGTATTTATTTTTCACCTTATTTTGACTTAATATCGAAAAAGCACCCTAATTTTCAATCGAAAATCCTCGCATCAAAATATGTGCTTTTTTAAAAAAGTCGGTGGGCTTTTTGTTCGTTAAAATCTCTAATTTCTGATGCTGAAAAAAAAATACTTTACTATGATAAATGTTATCAGAAAATTAGAAAAAATCTTGTATCAAACACGTTGGGGAACATTATTTTGTGTAACTCGCATCCTAGCATAGTACTTTTCCCAACTGGATACATAAATAGCTATTAATACTAATATCACATTTCTTTTAGTGTAACAAGTAGTATAAGATCACTGAAAATGGCCCCTCCAACATAAAAGGGACCGAAGCGACGTTACCTTCGCTTCTGTCTCTCTCTCTTCTGTGCCTATACTATAAAACACCCCCATTATCACCCCCATAAATAATACTAATACTACTAATACTAATAATATAAAACACCCCCATTTATAAAGGATTCTGAGCAATCATTATCTGGTAATCCCAAAAAGTTTTGGAACTTTATAGCCACTACAGATCTTATTCAATTGCATCCGACGTAATTCTTCCTTTCCGTCTTATTGGAAAAAAACATATATTTGCCCAATACCAAAAAAGGGAAATCAAAATGTTTCAAATTATAGAGGAGTTTCACTACTTTGTAATTTCCCTAAAATCTTTGAAACCATACTGTATAGTAAAATTTACTACTCTACCAGGCAGCTTATTTCGTCACGCCAACATGGGTTCATGCAAAGGAAGTCAACAATATCTAATTTAACGGTTTTTACCCAATATGTCTCTGAGGTTTTAGATAATAGAGGACAGGTCGATGTCGTCTATACGGACTTCCAAAAAGCATTTGATCAGATTGACCATAACATACTCCTTTTAAAACTAGAAAGTATTGGTTTTTCTGAAGCATTGATTAAATTATTCACCTCCTACTTAAGCGATAGACGCTTTATGGTTAGATATCAAAATTTCAATTCAATTTCATTTTCTCCAACTTCGGGAGTTCCACAAGGTTCCAATCTGGGCCCCATATTGTTTTTAATCTTTATTAATGATCTTCCTGAAGTCATTACTTGTGAGCATTTGTTATTTGCCGATGATTTTAAACTCTACTCTGAAATTAAATATTCTACAGATTCCATCCATCTTTAAGACTGCATTAACAGAATGTCTTCATGGTGTGAGACAAATCATCTTAAACTAAATATAGCCAAATGTAACTTCATCTTATACTCACAACTACTTCATTGGGAGTGACATCATCAGTCGAGTTGCTGTATTCAAAGATCTGGGTATTTATTTTGACAGCAAACCCACTTTTGTTGAACATATAAACCATATTGTTTCTAGTGTATTTAAATCTTATGGCTTTATTTATCGCAATTGCCGGGATTTTTCCAATATAAGCACCTTCAAATCTCTGTTTTACGCTCTGGTGAGGTCAGAACTAGAATATGGGTCGATTATATGGTATCCGATTTATCACGTTCATTGTCAACATTTAGAATCGATCCAATGATAGTTCTTAAAGTTTTTGATCTTTTTGCAAGATGGATCTTATCCTCCTAGAGGTCTGGATCAGAATTATTTACTCGCGAGATTTAATTTTGACTCTTTAGAAACTAGACGCAATATCGTGCTAATTAAATTATTATTTAATAGGTAAAAAACAAAATTTTTTGGCGCTAAAAATATTTATTTTATACCGGCCTGAGGGCGTTCTTGTCCTGTACATGTATGCGAACGTGTTCTGATGAAAAACAGCAGATGATTACGCTCCATAACTTGCATACTTCTCTTTTAGGAAACTATTAACCCCGATATGTAATACGCCTTCGTACGTCACATTTCCAATATTTTACCTTGACCCTCAAACAGTCAAAATTAAAGCGCAAATTGAGATATTCCTCCACTTGTAATTTCCCTAATTATTATCGGAAATTTTTTTCGAGGACACTAATGTTTTAAAAATTATCCCTATTCGAAGACGGTAACGACAGCACTTATCCTTCCCACGGGGCAGCTTATTTAGAAATCATTTACTATAAGCTAACCGCCGCCGTAGAATCTAATCCAAAGAGGAAAGTCGAAGTACAAGCAAAGCTTAAGCGTATCAGCTTCGCAGACAGTCGTGTGGAAGTCGCGGAATTCTCGGAAAAGCGCAAAGAGCAGAAAGCCACGGAAATAAGAGAGGTAGACTATTTAAACAATAGAATGAACTGGGTTGAAGCGACACGCTCAAGTCTCTGGAATATTACAGGTCAGAATGCTTTTATAAATTATTCAAGGTGCTGTATTGATCCAGGGTTCCTTTACACCCCTTATGTGCATTTTGCTTAGATATATGACCCACGTATACTCAGTTTAGCTATTCTGATGGCTTCAGAATTGGTCGGAAAATCCCTTCGGGTTCTTATGTTTGCTGTTCAGGAAATCCAGCAATGGTAACATTTAGTACACCGCAAACTAAATCATGTCGTCGTTGTGTTAAATGGCGTAATTTATCTTCCTTTTCCTCAATTAAAAATATGCAATAACAACACATATATCCGTTTTGAACACAAAACGATTAAGACCATTCCCAGAGTGATGTCTGTCTGTCTATATGTAATCTGACGCGATAACTGCCGAAACGTTGATCTGGTTGAGTTGAAATTTGGTGTATGGGTATAGTTATAGCCGGCGATGAACGCATGGGCTG
The DNA here is from genome assembly GCA_964058915.1 of Tetropium fuscum. Classification (NCBI taxonomy): domain Eukaryota; kingdom Metazoa; phylum Arthropoda; class Insecta; order Coleoptera; family Cerambycidae; genus Tetropium; species Tetropium fuscum. The sequence continues at coordinate 50,243 of CAXKVY010000724.1, forward strand.
ACATTTGTCAATATATGTATGTGCATAAAGTTAACAGGGCAACATGCCCAAATCGAAAAGTTGCTACGCCAAAATTAGCCGCTAATTAGTTGCGAGTCAACCGAATTTGTCGCTATCCTTTTTTTTCCCCCGAGGTGCCCTGCCAACTGTATATAAAAAGTTAGCAAGGCAACTAGTTTTAAAAAATTATTTAATATTGATAGGCCGTCTAAAATTACTAGATCGATAACGTCGAAAAATATTTTTGCCTGCTAACTTTATATAAAATTAACAGGGCAACTAGTTTAAAAAAAATATTTAATATTGATAGACCGTCTAAAATCACTATTTTTTTTTCGCTAATTTGTTGCTATCGAATAATATTTAGTTGAAACAATTTTTTTACACAAATTGCCCTGCTGAGTTTAAATCTACTTAGAACGTCAACACTGTTACAAAATTTATTAAAAAAATGAATGATTTATTTAAAGTAGCAACTAATTGAAAGGAGGCTAGTGAAAAATTTTAAAACCAAAAAATGTTGCTAAACTAATTAAAAGGAACCTTTTTTTCTTAAAATTTGTCGCTCAAATTTTAGGACAAAAAAATTTTAATTCCACTGATAACGTTCACAGGGTGCACAGAGTGCTTCTTTTCGTACGAAAATGACTTTATTTCTTGAATAACGGAAATTAATCAATCGAAAACAATTTTTTTCCGTAGAAACCAATTAAAAGGAGCCTGGCGACAAATTTTAAGATAGTGGAGCGAAATCGAGTGAAAATTATGAAGTTTTTTTTGACGTAGAACCAGACGACGAGTATGTGTTACGTGAAGTAGGTTATTAAGTTAGAATTGGCATTTACTACATTTTTTGTGGTACAGGACTTTTTTATATCGAAAAAATGTAAAAAATCGCAGATTTGTAAAAACTGTTTCTTACGTTTAAATCGTCATATCTCCAGATCTACGTAAGCTATCAGTCTCATTTTTTTTAAATTGGAGTATCTAATTAGGCGTTTCCAACAGTGACATTATCATTACTGAATATTGTTTATTATTGTATTTAAATAACAATTAATTTATTACTTCCTTGCAGGTGTATTTATAATTTCGATAAGCGACAATTTTTTTTATTTATGGAAATTTTTGTATACATGCTGCGAAGAATTTGAAGTCAAGACATTAAAGAAGTTTTGAGTAAAGAAAAAAATCTGTTGGAATTAACGGTTTCTTAGCTATAATTTTTTTTGTGGGGCATAAATTATTCAGCGCAGCTAGCAGCCGAATCTAGGTAGGTATCTAATTGTTGACGCGTAGGGACGTTTTGTTACTGGAACGTACCACATTTTAGATTCATATTGCCCGTGGCTCTGTACCGAATCGCGTATTATTACAAATTTTGTCTAGTTGTTATTATAACTTGTGATTTCTGTAATATGGAGTGTATTATATGTAAAAAGACAGTGCGTAAAGACGACAAGTCTGTGGCACAAAATGCCGGTAAAAAAGGATTGTTGTCATTAATATGGGGTGCAGAAAAGACCAGGTAACTGTTGAAGACATATTTTACTACAAAAAGATGATATCTTGAGTGGAATAATCAAAATAAAATATCATGTAGACTCTCGCAAGAATTACATAAGTATACAAAATATTCGGTCTATATCGGATAATACTATTACTCGACTTCTGAAGAGGCACGACCGAGAACATAGACATAGTCTTAAACATAGACAGTCTTAATCATAGACAGTCTTAAACATAGAACAGTCATTAAACATAGACAGTCTTAAAGTATTGTCAAAAATGCCGCTACTATCTCAGCAAGGGGCACTGCAAGTACCTACAGGATATATTCTGTTGTTGTACAAAAATAAGGATTCCAGCGTTAGGGCCAAAACCTTCTCAAAATTTCAGTGATGCGCCGCGATAAATTTGCGACTACAAGTAGTAATTTGAGAATCGACAAAACTAATATAATTTGGATTAACCTTCCTTTGTATTAATAAATAAGTGAAATATCAAAAAACGGTCAAAATTTTTTTTTTCGAATTGGTCCATAGGCCCATTGATTGGTCTATTGGTCCATTGGTCCATAGGATTTTTTTAGAGGGGTTTAGTTTAGAGGTTTACACCCCGTATATTCCTTTTTGAGCACGATAGAAACATGATATTCAGGCCATTTATTACCAATGAAATTTCTGAAAACCGCATTTTTTTATTCCATATTATTCAGAAGATATATGTATCCAAAGTTACATTAAAATTTTGAATTATTCCAGCGTGTTGGCCAGAAGTGTAGTTTTAAACTATTGAAACTATTGAACTGCTCGGCTTTCGGTTCTCAACAATTTTTTATCTGAGACGATTTTTTTTTAAATGATACGATCACAAAGTTGAAAAGTGTTTTTATACAAAACGTCTAAAAGGTGAAAAATATCGATAAATCCCTAAGGACCTTCTTTTATAGATCCTTGTAAATGAAAAAGTTTCAGTACAAAATATTGATTGGAAAGTCGTACTTCCATCAACTTCCGATGGCATCTAGGGTGGCCGCCATATTGGATATATGGCGTCATATACGCCGTCTGCCAATAAATCAAGCAAAACACCTGATAAGGCATGATTATAGAAGGCATAAGGAATGTATGAAACTTAACTTATGGAGAAATATTTCTTAAATACTACGAGTATTTGTCAAGTTTTCATCTAATATATAAAACCCAAAATGTCAATATAGGCATATTTATATTTTATATAAAAACGATAAAAGTGGTTTATACATTATACACTTCGAAATGACTTGAGCATTTTCTAACAATAAAATAACAATTTCAAGTCATCAATCATATTCTTCTAACCTTAAGTTTATCGTTTAGCTTCTCTATTAATGGGAGTTTAAACAAATTTAATGCCAACGAGGCTATTGCATGACTTAAATATTTACATGTTCATTGATTTTAGTTGAAATAGTAACATTTATATAGATTTTGTGTCTAGTGTTGGTCAGGAATAGAAACCATTTCTTTTTCGTAGAATTATGTAAACACAATTTATAACAAATATTATTTGCACCCATTCTAATTACCGTATATGTGTAATATAATATCATTACATATATACATTCATGCAAATACATAAACTCTATACAATGTTTCTAAACCATTTAGTATTATTCGCAGCTCCAAGGAGATGCCTCTTGTTTACAAGAAAAGTTACATTAATCTATGTCTGAAAGTATTTGCTTTTTTGGTTTTGTATACCCCTCAAATAATAAACACCGCAGAAGTAAGAGCCTTTGCTTGTACGGGAGTGGCGTTTTATACGGTTTGTTTTATAAGAATATTTGCCTTAAATGTAGGCGGGATAAAAAATGGTTATGGAAATAGAAAATCGAATTCCTTGGTATTGCGATGACTGATCGGATTGGTTTTTTTACAAAGCTAGTGTTTTACACTCTAGCTAGTTTTACACTCTAGCCTTTCCTTTGTTTGTAAGTTCTAGCTGGAATTGTTTTTAAATTATAAAATTGGTACAAAATACACCATATGTTCGGTGCTTTCCATGATATATTAGCATCGTTTTAATATACCACCACATTGAATATTGTAATCAACAGTTTGTAGAATTAGAGTCAATTAGTGAATTACGAGTATATCTACATTGAGTGTAACGCAAGGTTCTGTGCTAGGACCGTTATTTTTTAATATTTTTATTAATGATATTATAGTTTCATGAGCTGACCTTACAATTACAGATTACAATTAAATATAAGTAAGTGCAATGTTCTAAACTTTTCTAAGAAAATTCATCTTATCGAATTTAATTACATTTAGAAGAGTCAGTCCTTTTCAACCGATTTTTCGCATATTAACGATTAATTTAAAAAGCGCGCAATAAATAAAAATATTAGTACAGCATTTCAAGAAAATTTCAAGCTCAAAATTGACTCGAAATATGAAAGCGTGTATGAGTATCGAGATTTTTAAAAAACGTGATTTTTTCGAAAACATATATTTTTGCAAAAAGTTTATAATATTTTTAAATTTTCTAAAAACGATATTTTTCTGTTACTAGAAAGCTATACTTTTACCAAGTTTCGTTCAAAAATAATTTGTTGTCACGAAGATATGAGCGTTTCAAAAAACACGATTTTTTACGAATTTTTGCAAATCAATAGTTTATTTTTGATTTTTCTGACATCGGATTTACACAGCTCGATCCGTATTTAATAGCTATACAACAATGAAAAATTAACATAGGGCCAAAAGTAGACACACTACACTACTCATGATCTTAACAACATTCACACTTTGAAACTGTCATACCAATCTTTTGTTAGACTATTACTAAAGCGATGCTTTTACTAGCCCAGTGCTCAAGCGTGTGCTTTGGGTACCGAGGGTTTCTTGTTCGAATACCGTAGTTACTGCAATTTTCACTTAATCTCCTCAGATCGGTACAGATTTTTTCAGTGCTATCAGATCACGAGAACATTTCAATTTGTTCACAAATGATATTAGACAAAATAGTCATGATAATAATAATAATAATAATAATAATAATATGTCTTTATTTTTTACTAAAAGAACAATAAAAAAAAATATATAAAAGAGATGGCGATATTCAACATTGTTGCTCTTCCATACAACCATCTCAAGTAAACTAAATAAGAATTAGCGTACTATACGAAATATACAAAAACAAAAAAGTCAACATAGGTGAATACAAATATAAATAATAATAATAATAATAATAATAATAATATTCTTACAATTAAACATACTGTCTATCAGCTAACATTATGTTTTGTAACAGTTTTTTGACAGAATATACAGATGAAGAGGATTTGACATCATTAGGTACTAAATTGAAAATCTTACTACCATTATAGCTAAAAGACCGCTGGAACTGAGTAGTTCTATGCTTAGGGATACAAAGTTGATCGCGATAACGTGTTGAGCGTCTATGTATATCAGAATGTTTTACTAGCTTGGAGACTATTTAGGTTTATTATTTAGGTTTATTGTTTTTAAAAATCTTAAATAACGTACAAGATAAATGCAATTTAAATCTTTCGCTCAGGTTTAACCACTTGGAAGACTGAAAACTCGGTGAGATATGATCAAATTTCTGCAAATTATAACTGTACCTCAAACATGCATTTTGAATATTCTGCAGGCTTTCTTTGTCTTTACACAGTAAGGCAGGCCAATATACAATATGACAGTATGATAAAGTGGATAATATTAAGGAGTCACACAATTTTAGCTTAACCTCGGTACTAAGGTAGTCTCTGTGCATGTATAACACCTTAAGTTTGGCAAATGATTTTTGTAAAAGATGCCTAACGTGTTTAGAAAATCGAAGAGAGGTGTCCAGTCATAAACCTAAATTCTTACAGCTTCCACTGGGAACAATGCGATGGCCATTTAACATAATATTGAAGACAGGGTCGTTAATAACGAGATCTTTCTTGCTTCCGAAAACTAACAATTCAGTTTTAGATTGATTTAACACAAGCTTGTGAGCTAAAGATACTTCAGAAATAGTGTCTAAGTCAGTATTAATTTTCGTCACAGCCAAGGGTAAAGTTTCAAAACTAAAGGGAAAATATACCTGAGTATCATCAGCGTATTGATGCGACTGACAATATTTAAGGTACTTATAAAAATCTGCCGTGTAAATACAAAATAGTAGAGGTCCTAAAATACTACCCTGAGGAACCCCTAGTTATATCAGAAAAGTCAGATATATCATCATTCAAAATCACTCTCTGGCGCCTACCAGTAAGATAATTTCGGAAAAAATTAACTGCTATTTCCGAGAAGCCGAAATATTTTAATTTTAAACAGAGGGTTGTATGATCTAAGGTATCGAAGGCCTTACTAAAATCTAAAAGTATAAGACAAACATTTTTATTAGCATCGGTTTCTTTAAATATGTCATCTGTGACTTTTAGCATTGCCGTACAAGTACTGTGTTGTGATCTAAAACCAGACTGAGTAACAGGTAAAATATTACAATCATTAAGGTAGGCGTTTACTTGTTGAGACACATTTTTTTCTTGGATTTTCGACAAGGTAGGTGGAATTCTAATAGGTCTGAAGTGAGTTATATGGGTGGGATTTTGGTTTTTAGGAATAGGGATGACAAATAACAATGATACATAACCAAAATTTAGGGTGGGCTCATATCAACAGCATATCTTACGAGCATACCAATGTTTCAGGAAAGCACTACCACAAGCGCTAGAGTCGCCGACTTTGCTCACCCAATCATATATACCGACTCAACGTGTCTAAACAATCGGACCCTTGATATTATAGAACTTGAAACACTGGAAATTCTTGACCTCCTATATGACAAGTCGTGTCTTATTTCATAGTATTTCATAGTATTTCATAGTACAGCGGATTTTTTTGATGAAAATAGTGGGTATGTGTGTATTACGTCTTATCTAAGGGCGAATCTTGGCTTAGCAATCAAATATACGTAAGATCTAAATGTACGTCTCTTGTGAAATGGCAGACAGCTGAGCTAAATAAATTATACAAAGTCAAAGCTTGGGTTGTGAAAGCACCGAGTCAAACTCAGGCCATTGTAAATATTCATTAAAGGGTCGATTTCGCATAATATACTTCCAGTCTCCCTTCATCATCAAGAAATTCCATAAGTAAATATATTTTATTCAATTCCGAGCGGGAAATGTTAATTTTAATTTTTCAAAGCTGTGACTTGAACCGTATTGTCATTTAATGCCCGGGAGGATTTTGAAGAGGTAATTGATTTAATTTTTGCATATTTTTCGAATACAATCGCCAAAGAGTACTTTAATTTCTCCTTTAGTGATTAATAATGCTGAATATTTATCTTTTGCACAAAATATCTGCTGACGTCTTAGACATTTTAAGAATGATAATTTACTATATAAATTTTTAACTGAAAATTTATACTACCATATTAAGCCGGAGTACGAAAATTACACTTGATTTTTGATTCTCAATTAATGTAAACTGCTTGGTCAATTTTACAATTCTTGTTCTAATTTTCTGTAGTTATAAGAGAGTTGATTTCTTCCGTTTTAATCCTTGCTATTGGAAACTTTCTAAATGCAACTTTCCAATTATAAATTTACAATAATGCACTGAAACTGATTAATATTATCAACCATCAGCTATTATCTAATATATTAGCCTAAGAAAAGTTACCAAATTATTCTAAAGTCTATCCAATCTCACTCTCGCGCACTCACTCGCATATGCTTTAGCGCATAAATTAACTTTTAGGGCATGTTTATAATATTGTTATCAATAACTGTGCCAATTTTCATCGATTTGCAGTGATTCAGAGGTCGTAGATGTCTGTAGAAGCCCGGATTTGAAAAAATCTAAAAGTACACAGTAGTATACGTATAAGACTAAAGAAAAGGCCGTTTTTTAGAATTCTTTAAAATAACTATGACTAAAAAATCGGCCATTTTCACCATAGCGGGGAGTTGTTTTGTCAATTTGGGGGGTGGAGATGCCTTCCACAGAAGGGAAATATCGACGACCGTGCTCGGCATCCGCGAAAACGGGGGATTACGTTGACTCGGCCGTTTTCATACATACCTTCCATGTTCACTCTCCTGGGGGGTTGTTTTGTCGATGTGGGGGGTTGTTTTGTCGATGTGGGGGGTTGCTTTGTCGATTTGGGGGATGGGGATGTCTTCCACAAAAGGAAAATGCCGACTACTGTGTTCAGCATCCGCGAAACCGGGGGATTACGTTCAGTTTATCAAACATGTTTTTTTAACCTACTTTGAGGGTAGTTCGGGGTGCGGAGGGGTGGGGGGGAGTTGGGGATAGTTGCACGGTGTTGGCCATCCGCGAAAACGGGGCATAGATACATTTTTTTTGCCGATAAAAGAAAGCGAATTGGGAATTCTTATTTTGGGGGTGGTTTTTGGTCAATAGCGGGTAAACGCAAGCCGAAAAAGAAATTTTCCCTACGCCATCGTGTTCCGCGATCTCGAAAACGGAGGGGGGGGGGGACGTGGCCTGATCCAGAGGCAAAAAGCTTGCATACTTTTCCGACTTACAGACTCCACTATACGACCCCTTACGGCTTCCTAGATATCTACTAATTTGTATGATTTTTGAAACATTTCATAACTGAACGTATTTCTCTAGCGAACGTAGGTATTTCTCTAGTGAACCCCTGAGAAACAACGCCACGAAGGTTCGGGTTTTTCCGCAAGCTTAGGCTATTATCTCTGGCTGCTATTTTAGATTACTATCATTGATTGTATAAATATATTCTATATTTTACGTTCAGATAATTCATTTAGCAACCTCTTAAAAATTTTATTTGATTATTTTTTAATCCTTACTTATGTTTCATATAAGAAACATCCTTACTACACAGAAAAGATATGAATGGTTATCCTCTGATGGACCAAACGTTCCTTATAAGAACATGTGCAGACACATATTTGTTGTAGATCTGGACGTCAGATTAAACGATAATTCTGAATTAAACCCGAAAATCTTCCAACTTCAATTACGAATCGTGGAGAGATTGCAGAGCGCAACCAAGCATAATTTCGATGAAAACTACAACTATGTTGTATCCGGCATCTCAGCGTTTTCCAATCTACGAAACTAAAGTATAAGGTAACCTAATAAAGGAAGTCGTAAAGTTACTTCGCTACTGTTTTATGTACATAGTTGTCTTATGCGTGCACAGCCGGAATTGAAAGGACCTTTAATTGTACTTACTAATAAACGAACCGAGGCATCTCGTCAAGTTGTAGTTAATGCATTCAAAAAAGGGAAAGGGAAAAATTGGCCGTAAGTGGTGAAAATCTTAATGACGTTAAATTAAAGGAGAAATACTTCATAGACATTTATATCAGTTGGATAATATATGTTTAATCCCAAATTTGTAAAAAGTAGGGGAATATATCCTAAAATGACTGTATAAACAGAAAAAAATCAATTTCATTAATTGTAGAGATTGGAAAAATTATTAAAGATTTGACTCATAAACCAGCATTTCGCCTGGTAGTGTGCATTTCATTGTTGCCTCGTATTGAAGGATTATTATTAAATGTATTGAAATTGGGACTGTTCATAGTACTTATTGTTATAATTGTATGTTATTGTTGTGTGTATTTTATCGATAGATGTCAAATGCAGAACTACATAATATTGTGCTAACATGCGGGAAAGCTGAAGGTAATGTGAATAGAACGAGGGAATTTGATACTGAAAATATGAACCTTTACATGTCCATATTCTGAACACCAGGACTTTTGGAATCGCTTATGATTTCATGCGTCGACGAACGGAAGGATGTAGTAGATATCATGATCTCCATCTTGAACAATTATTGTAATAAATTTGATATGGTAATAAAATGCCAATATAAAACTACCCTTATTTTCAAACACAGGAATTTCATAGAGAAAAGATGCCTAGAAGAACACAGGAGCCAAATATTAATGTTTTATTGAAATATACATAGTTGATTTTGTGCGACACTTGATTAGAGCCGCTTGTGGCTATATTCTTAACATTCAACCATCCTTATAAAGTACTTTTATGATTTTTGAAGCCTGTGCAGATTGGGAGTCTTTAACAGAAGGTAGAGGGTACAGATCTATATCATACTGGAAGGCTGAGGTCTCATTTCCATATAAAGGCGCAGGGCCTTTGGCAGTTATCGCCTGAAGATGGTGCCGACAATCAGTACTCAAAACGTCGTGCACAAGGAAGTTCCAGAGAAGTTAGTCCGTAGTATTTAGTTATATATGTTTAGTTATATAGTTATATAATATATAGTTATTATAATGTTTAGTTAAAACTAGTTTTACTGCAAATAGAATAACGTTTATTTTTCAATAATTTCATTTTTACATAAATTAACATAACTGTCTTATACGTACTGGAAAACCAACATTGATCAACCCACAAAAGAAACCTTGTAAGTGGGACAGTTCGTGCTGCATCTTGCCACAAAAGAAATTTCGACGAGTTAATACTCATATTTTAAAAACTAGTAAAGTATATACTTTCACATAAAAAGTTAAAGCAAAATAACAATAATAAAAAAACAAAGAATATATATCAAATACAATAATCATTTTACCTACCTATACAATATAAAATAACTTTATAGTTCCAAAACCCAATCTATTGAGAATTTCGATTCTACCAACATTGACAATATATTTTTTTAAATGCTTTTTAAATTTCATTATGGCAAAAGTGTTTTTTATTTGTTGAGGTAGCGCATTGTATAGCTTCGGCGATAAATATTCATAGCACCCTTGACCAATTGTGTTTAAGGATGTTTTCGTTTTAAAAATGTCATTTGTTTTATTTCTTGTGTGATAAGTATGATCTAGAGGTCCAAGTTTATTTTTATTTCGAAATTGATTCATTATAACGCTAAGGAAATATAACTGTCTGATGTACAAAATACTACTGTCGGAGTGAAGTGAATCAGTTGGGTAAGTACGCTATTTATTTGTAGGTATATTATTTTTATAAATAATTTTTGTATTACCCAACCGAGAATCTCATCAGACAGCCTTGATTGTACTAATGCGTAATGTATACATTTTCTAGGGGTATTTGTAATGCTAATTATGTGACTATCCCACCTAAGATGGCAATTAATATTTATTCCTAAGTATTTAACACATTCTGTTGATTCAATTCCTATTATTTGCCCATGGTTATTAATTGTTAGTTTGTCAAAGTCTGGGGAATTACGTTTATCACAGCTCAACTTCTGGCCGTTGATGGCATGGTTTTCTTGAAATTTATTGTTAAAAGTTTATAGTGAAACCAGTCTGTAACCTGATTAAAATCATTCTCTACTTTTTGTTTTAGGTGTTCCCATGACTCATCCTTGTAAAATAATACTGTGTCATCAGCAAAACTGTTAACTGAGCCACAGCTGTTCAAAGTAAGCAAACTATTAATTACGAATAAGACTGGACCTAAAACTGTACCCTGTGGAACTCCACAAACTACAGTTCTCTCTCTACTAGTTTTAGAATTGATTATAACGTGTTGCTTGCGATCACTCTGGTAACTTTTAATTAGATTGAAAGCATTTCCTGTAAAACCGATATCCTGCAAGGCTTCCAAGAGCTATGAGTGATCTACAGTGTCGAAGGCCTTTACAAGATCTAGGAAGAGACACAGTGCATATTTTCCTTCATCTAAGGCCTTATACATTTGGGAAGTTAAAAGAGATATTGCATTTTATGTGGATTTGCAACTGCCGAAACCATGTGGTTCACCATGACTTTTCGAATATTTTGGCAAAATTTGTAATTACGATGATCGGTCGGTAATAGTTTTATCTCCATTCGTATGTATAGGTTTTATTATACAAATTTTAAAATCTAGTGGACACTCACCGTTTTTATGTTATTAATAAGATATGCTATTGGTACCGACAGTTCTTCGGAAATATCTTTTAGATATACGGCTTTAACTGTGTCAATTTCAGGACCTTTACTTGATTTTAGAGAATTTATTATGTTTATTATTTCTTTCTTATTTGCAGGTTTGAGAAAAATTGATTGGGGAGTGAACAATATAGCATGAGGTACGGTTGGAGGTTTATTAATTATACTTGCAAGTTTAGGTCAGCAAATGAATCATTAAAAATATTCGCGATTTCTGCTTCATCATTGGTTAGTTCATTTTTTGTATTGTATATTTGTTTTGTTATTTTGTTTCTTTGTATTAGTTATAGACTTTATTGTATTTCATAAATGTTTTGTTTTATTTTTGTTTTGGTTAGTTTTTGTCCTGAAATAATTATATTTCGTTAATTTTATTAAGTAATTCAAATCATTTCAATATTTAATAAATTGCTATTTTAAATTATTATCAAGGGGATATTGTTGCCACTATTTGTATATTTTATCACGTTTATTAATGGATTTTATTAACCCACATGTAATCCATGGCTTTCTTTTTATTTCGTTATTTTTTTGGTGTATGGTAATTGTTTTTTTTTCTATTTTTTCTATTATTGTGTAAGTTAAATATTTTGTTGAACCGTAAATATTATTTATGCAATAAAATATGGATCAGTATTGATTCTGTAAGTCTGCATTTAATTGTTTACTATTGATGTATTTAATAAATGTTTCCAGAAATTTCCCTATTTTTTAATCTCTATGATGATTATTGTGGCATAATGATCAGTGATACGAGTTTTTAATATAAAAGGATAACAAATAGGTCGTACCTATATCATGCTTTTTATATTTGACAAAAATATGGTCAATACACGATTTGGAAATATCATGGACTCTGTAGCAATATTTATAGTGGATGTAAAGTTAAAGTTAAGAATAATTTCATATTTTAATTTCATATTTTTATCACCATAAATCAACTTGCGCGTTAGCAACCCATTAATACCTACATGTACCTAGCTGCACAGACATCTTAAGTGTTATTTTTGGCATGCACAAAAAACCGGTAACGCATTTCTGATATGAATAATCCAAAGATCTTATAGCTGTTTTATTTGCGCGGGGCACGAAAGTTAAATAAAACAGATCGAAATCAACGTGACAAATTTAGCCTGTAAGTGGGAATTTTTATCGCCTACATGCAGAATTTATAGTGAGCGTCCCCGCATTAAAACTTGCTGATGGATCCTTTAAATATATAACATTTCAATTTGGGATTCTGTCAAATTGGCGACGAGGGGTAGTCTCAATAGCCCCGAACGCAAGACTTAGTTTTTGCTTGATGCATTTGATCGAAATAACGAATGGAAATATTCATCAAACTAGTTTAATATTCGAAGGATATTTTATTCACTTTGGCCAATTTCAGTTATGTTTTATACTCTTTCAACGGAAACAGGTTAGTAACATTTTATATTCCATGTTACGTTCACTTTTAGTAGTTAACAATTTGAGAATCCCACATTTATTGTAGGTATATTTGACGGATAAAATTGATTTTAAACAGTGACTACGCGTTCCCATTTGAATCTGTTTATCAATATTGCCATAGCGCATTTATTAGTTTCTTTGTCATAGATTTACCACAAATAAATAGTGTATATCTGTGTCGCCTTATTGTTTTGTGAGTTGAACATTGGCAGTTCTGTGACGCTAGCCTAGATCGTCAGATCTATGGTCTAATTTCCGGGGTGTTGGCCTCGTCACTTTTCTGAGCCGAGCGCGTGGAAGGCATAGTAATTTTTCATTGTGTTAAAAGTTTAGGTGATTTTCTTGGCTAAATAACGTATTATGTACGTTGCGATATAATGGGATAATACAAGAAAATCATTGTCAGATTTTGGATGCATCTGCACATACTACATTAGTGGGATCAAATAACTTTTATAAAAACATTGATTGAGAGCCTGCGTTGCGTTGAACTCCCTAGAGTTAATTGAAGGACATAGCTTAGCTATCTTTTCGAAGCCGTTTTCCAGCTACTTAGACTTCATTACTTTTACACCTACTCTTTTGGAATCACATTTCTTTTGAACCACCTTTGGAACCACCTTTAGGACCACCTAGCTGAAATCTATCGACCCCTGTACCGACGTAGAGTCACAGGAGAAATCCAAATTCCTGGAAGACTCGTGGCATTTAGTAAAGTAATTTATCCGCTTTTTTCCAGTTGCATTTCTCTTTTGTCCTATTTTTTATTTCTAATATTTGTTATAAACAAATTAGTGCTTTTAGCACTTATTCAATTTTACACTCATCATATCAACTTGTATTTTTTTTATGTTTCTGTGGAGTGTCTCTTATACCATTTACAGGTTATATATTTTTTAAAGGATTTTTTTCGGCTACACAGTTTTACGTGTAACACCGGTAGCAATGCACTGAATTGCAAGCATTCAGGCGTCGCCGCGCATGTTCGGCCACTTTATTTCTACTTGGAGCATTCGCACTAATACTAATTTGTTTACAACAACTATTAGAAACATCATGACGCAATATTTTTTAAATTCGTGTAAAATTATGCACTTTAGCGTGAAATTTAAAAAAATATTTACAATTAAAAAAGAATGCACAATATAGAAGCCTTTCTTTCTCTTTCTAACATGCTATCTGAATTTTTGATCAATCTTTATTTTAAGGTTAGAAGAAGCGAATTACTCTGAATTTAATTGCCTATTGATTTATGATTCCATTTTCAACATTACAGCAAATGTCATGTTCTTTGTAAGAGCTGTAATTTTTCCGATTTCATACGCATGCCTTTTGAAGGAGTAAAAGCGTAATTTATCAATCGGACTATATACCTCGCCTGGGATACCAGGAATATTTTTACGGGTTAAAACCCCTGTCCAGTTTTAGAATTTCCTCTAGTTATTTTCTCAATTCATTTTGAAATTGTTTGCATTATTAACCCTAATTTTTCACAATAAACACGCATTGTTATATATTATCAAGAGCTAATCTTTCCTCTTTCCATAAAAAATGTATTAAGTTTATCAGATTAATGAGAATTTAAGGTAATAAGTTAGGGTACCAGTGAAATATGTTTCAACCCGAGTTTTCATAATATAAACCTTGAAAATAATATATTTATAACATGCCTAGCTCATATAGTAACCAACGCTCCTTGTGAGATATATGATTTTCAGATGTTCTTGGCTTTCTCTATGGCACTAATCGAATATTAGTAATGTAACAAATAATTAATGTAACAAATAATAATATGTTCTTTTGACATAATAATTGTAATTTTGCTTTATTAAGCGATACCTCTAAGATAATAATGCTTATTTATTTGGTTATATTTACAGCTTTGAGTATCACTCTGATAAGTCCCAAGCGTTTTCAAGACGGTCATGTGCACTATATTCAGCTATCATATTTTTCTCTGCTGATATTCCACTTTATGTTTTATGACTCAAAGACCTATTAAAAATTTCAGTCTCTTCCTCTGTTTCCAATCTGATATTAAAGTTATTCAAAATAATAATAGCCCCTTTCTTTCCGGAAGCACAATTTACAATTTGAAAATAATATAAAATTCGACAAAATTTGTCTTTGTGTCTGTACCATGTCTGAAAATCAGGGAGTATGTCTCCATGTGGGTAGCAAGTGTTGCAATCTACTTAGCCTTATAGAGTATGTCAAAGAGAATAACTGACGAAAATGCCAAGTATTTCACGGTTACTTCTACTAGAAGTTTCACATGATGCTTACGAGATGCCTTAAAACGGAACAAGTTGAAAATTATTCATGTCATTGCATGAAATAATTATATTATTGCACTGTGGGCCAAAGTGGGGCAAAAAGACGAAGATATTTGAGTGCTTTATGCGAAGGATAAAACTGATAAAAATGAAAGGTCGGGGATTTACGAAATTAGTTATGATTGTATTAAAAAATATGTTGGGCAAATGAGACAATCAATTAATACAAGATTTAAATGGCATATGGGTCGTGCAAAATATGGAAGAACAGACGAGTCTAGTGTTGCCAATATGTTTTTTTGAGTATTGGTTAACTTAAGATTAGTTTGTATTAGATGTAACCCATAGTAGGCGGTTGGTAGTATTTCAGAGCATAGAAATGAAAAAATGTAAAAATAGTATGAATAGTACAAAGTAGCTACCCCCTATAATCCGAGCTACGCATTACTTGATAACACCGTGACAATTTTCGCCGCAGTTCACTGAACTATGAAAACATTTTCATGGTTCATAAAGAGGCTACCCATGGTTCACAAATCCTAAGCTACTAAGATATTTGCATCCTAAATAGGTATGTTATGGTTGCTATTCATTGGGCGCCACTGCGTTTTGATCGGAAATGCTACAAAGTTGGCCATGGTTAAAGACATTTATGAAACAAAGTAGTGGATGTCATAATCCTACTTAACCATTCCTTGTTACTATAAAGAATACTGGAATTCAGTATCAGGTAGGAGGAGTACAAGGAAGTACCCCAGGTAGCACCAGATGCCTTAATGACGTCTTATTGACAAAACTAAGTCGTCATATTTAAGAGTTTATTGGACGTCAGAACTAATAAAAATATGACCAAAATATGACTTAACATGGACCTAGTTTTAACGTCAATAAGACAACGATTTTTTAAATTGGATTTTTGCCGATACAGTTCAGTAAAATAAAGCTAGTTATATTTATTTGTTAGCAAAACTTTTATTTTTCCATGCTAAAACAGTGGTTTATTTTGGGAATACAGGCTTAATTAAATATATAATGCAAAATATAATGTGTCACTCGCATAAAAATAAATCCAAAATTAACATTATTTTCAAGTAGATATAACAAAATCTGAAAAACAATCTTAAAAAATCAAACGGGTTTTTCTTCGTTTCTACATACGCTATACGATGGCATTAGCGAATTTTTTTTGTTGCAAACAAACGCTTAGAGCGCAAAAATGCGATATGGGCATTTTAAAAAAAAATCCGTTTTCCCCCTCTCCCCCTCTCCTAATTATCCCACCATCCCCAGCCTGCGGCCTCGTATTTTTTTCACAATAGCCCTTCCAGAAACAAAAATTGAGCCTCCAACTCCATCCACTTCCCCGCGTTGGAAAGCCAATTTAATTTTTCCTATTTTCGCAATTACGATTCGCGATATATCGCGAACCAATTATCCGATTTCGCTCAGCTTTAAATGGGCCTGTGTGAATTGTACTCTTCACTTCTTATATCAATTTTTTTTGTAAAGTTAAAAGCCGCCGAGATATTCATTAGAAATAATTTATCCATGCTCTTAATTATTCGTCTTTTAAATATGTCGTCTTTAAGACGTCTCAAACTTGCTGTCAATTGGACGTCAAGAATCTGACGTCCCATTGACGTTGCGTTTTGGGCAATGGACGTAAAAGATCAAATATGTCTTAAAACGGACGTCTAATACACGCCATGTTAGCCCTTTTGGCTATCTGGGTCTGTAGTATTCCACCGAGACTTAACAAATATTACTGACAGACACATACATTGCAGTTTATACCTTTCAGTGAAACCCCCTCCTGTAAATTTATTCATGATAATTTACGATGAACCAGATAATGAAATTATTGACTTCCGCGACTCCGTTAATTGTTGCAACAGCGAGGCTATCGCAAGTTCACCGCAAAACAGGATCTGAACTTTTCACATTGGCCTTTGATATTTCCCCCGGGTAGTGTGTATAACAAAAGGAACGGATTGCGTGCAACGGTAAATCGGAATATCTTTATTCTAGTTGTGATCATATTTATTTAAAGGTTGTACATATAAAGTTGCGGGTATATAAGTATACGTTTTTGCAAAATAAAAATAGAACTTAGGCAGTTCATCCCATGCAATATTTTTTTTGTCGCTACAATAAACATTATTAAATTCAATCCCATACATTAGTTTTTATTTCAGATTAACATAAGTGTCTCCAAATATATGTATCCAAATTAATAACGTTTTATATCCATAAAATATTTTTAACAAAAAAAAACAAAATGGACTTCAAAAAATCTATTCTGAAAACTGGACTAAAAAGAAAAAAATAATTACGTTAATCATTCTCACTTAGAATACAATTAATTTATTAGGCCAATAATATACCTTTATTGTTATTTTTCGGTCGCTGCCAGCCAATGTTTACAAACGTATAACGAAGTAGCGTAGGTATACATCTCTAATTATTGTATTCGACTAGAAAAAAGTTTGAATTTAGGTTTATTTGTAATTGTGGTGTCACTTTAGGCAGTTGTATTCAATTGTAAGTGAACACGTTAGTAGACCTTGGCTTGACCTAATAAATTGTTTGTATTCTAAGTAAAATGAATAACGTAATTATTTTTTACTTTTTAGTGCAGCTTTTTAGAATAGATTTTTTGAAGTTCATTTTGTCTTTTTTGTTCAAAATATTTTATGGATATAAAATGTTATTAATTTGGATACATATATTTGGAGACACTTATGTTAATCTGACATAAAAACTAATGTACTCGATTGAATTTTCATAATATTTATTGTGATTATTTGTTATCTACAAATCAGGTTTGTGACCGGTGCATTCGCCATTTTTTCTGGTATATCTGGAGAGTTCCCCGGCATATCTTCAGAGTCCAAGGTCCAATGCCAATAAAACTAAACGGGGTCCCACTTGAAAATACCCTCTTTCCAACAGAAAAGAATTTTTAAAATTGATTTATAAATGACGGAGTTCTGGGGCAACAAACAGACAAAGGAAACATACAGTCGACCGCCTTGCAGACCTCACAGATCCAGGAAACTCCGTTTCGAAACAGGCCGTCACTGCTGTTTCAAAGGGATTCGTTGTAAGAATGTCTAGGGAGAGGTTGTCTTGCTCCACAGTGCTTATTTTAAGATGCCCTCCGCCGTGGACGTAGCGAACGTTTCCTACTGCATTCCATGCATCCTACTGCATTTGAATATACAACTCTTACTCACATTTAGCTCATCTGCAACTGCCTGTAATGAACAATCATTTTCAAGCAATGTAACAGCTCGCATTTTTTCAGGTTCAGTTAACCGCGGCATTTTAAAACTTGAAAACTAATAAAGTGGTTTAAAGTGGAGTTAATTACTGACATTTGTTTGAAGTTTCAAATAAGTGTCAAAATGAAATATAAAAAGATCACATTACAATATCAAAAAAAATCGTGCACTTTCAAATGGCCGCCAGCGTACGTATTCTTAAATATATGTGTACATGGAATAAGGTCTGCTCAGGAGGACCAGTTTTATTATTTACTATTTGAACACATGTACATGGCATAAGATCTGCCCAGGAGGACTAGTTCGTTTCCCAGGAATATTTTTAGATTTTTACGCTACCAGTGTGTCTCACAAGAACCATCTCACAAGTTGATGATAGATCTATCTACTCTGCTTATTGGGTGTTTTAAATTTGGAATATTATATTATTTAATGCTGTGCCACTTTAAAAAATATAAAGGAATCTTTTATAATGCAGGCATTACGAAGTAACATTGACGAAAAATTAAAAACCAGTGTCTCTAAGGTCAGATCAAATTCTACGTTTATTCAACCAAAGAGTTTGGCTGGTCGTTTATAAATCATGGCTCTTATTGTTATAACTTTATAATACCCTACGAACATGGCATCCTTATTTGCTTATTTGGCCGCTAGTTCGAGATTTTGAACTCTATGTTCGGCCGAAGAATCTAAGAAGTACATAAGGATTTCCACTCTCGTCCCAGATAATCGATTCAGCTATGTATGACAATTTTATATATTTTCTCTCATAGTTGCGTGTTATCAAAACACATGAGGTCCAAATTGACATAATAGAATATAATAAAATTGTTGTATCACCTGTTTATAATACTAAGTACTCGAGATTTTCGAAATTATGTGAATTATGACTATAGATATGGAGCAGTGGCGACGATGACGACGACGACTGAGTTTATTCGTCTCCGGATCATGCCAACTTGGCTGGCGAAACGCGCATGGTGCGAGGTGTGAGTGTTCGTGGAAAGTAAAATAAGGGACTAACCGCAAAGTTGGTGACCATGTGCGTTAATCATTTCATTTTAGTTCACTTATATTTCACAGTATTGTATGCTTTTCTTCTTAATACAGTTTCGCGTTTTAGATTTGGTCCAAGTAGTATGCATTTTTTTTGAAAGTACGCTAAAAAGTAAAGCATTATAAATAATTATTAATGAAAATGTTTTCAAGTTTGGTAATATTTTTTTCTAATTTTAACATTTAAGGTGACACTAACCCTTCAAAACCCTTTGACGTTAGGAAACGTCTTACTTTTCACAATCAGTTACGAAAAGTAAACATTTTTTTGTTCCATCGTATGGTGAAGAATAATAAATTTAACAAGTGGACTTCAGGTGACAAGTGACTTCAGGAAGATCATTAATAAAGATTAAAAACAATATGGGGCCCAGATTGGAACCTTGTGGAACTCTCGAAGTTGGAGAAAATTATATTGAATTGAAATTTTGTTATCTGACCATAAAGTGTCTATCGCTTAAGTAGGAGGTGAATAATTCATTCAATCCTTCAGAAAAACCAATACTTTCTAGTTTCAAAAGGAGTATGTTATGGTCAATCTGATCAAATGCTTTTTGGAAGTCCGTATAGACGACATTTTTGGTAGTGGACAAATATATGTTTTTTTCCAATAATACGGGAAGGAAGAATTACGTAGGATGCAATTCAATAAGATCTGTAGAGGATCGGCAAAAAAATACGCACAGTCTCTTAGAACAAAACTGGGAATATCATCTACGCCCATTGTAAAAGTATCCTTAGATCGTTTCAGATTGTGTAAAAAATCTTCATATGAGATATTCAGTAAGCCTAGGTATGTGAAGTCCTAGATTGTTGAGTAAAGATAAGAAAAAACTCAGATGGATTAACTGGTTGTGATTGAATGAAGACGCTGTTAAAGTAGTCACCAAACGCATTAACGATATCAGTAGGACTGGAAAGTTCACTGTCATTATAGAACATTACAGAAGGGATGCGTGAGGAACCTTTCTTTTTATTAATAAAGTTCCAAAACTTTTTGGGATTACCAGATAATGATCGCTCAGAATCCTTTATAAATATTCTATAAGCCTCATCAAATAGATGTTTAGATTTAGATCGATGAGCTTTGAAAACATTGCAGAGATCAGCTGATTTCAAATTTTTTTACGTTAAACTGTGACGCCCAACGGCGCGTGGTTGTGCTTAAGCTTCTATAAGTGTGGGATTGATACGGTTTCATGTTTTTCCGATTTGTTTGCCCAATGTTTTTACCTAACCTAATTTCATAATTTATTGGTTTAGATTTTCTGAATAATCTATGAGTGAGGTTTGATGATCAGAATAAACATCATGCCCACCCATGTCAAATCAACATGTTGATGTTTTCATGCTTTTTAACCAAACTTATATTTTTTTTGCATGCCTACATATCGAGATTGCTAGGTAGTTCAGTTGATGTTTTTACGTTAAACTGTGGCGCCCGACGGCGTGGCATCTCCATGCCTGACAGTGGTTCTGTGTGTTTAATTTGTATTTAGTTGTTTGAACGTTTCCTTAATTTAATTTTCTGTTTACATTTCTCAATGGAAACAAGTCCGGCTCTGAGTTGGCACTAAATGTAATGCGCCTCTTGTTTGCGGTGGGCTGGACTGTAAATACGGGTTAATTAAAAGAATCGTTGAAGGACAATTTGCTGTAAAACATGCACAGGGCGATCGATAAATCTTACACGATGGATATTACTTGCCCTTACGTGTAGCGATCGATTTCACGTCGCCGCCCCGCGGCCTCTGGCCACCCCTTGGCAAGCTACCGCCAGCACGGCGCTCTACGAGGCTTTTTAGTGAAAAGGTGATAACTATCGCCAACATGCTATAAGGGTACTGTGTTCTATTATGTAACCTAACGTGCTGTGCGCTGTGACGACTTTTCCACCACTTATGTCCGACAAATAAAATGAAGCGGAGAAACCTTTTATTTTTGCGCCCTTTCTTACTGCCCCGAAGTCAAAGGTAACTTGCCTGGGGACGCTTTAGTTTATTTTCCAATTAAACTCAGGTTGCTCCTTTCAGAGTCAATTGGCAACTCGATTGTGTGCATTGAACTTTTTAACTTATAAATTATTGGTGTGGAGGTGGTATGAAGATCTCTTGGAAATGCTAATGTATTCTTAGAAATATTAACTCCTATTGCACATTCTATCTACGAAATAACAGCTTAATTATTACACTCTTTGACAAAATTGAGCAAACTAGAGACGATACTAAAAAAAATAAACAAATGTTTAATGTTTCTTGTCTAAATAAACCCTTGTCCGATTTGTATAATTTTGCTTTGCCCTGTGGAGTTTAACAAATACAACAGCAAAATAGCAAGTTAACCACGAATGCCTTGAAATGCATTAATAATTACTATAATCAGGCCCTTCAGGTCACATGTTACCAGCATTTAGTTAACTAGTGTACAATGCACAATCAAAACACCGCACTGATTAATTATGCAACTGATGTTCTCCGGAATAACGCATTGTGACATTATTAAATCGATAAACATTACTCCTAAATAGGCTTATTAGAAAATATTTACAAATCAGTATTTCTGCGTAGTTCTATTTTAGCGTTGTCAAGTACAAACCTTCCATTGTGCGCTTAATGTGAATAATCCTGCTGCTGACATAAACTATATAAACAATACATTGTGGTGGCGTGATGAAAGTACCACAGCGAAACCAAATTTTGAATTGTTTATTACATCTGTCCATTAACAGCCAGTTAATTATTTATTTCTCCTAATTATCGCGCATTTGCATTTTCAGCTATCAACTATTATTAGGCGATATAACATGGAAGTAATTTTAATAGTGTTACAATGTGACACCGTTGAAAGGGCATAACAATAACTCCATATTTTAATTTGCAGTCAGCGCTTCTGTATTACTACACTAGCTGTTCCCGCGACTTCGGCAGCGCTAATTTAACAAAAAATTATTGTTCCGTAGTTAATAATTCGTAGTTAATAATTTCGTAGTCCTCGTAAAAAAGGATCCATGATAAGATTAATCTCATTCTTCTTCTTTGCGAGTATATATTTTGTGCTTTTTAATTCTGTTTCGTTTAATTTTTTAATTTTAACATTTTTGTTCCATTTTTTATCTTCGTTTTTTATTTTTTTTTGTGTTTTTTGCTTTAAGTATTTTTATTTATTGTTTTTTTTTGGCTTTTTGTATTAACCTCCTTGAAAAATCTCTTTATGTATAATCAATGTTTGGTGTACGATTTTCACGATCTAAAGCAACAACGCGAAAACTGTGAAAGAAAGCGGAACGATAGAAAAATAAAAGATACCTAAGCAAACAAAAAGGTATGATCTCACTGCTACAAAACAATTTTTTAAGACGCGCGTTTGAGACCCAACCATTCGCATTGTGAATTGTGATATTAAGTCGTGAGAGAGACACTGCAAGATCGAAGATTGTTACTCGAGGCAAGAAAAAATACTCGGGAGATTTACGACATTCAGACATACAGACATACAGACATACAGACATACAGACATACAGACATACAGACATACAGACATACAGACATACAGACATACAGACATACAGACATACAGACATACAGACATACAGACATACAGACATACAGACATACAGACATACAGACATACAGACATACAGACATACATACATACAGACATACAGACATACAGACATACAGACATACAGACATACATACATACAGACATACAGACTTACAGACGTACAGACATACAGACATACAGACATACATACATACATACATACAGACACACAGACATACATACATACAGACATACAGACATACAAATATACAGACATACAGACATACATACATACAGACATACAGATATACACACATACAGACATCCAGACATAGAGACATACAGACATACCGACAAACAGACATACAAACATACAGACATACATACATACATACTAACATACAGACATACAGACATATCGACCTACAGACAGGTAGGCAGACAAGCAAGCAGACAGACAGACAAAGAGAAAGAAAGAAAGACAGACAGAGACAGACAAAAATTGAAAAAATAAGTGTGGTACATACTTTCATATTCATTTAGTAAAAAGCTGTTATTTTGACATTACAAACGTACACTTCAATTTTATTTATTCAATTATCATACAGTATGTTAATGACATAACTATTGTGTATGGCAAACTCACCGACTTCAGGGCCACAAACTCTAGGTATGATTTCCAAGATGGAGGAACAGGATGAATCTTCATAGCACAGCTGCCTTGCCAGTAAACAATTTAGAATTGCAATTGTAGTTTTTGTATTGGGACCTGAAACATTATTATTATTATATTTTTAGTTCTACTATAATTTATCATAGTAAGTTCTAGTGCGTAAGCGCTACTATTTCAATGCAGCGGAGCTGCTTTTATATGATTTCTGACGTTATAAAGAGTTTTCGTTATAAAGAGGGAAGAAAGAAAAATAACCAAATTTCACCAAATACAATAATTTTGAATTTTATTTCTTGCAATAGGGTACATATCTTAAATTATTCCAAACACATAGAGTCTGTTAACTTTACCTGACGATTCTTTTTTAATATTTCTTCTTCGTAAGAGAATGGATTTTGCGCTATAAAGAGTGTATTAAATGTATAGGGAGTTTCTCGTCGTAGCGAACGACGCGACGTTATAAAGAGCTGACACTGTATAATAAAGTAAAAGTACAAGTACAAGTACAAGTAAAATAAATAATAAAAAATAAAATATATAGGTACAGTGCCGTTCAATTGAAAGTAAACGACTCTTATGAGAAATTTTGGAAATTTTCCCATTGTGAAGCAGGCTTTTGTAAACAGATCACAATCAAAATTATTTTAGGTTGAAGTATCTGTCAGTTATAGGGTGACAGCATTTTATATACAGTATTTATTAAGGATAATCTATATGGTAAGGACGTCTCTTGTAAAAAAAAACCATTAAATTAACAAACTAACTGAGAACTTAAGAAAATTACTATGAATTAATATTTGGTCCAAGCACCATTCGCGTTTATAACTTTTTGAAGCCTATTTCTCATAGACAATATTAGTGTCCTGGTGTAATCCTCGCTAATATTTTCCCAGGCATTTTAAATCGCCAATCACAGTCCTTCTATGTTCGCTGGTCGGAAATTTCTGCTATACATGTCTTTTTCCATTTGTGTCCATACATTTTCTATCGGATTTAAATCCGGTGACTTAGAGGGCCAAGGCAGAGTGTTAATATGGTTTGTATTCAGCCATTCAGTAACAACTCGTGATTTGTGAATAGAGGAATTATCCTGAAATATAAATTTAATTGAAATATGGAAAAAGGAAAGAGGAAATAAAAATATTTTCCTGCTGGAAAGTGAAGTTCTCGGGATATAAAATGGAAACGGAAGGTAACATAGCATATTCCAAAATGCGAGCGTAGCTTTGACTAGTAAGACGCTCTCTGATTCTCCAAGTAACACCTGCTCCTTGGCAACATATCCATGCCCACACGTTGATAGAGAAGCGACCACTACGAGCTGTAGGATTTATATAGCGGAAAATTTGTTAAGAAGCAAGCAGTCACTGTTGTATCAAAAGGATTCTGTCGGAGGTTGTCAAGGACGAGTTCGCCTTCCCCCATAGTACTGCATTTCTGACGGCCCCCTCTATGGACGTACTCAACAGTTCCTTCTGCATTCCAATTTGGCTTAATTTTGTAAATTCAACCTTTACTCACATTCAAAAGTATCTGCAACTGCTTGCATCATCTATTTTGCAGTAACATCACAGCTCTCATTTTTTGCGGTTCAGTTAAGCGCGGCATAATAATAATAATAATAATTATAAGGAAAACTTCAAACTATAGAATAATTATTAGTAAACTGACAAATAAAATTGACAATCAAGTTTTGATTACCCGAAAGCCTGTTTCACATTAATTTAAAAAATCATTTACTTTCAATTGAACGGCACACATAAACAAGGTAACAGAAAATAAGTAAGTATGTAAATTATTTAAAACAGGATATAAATTAAATAAATTAAAAAAATATTTAAAATTGCCTTTCGCATTTGACCTTCAGGTCCTTTCTTTTGAGACACAATTCATGTAGTCAAAGCAACTAAAATGATTTAATAAAACCTAAATATTAAAAGCATTTTCTTTCTCGCTGTAATAAATTTACCGTACAAGAAGAACCTCAAGCGAGACTATTTTAAAAGTAAAATGAAGGCGAAGTAAAGGATACCTAATTTATTTTTTATTTATTAACATTAATTTATTAATTATTAACATTAATGTCGTGAAATAATCGTATACAATGAATTCGGTCTCAATTTTCGATTATGCAAAATGGGAGGAATGGACTTAATCCGAGAAACATTTTCCAAAATAATCCTGCGCTCACGTAAATATAAGCCGTATATAACAGAACAGCTGTGACACATATGAATACCACAAAGCGGTAGAAAATGGAAAACGGGACTTTAAGTAAATGAGGATATTACTCGTACATTCTCTTATATTTACTGCGGAAAATTGTGGAAAAGCGGCTGAACCTTACGCGACGGTTGACTTAATGGACTCCTGTTCTTTGGAAACTCATTTTTATATTAAGGAGAAACTGGAACTACTACTTTATTGAAGCGTTTACAAACCGTTTATTCCTCGGCGAAATGGCTTTAAACTATATTTGCATAAAAATATTCCCTACTTGCGAATTCAAAAGAATATTTTTAAACGGAATGAAATAACGTCACTAACGAATGATACTTTCTATTACGGAGCGTAAATATAGATTATGTTGGTTCATGCATAAATCCTTTAATAAGCAAAATGAATTAATCATCTGGCATATAGCCATAGAGTATTTCCGACATTCCTATACTGTATGTAACGGAATGTAATTAATATTAGTATCCTCTGTTAAGATGGCCCCATGTCCACACGGGTGGTGGCCCACCACCATCCAGTGCACCTCAATCAGAATCCTGCATCAGAAATTATTCAGAAGTAAAATCACAAAACTGACACCGGAGTAATAGTCCAAGTGTTGAAGGCTGTCTGCTCGCAAATCTTTTATACCTTGACCTAGTTAGGGGATGGCTCAAGGAGTAAAAGTGACATAGCGGGCCGATGTGCATTTTTAGGTTGTGGGTGGATGCTACCCCTTCTCGGGGGTGGAGACGTTTTCACTCATAATAGTAGGCTATTGATTATGTCCAATAAACTCCTTATGTCCAGAACTCTTCAATTGGGCGAGCTGGAGGTAGGTCACGGGGATTGTCTACTTTCGCTACATGTCGTTGGTCTCATACCAGTTGCTTGTGGTTATTTAATTATTTCGTCATCCGCATGATGAAAAACTGAAGCAGAGAGACATATCTGGATATAACGTTCTGCATCTAAAGTTTCGCCCCGAAGAAATCCAACGTAGGGCTGCGAGATGAGGCCAGCCTTATTGCACACCATACCAAAAATTTTTCTACACCTTTTTGCTAATCTCACATCATGAGGAACATTCTCGAAATGTGTAGAAACCATCTCAAAGTTGGACAAAGTAAAATATTTTTCATCGTCCATCACGATCTACTTGCTGATGGAATGCACTAGCCTCAACGCGTGGCAACATCTCGGAATTCTCTGCAACCTCAGATGCTCACTCTGTATATGTTGGAATACCACCTTTCCACCTTTTCCGCAAGACAATATTCTTACTTGTATATGCTATGCGTTTTAATTCGGCTTGTAATAAAGGTGCATATTCATACATATAACGAAGACGAATGCATTCGGTCGAATACATTAGCCCGAAATTGCTCGCCGTTCGGTAAAAATTTGGTGTCTGTCATTATGTCCACAGACCCGAACTAATGCATTCGTTTATTTTCCCGGGTATATACAACCAAAACGCTTTCTGTTTAAACAATAGAGTCGTAGGGAGATTTAATAATTATTGCAAGTGTAGCTTATATTGTTATCAGTGATAGTGCAGCATCTACTTCAAGGCAGAAAAGATACCCCTGACTCTTCAAAATGTTAAAAATCTGCATTTTATACACAGCACATCCACATATATCACAAAGCAATAACAACAACACTGTGTAAAAGACCTGTTCTCTTTGTGACGTCACGTCGGAGTGGAGCTGCAACTCACGATACGGGTAGACGCAATTTTAAATAATTAATTACTACATTTTTAGAGGCCACATGTTAATTTTTACATCGTCATTGGCATCAGTACTTTATAATCTCAATATTTTTCCTGCTTTCAAAAAATGTGCAAATTTTCAATTGAAAGGTTCAAAGAATTAGGATATCAAAGATTATCGATTGCACCTACCCGTGCAGTGCCGTTGGAATCTCTACGGTAGAATACTATTTCAACGCGAAAGCCTTCATTAACAAATAGTCCTTATTAATAGTACCTTGCCTGTAGAGAAAAACCAAAAATATGGCCAAGTATTTCATGCTGTCCATTCAATAGCGAATTAGACATTATTCACTTGAAAACCTATGCAGAAATAGATCTCATAGACAGTTTTATCGTAGATATATTTTTATTCCTAGGGGCATTCTGCATGAACACAGGTTTTCCTTAAAACTGGAAGGCAATTGTAAAAAGCCCAACGATATGAGAGTACATTTACATTTTAAGGAATGCTCTGTCGTCTTACCCGGTTTGTTATTGAATTCCCGAGGACATATGGAACGGATGATATGTAATTCTAGACTTTCGGGTATATCGAAATCCCTGCTGAATATTTAAATATAAAATATAATATATCTGGAGAATTATTCCATAAATAAATTATGACGTATTAATATGTCTACTAAATTAAATTTGTCATTTCAAAATTGATAATAAATATATTCACTTAAACGTTAAAAGTAAAAAATAAAGATACTAGGAATTAAAGCGAGGAAATACATAGAGGACTCTACAGAGCGATTGAATTCCTCAGCCTATAGCTCCAAAAATATTGATATTACGTAAAAATGTGTGAGAAATGAGAATTTACTGATCTTATTTTGATAATCATCATCTTTCTTTCTCGTAGGACCGTTCAGAGCCGAGATATTGGCCAAAAAATATTTTTGAGCGATATTGCACCAAGTTGAGGCGGTTCTGGGGGGCGATCGTGAGGAGGGGGGAAGGAAACTAATATCTCAAAAGAGGCCTATAATAAACCGGATCCAAAAAATCTTTTGCCCGATTTAAAACTATTTATACATTCTGAACTCCCTGGCGTCTGGTCTAATACCAGTTTTAAAAAACCTAAGATATTTTGGACAACATTAAAGATTCATTTAGTGTTTTTTTTGCAAACAGTAGGTATATCTCGGGTATTTCATAACAGTAAGGATAATTTTATATCAGAAAATCATGAAAATAGTAATTAGCTTAGACTTTCTGTTGAATTTACGTTAAACCTTTGATGCTTTATAATAGCTATCCCTCATTTAAGTGACCATCTTACTTTATTGTTACCCGCGTTCGTCCGCGCGAATTTAACGCGCGTTCTTAGCTTGCGCAACAGACAGCCTTTGTGATATTAATTCGTGAAGAGGGAGAAGTGGTGGGAGGCGCCTTTCGGTGCAGCGATGGTGGCGGCGCGGGAACGCGGGGCGCGCACCCTATTGGACACTGTTATTTTATATTATTAATACTCGAAGATCCAAACATTATCGGGAGATTTACGTTAATAATTAATTATTTATTAGTGTTTATAATGGATTATATTGGAGGTGCTTCCCTATTTGATTCGGATTTTGTTCACATTTCTTGGATTAAAACTTTTTTCGCGGAACCCTAATTATTTTTCTAAAATAAGAGTAGCCTCCTAAAAGTTTGTACAAAGTTTGTACGTCTTCTTCGTGCCTTTTTTGTTCGCGGTCGGCATTATGTAGATGAAAAACTGCAGCTAATATTTGATTACTTTCAGTTCTGTTGGGATTAGGCTACTATTTTTACATGTAGGCGGCGCGCCGTAGGCCTAGGATCGCACAAGGAATGGATCTGCTTCTGGTGCTTTCTCGCAGTTGCAGGAATTGGGTAGCAAGCGATCGCGTAGGCATGTTGATAGCAGAAGGTAATGGACAGCAGGCGGTACTCGTCCGGCGTTGGTTTCAGGCTCACGACGCGAGGTTCTGGGAAAGCAAGAATGCGGACGAGTTTCTTCGGGACTCGTACTGGCGATACTGCACGTAGGATTTCGAAGTCTTCAGGACGAGGATATGCGTGAGGTAAAAGAAGCAGTGATATTCTTACTGTGAGGCTACATACTTCTTGGGTATTCTTGCGAATGATCTCATATGATACTATCTCTCGCCACTTGGGGTCCGTAGGGAGAAGCATTCAATAAAATGTACGGAAAACAATTTTCTACAGGAACGTTTATTTTGACTGGCATTATACCTCCTGATTCGGGAACCTCCGGGAACCTCCTGATTCGAAGGGCATCGTCCTCCGGCGCTCAGAGGCGTCGCTAGGGCGTCGCGACGACAACAAGTTACTCCTTATAATATCAGCTATCTTGCAGTGAAAGTCCTGTCAAAATCGAACCAGTCATTTCGGAGATTAGCAGGAACAAACAGACAGACAGACGAATATTTGAAAAATTGGTATTTTTTTATAAGTATGTATATGTTACTGTGAAACACCGAAATTCGGTGAATGTCGAGATACATCAGTGAATGTGAAACTTTTTTTGACGTTCGTAACATTTTTGTTGCTTGAAGTAGAAGGTTCTCTTCTGCGGCTACTATCTTTGAAGAAATTAGCTTTGCTTGTTCAGCCAGTAGTTGAGATGAATACGTATTAGGTTGCGGATCAGTCAATGCTTGAGATGAAGACGTGCTAGGTTCCAGCTTAACTCCAATGGTATTTTGGTCGCTTCCATCTGAAATATGGTCATCAATATGGTCACTACCCAAATTTTCTTCCAAAGTGTTAACATAAGCACATTTTCCGCACTTTCCGCACATTTTCCTTTTGGCTCCAGTGTGCATTCCGTTTACTAACTGGTAGACGCGAGCAATCGCGGTCACCTAGGAGCTATTGTAAATATGCCTCCCGCAATAAATTTTGCCTCCCGCAAATAAATTTTTATTTTCTTGTGACCAATATCTTGTCGGTTAAATAATCCTAAATTTGTAAATCTAGACTAGTCCAAAAATGATATCATTTCCAAAAAATCATTGTATGGCTGCATGTTATTCTCAAATTGCAATATTCCGGCATACGTTCGTAATCTTTTTCGTACAAGTGCTGGTGGAATTTCCACTTTCCGTGGTTCTATTTTTGTTAGATTGCTCCTCAGTGTATGTATTGATAGGTGAAAACCAACTTTTTACATCATACCAGCGACAAATTTTTGAGTTTTCCAAATAGTCCTTTTATATAAAGACTAGAGTTTCCTTCTTGTTCAATCATATCACTAGCATTCAGCATTCGGTGGAAGACATCATCAAAGAGTTTATCTGGGCATTCATTCCCTTTAAATCAATGCTGATGTTATTTTAATTGTTGATGTTTTCTAGCTTTAAGGGATTCGTCGTTATTGTGCTCTACTGGTGAAGTAAACATCATGTGAAACTCTGATCGTATATTTATTTACACGTGAATATCACACCTGTTGCAATATTGATCAAATTAAAAGTGCGATGACAAGGAAATACGGGTTATTTTTGATACATGCGTTTTTTAATTGAATAATTTTAAAATAATTTTTGAGTAACTATCCTTTAAATAAGAGGTGGTAACTAACTAAATTATGTGGATTCATAAATACATCCCCGAAATTACGGTCTAAATACTTTTAGAAATGTAATTCTAACCTAATTACTATCGGCGTTTGGATCGTACGCATCATTTTCAGAATTTTTAACGTAGTTAATTGTAATTAACTGGGAACGTGAGCGATTTAATCAGGACCCTTGTGTTCTCAATTTACATACCAACAGATTTTTCGTTTCGTTGGTTTTTAAATTAATTGCATGTTCAGCAATCTTAAAACTGCTAAAGCGGACGAGCAAATACGTGGCAAAACTATAATTTTGCTTTAATATCGCACAGATTCAGCACATTTCTAACCTGGTCAATACCACACTAAAAATAAATATTTGAGTTTGCGTTAATTCGCATAGAGCTGAAAATTGGAATAGGTCTTAAATACCCTGTTACAAATAATATATGAAAAATCCCCACCGATACTATATATGCTAACAAAACTATTCAAGATCAATGGTCAAGAATATCATTTCTTTGCCTTTTTCTCGTAAATGGTCAGTGTTAGGGTAAAAGTAGATCAGACAAGATTAAACCCGCTTGATTAGGTCATACAATTGTCTACAGAAATAGTTTTTAGAGTTTTTTTTCCTACGATTCACCATATGATTCCAAAAGTTGTAGAAGTCGTTTCTACGAGTATATAATAATGGATTTTCGCTTTAATCTTCGAAACTATGCATCCAAGCGATCAGGCAATTTTATACAAAATTAAACTGACTGACAAAACCCGAGACCACCCGTTTGACTTAATTAATTTTCTCGCTATCTCGGATAGTTTCCAAGAGAGGGTAT
The DNA here is from genome assembly GCA_964058915.1 of Tetropium fuscum. NCBI lineage: Eukaryota > Metazoa > Arthropoda > Insecta > Coleoptera > Cerambycidae > Tetropium > Tetropium fuscum. The sequence goes on from CAXKVY010000724.1 coordinate 82,347, forward strand.
CTTTCAAAATTCGCTAATTTTAAACAAAAAAATTACGTCATGTGTTTTTTCCCCTATTTGACTAGATAATTCGTTGGCCTTGCATCCTACGATGGTCCTTTCATCCTTTTTGTGGTGAAACCAAATCATGAAAAATACTCATGGAATTACTGGGACGTCTTCTTGCAAATATACTAACTTGATATGTTGATTTACTGCTAGTAGATCCTTATCTGGATACGACGAAAACCACTATGTAAGTATCTAAGATACCCTAGACTTATTAATTATTACTTGGATAAATTACTGTTACTTAAAATTCACTAGTATTATTTAAATAGTCTCTTGGAAACACGTCATCATGCCCAAATTTTAATAATTTAACTTCAATTTTACTAAACTTTTCTCAGAGAGAAATTATAACGTGGCTACCTGTTTTCAGTGCCTTTTACGAACTCCCTGATTTTTTAATTATTTAAAATGTCATTTGCATTATTTAAAATGTCTTTTAGTTTTGAACTATTATTACACGGGTTGCACATAAAGTCTTGACTTTTTATACTTAAACACTACACTTATTACTATTTACAATGTTTGTGGGGATATTCCGGACACAGGAAAACACGCGTAATGCATGATCACTTTAGACTACCTTTCGTAACTCCTTTACATTATTATCTGTTGTTGAGGAAGTGCCTTCACAGAACCAAAACACACTTCCTTAGTTACAAGTATTTCCTTAAACATTGTAGTCAACTTTCAGCCAATCACGTAATGTTATTATTAATGCTTTTTATATTTTCGCTATGTATTATATATATTATATATATATATATATATATATATATATATATATATATATATATATATATATATATATATATATATATATATATATATATATATATATATATATATATATATATATATATATATATATATATATATATATATATATTATAACTTCTATAACGTTCTATTCGTAGTAGCTTGAAAAGAGCTTTAGAAACTGCATTTTTTTATTCTTTTAAGTAGAAAGCCAACCTGTTCGTTAAAAGCGAAGGGTATGAACATCCTTCCCTATTGATAAATGAATCGGCTAAAAATAAGCCGTGCGTAATAAATAACAAGCCCACTTAAGTAAACATGTGTCTAATCAATAATTATTAAAAAAATACGATTCGCTATATCAGGTTACTTTATTTCAAACAGTGGAAGTAATGAATAGCAAAAAATATGGTGAGTCACTTAAATTAATTTAGAACTATACCGCAGGAAAAAAGGAATTTAATATACCGATACTTTACGCCTACAACTTTCTTAAAATAGTACTTTCTCTAGTTGAAATAATCGTGTTTTATTTTCCGAGACTATCTCTACATGTTCAGTCGACATCCACATTATTGTATGAATATTGTAGCCTCATTTACGCCATACCATCTTCAAAATATCGCACATGTATGCGGGAATAAGTCGTCCGCAAAAGCATAACGTATTAAAAAGTCAATAACAGTGTTATACAAAATTGGCACCCAACGTGGTGGCACCCAATAAAAGTGACCCGAAATAGCAACCTTGTGGTACCTCCGACGTAATTTTTAGCTTATTCTAATGAATAACACAATTATTTACGTGTATTGATCAAGAGTGTCAAGTTCATTGTCGGTTGGAAACCAAACAAGTATATTTTTGACATTTGGAGAGAATACTTACTAGGCACGATATCTAATCTACCCTTTGGAACTGCTAAAGTCCCGTGAAACTTTTAACGACTTCAATACACGCTCATGCTGATAATGATCCTATCATTTTAATTCGATAATTGATTCGCCTTTAAATATTTACAACACAACCACAAGTTCACATCTACTTACAGGAGCAAAGGAACCTAATACTCTAAATAACGACACTATTTCCTGAGTAGTGAACGTGTGTTTCATTGACAGAGTAAGAATCAGCAGGATGTGATGTTTACTTCAATGTTCTGATGAAGGTAATTTACGTAGAGTATCGGGCGTCTTGGGCAGTATTGAAGTATGTATTTATATAATTTGTCCTCTCTCGACATCGGCTGGGGACGTAAACCTCGCCATGCATTAATAATGGCTATCATTAATTGGTCGTTGAACAATATACTATTTTACGTCCTATCCTCCCATGGTTCCAGCTCTCTTCAATTAGCTTCTTGCAATTCTAATATAATGAAACTTGAAACTTTTATCAGCCAATGAGTTTCTTGTTATGAAGCAATTATTTATGTGCCATTTGAAAGACTAATTCGTCTGACTGCATCCGAGATCTTTGAAGAAAGGTCCTAGATTACACAAGGGTCATCCAACTTCATTTCCATGAATTATCTTGTATTTAAGTGTAGATTGTAGTTTTCTGCGAGTCATAGAGATATACCCAGCAGTCAGCGCTTGGCATTTAAAGAGATCTGCAGATTCAGGAATATTTAATAAAGAAATAAATTATTAAGTTTTCAAAGTTGCTGCTTTATTAGCCCATACATACGCCGCGCGCCGGCTTAAATTTCTCGGATAATTGGATGAGATAGCTTCCAGACAGAAAATGGTAATAAAAAGTGAGGTTAACATACATGCAGTTGCTTAAAATACCAGTAAAGCATATACCATGTAATCTGGTGAAGAAATCTATTTATGTTTATTTATTTAATTTATTTAAAATACACTTTGACCAGAGTCGATAATTTTTGAAACCAAAAAAATAATAATAGGAGGAAACCCATTGGAAAAGGAAGAGAATATAACAAAATTGCAAGGAAAAATAATTTACGGGCTATCTGAGGTCGGGAAGTGGAAGGTGGTGAGTTTTTAAGGGTAAAAAACTGTTTATCTCGATTGCCGGCAAAACTACGAGTCCTATGGAATAAAGTTAAATGACAAAGTTGTAGGTAATAAGAAGATCTACAGCTTTTGTATTTACACTTTTTTCACATAACCTCAAAATATATGTGAATAGCCAAACTTTTGTTTTTTTTTCTTTTCCAAAAAAAATTTTTAAAGAAATGTGAAAACTTACCTTCTTATATCCCAAATACTTAATTACTCGAAAAACTTAAGATTGATAAACAAAAAAATTATAAATCCATTAAACATAAATATTGCAAAAAACATGCGAAAATAGTTTAAATTCAATAGAATTTAGATACTTTATACTGATTACGTCATTCATAATAATATTTATAATATTTATAATCTTATTATTTACAAATATCTTATCTATGCTAATTACTTGTCCATTAGTTTTGTCTCATTGATGGAATCTCTTCATGGTTAGATTCGACAAACCGTCCCGATTCTAGTAGATCTTCAAGACCATCACCGCCTTCGTCTCCAATATTATTTCTAGTCTAGTTCTTCATCCACAATTTCATCTGAATCATTAACTTCCTCCTAGGTTTTTTCTTCCACATTGGAGCATTTTTCAGAACCATGACAATTTGAGCAAAAATTTTTGCATTTTAAACCACGTTTTGGGCAGCCACATTTTAAACTGTTACGTCCATTTTCACAGCTGCAGCAAATAGTTTTCAGCAATATTTCCGGATTTAATTCCTTTTCTGTAAATTTGGGCATAATGCCACGTTCATGTTGCTTCCAGCCCCAATCTGTTGCTGTCAGTTCGTTACCCAGCTAAGGGTAAGTATATAAGTTATCTTAAAATAGTAATAAATAGATTTCTAGGCATATAATCTAAAGAAGATTCTACAATTTTCTCAAAATATTGTAGATATCTTATTAAATATTAACTTTATTAACTTATATTAGCTTTATTGAATTTTTTTTGTTTCTTTGCATTTTCTGAGGACATTTACCATAGTGATGTATATTTTTTTACACCATCAGAAAGTAGAGATTTCAACGAACAAAAAGCACACCGACTTTTTAAAAAAAACAGATATTTTTTTCTATTATTTTTTTCACTTTTTACCATTTTTAAAGGCTTCAGCCCTGGTCTAACTACCAACAGAATATCTTCAAATTATAAAGACTTATGAAATTGTTGATATTATAATTATATCCAGAAATAACTAAATAGTACTATAACATAATTCAAATATATAATGAAATTATAAATTTTAAAATGTAAACAGAAACACACATCCTTATCAGATGGCGATTCCAACGTGAGGCGTGAAAAGAGGCAAAGCATGAAAAGAGGTAAGGCGTGAAAAGAGGTAAAGCTTGAAGGGCGGTAAATCATTGTAAAGGACTGTAAAGTATTGTAAAGCGGACAAAAAGTTTTATAAAAATTGAGCAAACTCACAAAGAGAGAATGAAACGGATCTAAGAAGCCGAAAACAAGTAGGGGATAAATCTCAGTCTGAAGAAGGAACCAACAGTGGAATGAACCAGTGAAGGAAGTAAGCAGATACCAGTATGTTAGTTGAAATTATTAAAAGACAAGACGAAGACCGCAAGAGAATGGAAGAAGAATTTGGAGTTGCAGGCAATTGGCAAGGAATTACAAACATATATGGAAACAGGAAGAACTGAAGATAATAAAGTAATGGTGGAACTATTCAATGAAAAAATACAATCTATTAGAGAGGAATTTTGAAAAAAAACACAAACATGGAAAGAAAACTTGATAGAAGATATAGCCAAGACAGAAGAGGGAAGAGGAACAACTGTAGCAATCAGAAAGATAACGGTAGAAGAAACAATGGAGACAATAGTAGACAATAAAGTGTCTAAAAATAACAAATACATAGATCAAGTAGCGAGTGAAAAAAATGAAAATAAAAATTCAATGGATATAGAAAGAATTAGAACCAAGGAACTGATAGAAGAGCTGCAGAAGGAAGTACAAAAAGTCAGAGAACTACGAAGCAGAGAAGTCGCAACTGTAACAAGAATCGTATGTCATAGCGACAATAAAATACATAAATTTACAGGAAACATCAACAACTTGCATCCCATGGTAATTTTAAAAGATATAGCAAGAAGAATAAATGATATTGAAGGCAGAAGAATGACATAGAACAGAAGAAGAACAGAATAGAAAATTAGAATAGAATAAAAGAAATAATTAGATTCTTTTATTCTTCTAAATTTCGAATTTAGGTGCCGAAGCATTAATACGGGTCAATAGCACCGAAAACGATATAAATAACGTTGTTCCATTTGAACAAACATGTGTACAACATTTTAGGGGAATAATGCATAGTCGGAGTGAGAGAAATATTGTATTTTGGTAAATTGAATCCTAGATTGTAAAATAGCCTTACTACTTATGCCCTTAAACTATACTCATCCGTTCAATACCTGACTCCTAAAATAAATGAGCCAGAATTGATCCTGTACATTTCAAGACAATTCAAGCCGAAAGTTGAAAGCGGAAACTATTGCAGTACACGACATAAAGACTACGGAACAAGTGAACAACTATTTGACGAGAGTCGTACAAAATATGCCTCATGCAAACTTCTAGTACTCTGGCGGCCATTTGAAAGTGCACGACTCTTATATCAGATTTCGTTATATCTGATCTTTGTAAAACTGACTTTGAAATTTGAGGTTCATGTGATATGTCATTATGACATTCACAATTGTCTAATTATTACTTATCAAAATTAAAAAGTGTATTATTATTTTAACAAATAAATTCCAAATTAACAAAGAACGTCCCAAAAATGTTCAAAATAAACTAAATTATAAAAATTAAGTAACTTAAAACTACAAACTCCAACGCGAATAGGTCTGTATAAAATTAATATTTCGTCCAGGCGCCATTTGAGTCTATTACACCTTGCAATCGACGTCTCATTGATGAAAAAGTGCCCTCGTGTAATCTACATTGATATTGTCCCAAGCATTTTCAATTGCTATTATAAATATTCTTAACAATCATCGACCATGTATTTTCAATTGGGTTTAGGTCGGGCGACTTTGAGGGCCAATGTAGCACGTTTATGTTGTGTTCATTAATCTAGTTAGTTAAAATTCTTGATGTATGAATTGAGCAATTATCTTGCTGGAAAATAAAATTCTGAGGATACAACATAGTGACGGACGGCAGCATAATATTGTCCAATATGCGTATGTAACTCTGTCCGGTAAGGCGCTCTCCTATCCTCCAGCAAACACCGGGACCAAGGGAACTTATCCATGCCCAAACATTGATGGAAAAACGTCCACTCCGGTCGATAGATTTAATATATCTCTCTTCATACCTCGAATTCTAACACCGGGACCAAGGGAACTTATCCATGCCCAAACATTGATGGAAAAACGTCCACTCCGGTCGGTAGATTTAATATATCTCTCTTCATACCTCGAATTCTGAGGTCGGTAGACGCGGATGGAACCATCATGACATGACTGAAAAACCTTTTCGTCGGAAATATGACATTAATCCAAAAGTCGTCGGGCCTACCGACGAACTGGTTCGCAAAATTAAGACGTTGTTCTTTATGCCTTGGCTCCAAAAATACCTTTTTTACTGCCGCATAATTTCGTAACTCTGAACCCTTCACCCGCCGCCTCGCATACCTCGCAGATCCAGGAAACTCCGTTTCGAAACAGGCCGTCACTGCTGTTTCAAAGGGATTCGTTCTAAGATGGTCTAGGAAGAGGTTGTCTTGCTCCACAGTGCTTATTTTGCGACGCCCTCCGCCGTGGACGTAGCGAACGTTTCCTACTGCATTCCATTTTTGTTTGAGTTTGAATATACAACTCTTACTCACATTTAGCTCATCTGCAACTGCCTGTAATCACCAATCATTTTCAAGCATGTAACAGCTCGCATTTTTTCAGGTTCAGTTAACCGCGACATTTTAAAACTTGAAAACTAATAAAGTGATTTGTAAATTACGGAGTTAATTACTGACATTTGTTTGAAGTTTCAAATAAGTGTCAAAATGAAACATAAAAAGATCACATTACAATATCAAAAAAAATCGTGCACTTTCAAATGGCCGCCAGCGTACAAATAATGAAAATAATTTTCAATATTCTAGTAACAAAATTATAACAATAATTTCAGAAATTTCAATAGACAATAATAACAAATATAACAATTTTAATAATGGTGACCGAGATAATGAAAGATTCCGTAATTGTAATCGACTGCTACCAACCCAAGATTGTCCTTGTTTATTGATGTGTCCTTGTAGTGAGGCATCAGCAGGTGAAGAGGATATAAAATCCGGAAGATGCATTTTGCGTGTTATAATAATTTTTCTTCTGAATTCCCCCGCCACAATTTATTTATTCGTTTTTCTATAAAATATGTGCTCATTGGACGCTTCGTCAAGAATCGATTTAGCGTCGTATTGGTTTTCTCCTTTATTTTCCAAATAGCATTCTACATAGAAATCAGGAATAAAGCAAGCCATAATTTTCTCCCGCGACAAAGCCGAACCTCCATGACCTAGTCAAAAGATCGATGTATAGCCTACGGTATGGCAAACAATATACTTTGTTCGCGAAACACTAATTCCGTGGTGCAACCGCGGAATGTTTGATGTAGGTATAGAGCAAATTTCAAGCCACACGTTCGATATAATTATAAGGGAACAAAGGATCCGCCCCCAATAATTTATTTATCTCAGCTATCCTATTAGGAACCTGTCATGTGCATAACCTCTATGGGACTGTTTCAGTTTTACCAAACACGTTTGATCTGTCTTGGAGGGAGCTTTGATATTGTGGAAAAATAAGAAACAATTTCCCAATAACATATAAGAAGATTGAAAATCTTGGCCAATGGAATTATCTTGGCCAATTCCTGGATATAAAAACGGGAAAATTAATTCCAGTATACAAAAAAGGGAGCTACTGTAAAATTACAGACCCATAATATTATTAGAAATAAATCTACAGGATTAGCAATAACAGATTCCTGTCAAAAAAATCTTCAATTTGTTCGACAGTGGGGAGAAAGTAGCAGCTCTGTGCTTTAACTTAGTCGCTGGTTTCGATAGTGTAAACATAAAGTAAAAGAAGCAAAAAGGCGAAATATACTACAGTGGGCCATGGGCTGCTTATATAATAGAATAATATTAGGCTGTTGGAAATCGCTCCTCTAAATACGTGCAAATACGTGCATATATCAGCTGGCCAATCCCACGGTTCTAGTTTCGGACCCCTCTTGTTTCTTTTCTGTTCATTTATCAACGTTTTGCCACAACATAAAACATTGGGTCGAATGAAAAAAAGATTGAAGCTTTGTGGGCAGAAGCTACACATGTTGCAAGAAATTGGAATTTCTTAAGAGAAAACTTAAATTAAGAAGAAGTTTACATTACATTATCATGTAATGGATTTAAAACAACTTAGTTTTTTCTGATAGAGACAATGCATTGAGAAATGATTGTTACTTATTTGGGGAACCGTCGAATTCATTTGGAATAAATCCACTAGCGAAATTAAAAAAATCTATTATGGACATTGCCATGTTTTCGGCAATTTCTACCTCGTCTTCTTCGATAACGTCTTCCTTTAGAACAGGGTGAACAGGGAACACAATAGGGTGTAAAAAGGGTCTCTTGTTAAAATGCGATAGAACGTACCATTTTCGAGATAAACGCACTTGTTTTAAACGTTTGTCAACTCTCAAATCATCCTTACAACTTATTTTGTATCTATTTCACATTAGTACTATTCGATACAGAAACATCATTAAGTTTTTACAAATCCATTCCTTCCGCACCACCTTTTCTCGTGAGATAGAATGATTGGCGCGTTTTTATTTACATGGTTTCCCCATGAACCACTAAATAGGGGGGTGAGAATCCGCTATTCCATCATAACCCCTTCATTTTTTCATCAGCAACGTCCCTACGAAACAGGCTTATTTAAAAAATGTTATTTTCGTATCCGGTCTCCCCTACCATAGGGGAGGGTGGACTATGGCACAGAGTACGTAATGAAACATCATAATTAGTTCGTTTATATTTGCCGCCACAATTTCAGTGGGGATGTCTGGAAACATCGCTACATTTAAAACTGTGACGCTCTCTTTCTCTTTCTGGTTCGGTGCCTAGTTTTATCTCGAGTTGCACTGTCTGTTTGACCACTTTTCCCTACAGGCGGTTCTGTAAGGGCCTTGAATAGCTGCCATTGGAGACGGGCTGGAACACCAGGGGTCACGTATTCTACAGATAGGCCTCTGATTACCCTATCTTAAAGAATACATAGATGAACGGTTACCACTGGTTTATTCTCGATCTAGGTCCAACAGGTTTATATACAGATTCTACATACAGATATATCATTAGATACAGATACGTCATCTGTATATACAGATGATTCAGTTTGAAGACAGTCAAGCGTGGTTAAATGGTATGTGCAAGCGTGATGAATAGCATGTCGGCATGCGAAAATACGGTCTTAGGGACCTGGCCTTAGTTACTACGGGGACCGGAAATTGTGGCGAGTTAAGAAAAAGAGGCGCTGGTTTAGCGTACGTTTAACCCTTTTCGGACTCATACAGCTAAAACAATTGGCTCTACGGCAAATGTGTGATATATATTATGTAGAGGAGGGATAAGTCTTCAAAAAGTGTAACTTGCTAAAGAGGCTATCGGGCAATAGAAAAAAAATAATCGCACCTAAGTAAAATTCAAAATTTTCAACCTCTAAAAATAGGGGACGCAATGATGTAGCAGGGTGTAGTTTTCTGTGGACTGGACTGGATTATACTTGCTAAAACAATGCCGTAATAATTATTGTAGTAAATTATGTGACTGCTAGATGCCAGTTGCATCGTTATGGAAACTTTGCGGGGATACTTTTAAGTCATTTTAACTTAAGATATCCTCGAGAAATCATCTCAAAGTATTTCTGCAAAAAAATTTAAGTTTCAAATCGCCGTCATTTGTCTTCTACGGCATCTCAAGACAAGACGGAGTAGAATACCTTGTAACTTTTCTTTAATAAAATCTGATATCCTTCCGAAAGGATTGAATGTTGCTCGAGCAGAAACCAAACACTATGAAATATTCTTATATAAACATACCTATACCAAGTTTTGCCATTCGATCTCAATCACACGACCTTCTAAATCAACAAATGCGGCATGCTTCAACTTTTGTATTTAGCATTTCCTCGCAATACGCCTCCGACTGTATATTTGAATAGCAAGAACTTTGTTGGGATGAGTTGGCGCTGGACATTTTTACGTTTTATCATTCGCCGGCTGCTCACTTTATACTTTATCATCGCCGTTCGCCCAAAACTTTCTTGATAGCTTTGTGTTTGCTACATTTTTCAACGCATAAGACGCTTCATATGCAGATTCGCCCCGTGAATTATAGTGGTATTCAAATTAAACATTTATTGGAAACAGTAAGGGAAAAGCAAGACGTATGGCTTTACTAGTAAAGCCGTATTGTATAGCGGAAAGCCACACGGAGAGAAACACGAAACTGAAACAAGTCCATTTGCAGAGTTTGCTTTAAATAATGGTACGTATTTATGTTTTTACCTCAGGGAAAAATGAAAATGATATAACTCTGACTCTTCCTAGTCGTTTCCAGAAAATACACATATTATGGCCCACCATATATGCTAAATGAGGCTTACCCGAATAACCATAATAAATTAAAAAAATATATGTTCACAGCAAACTCAAATATAGAGTTACAAGCATTCCTCCCACAGAAGTAGCAGTAAATGATAAATACTTACAGACGTACAGCTAGATTTGCCCATTTTTTTTAAATAAAATAAACAATCTAAGTAGGGGAATTCAGTTTTCGGCTTGTAGAATTTTTCCATTAATTTTAGACAAATGTATAGAAGAGATCTTTAATTTAATTTTTTTTGAATCAAAATTAGGCTAGTCGCCAAGTCGCTTAAAATATCTTATATACTAAATACTAAATTTAAATATTACATTTTCACCCCCCAGAAACCCCGGATTTGGCCGCCATCTCAAGAAAAGTGGCTAAAAAATGTTTTTGCTTTATTATTTGTCGATAACTCAATTCTTATAAACCTTAGAGCAAAATATGTAGTCATCAAAATTAAAGCAAATTAAAAGAATTGTCTATAAAAAATGTTCCATGTGTTTTTTCGTGCGACTACCTGTTTCGAATTTATATAGGCGTCAAAATGGATATATTATATAGGTATATATTATTTTCTTGTATTCTAGATATATTTAAAAACAACCAACATGTTAGGTCATTAATGTAATTAATACAGCTTCATATAGCTTGTGTTCCATTAGTAAAATTATACCGTTAGTAAGTCTGTAGTGTCTACAAAGTTTCGCCACAAAGAGACAAGTCTAGAAAATGTACAAAAAGTCTGTTTAATTTGTGGTAAGGTGGCGGGACAGTAAGGATACTATTTTTAAAGGTTTACGGGAGAGACGCTCGTGAATCAAGCTGATATGGTGGGCACGTCTTTCGATGTTTTCACTGTTTAATACTTTTTTCGAGCATTTTGTAAAATCTCTTCCTACGCATTTTGCTCTTTTTTAAATTGCTTTGGACGCAGATTTCCTAGTTTGAGATAGGCGCTCTTCTCACTTAAACGTCGGCTTTTCATATAAGCAGCGCGTTTAGTAGCTACCCATATTCGTATTTGATAAGCAAGTTACATACAGAACGCAATATTCACTGAAGAGCAAGAAATAAAATATGTTTAGCAAAAAAGCAAAACCGACTTTAACCCTTCAGTACTAACATTCGGTGTCACAGACCGACGTGATCTATTTTCATATTTATCTCACTCGCCTTCTACAGTGGGGGGATATGCATTACAGTACCTTTCAGGGATATGATGATCATCCTTAGTATGCAATATCTGCTTGAGGCGACAACTTGGTGATAATTTATTTAAGCTTACGGTGTGTGTGACCGACGTTATTACTCATGCTATAAAATAATTCCCGGTTTACGGTGTGTAAGACCGACGTTACTATTCGTGCTACAAAATAATTCCTAAAGTACGTAAGTATTATTTTTGTAATATTGCATGTAATTGATCAGGCTAGACTTTTACGTTTATTGGAAGAAACTGATCTATATGTCAGTGAATATGACGACCCTGATGAATCTGATGAAGACGAACCAGAAAACGTTGAAGTAGTAGAAGAAAATATGGATTCCGAACAAGAATTATTGGATTTCGAAAGAGAGGATACTGTGACTACAAGTGAATTATCTGCTAGAGACCCATAGTTCCTTGGCAAAGACGGTACAACAAAGTGGAAAAAACATTTTCCCCTGAATAACGTGAGAACTCGTTCCGAAAATATAATAACTCACTTGCCAGGAGCGAAAGGGGACATCAAGAAGTTGAAAATACCTATGGACATTTGAGGATGTTTTATCGATAGCGATATTCTAGATATGATCGTTGAAAATACTAGTAAATTTATCTCAGCAGCCAGGTATCCCATTTCAAACAGAACTGCTCTATTAATTGATACAATTGAGATAAAAGCACTACTAGGTTTGCTGTACCTACTTGTCAGGGGTAAGAAAAACTAATCACCTGGGAAGCAAATGGAACGGCAATTGAACTATTTCGTCCCTTGGGAGATTCCGATTTTTGATAAGACACTTTAGATTTGATGATAAATCGACAAGATGTGAAAGAAGAAAAGTGGATAAATTATGTCCTATAAGAGAGCTCTTTGTTAAGTTCAACTCTAACTGCCAAAAACACTATTCTTTGTCGGAGTAGTTTACTATAGATGAAAAGCTAGAAGTGTTTAGAGGTCGTTGTGGTTTTCGGGTTTATATTCCCAGCAAACCTAATAAATACGGAATTAAAATTTTTGCTCTCGCTGATGCCAAAATGTATTACACATAAAATATGGAGGTGTACGTTGGAGCCCAGCCCTATGGACCATATAATGTTTCTAACAGTCCATCCGTCGCCGTAGAAAGATTATGTAGGCCAATTTCAGGCACCAAAAGAAACCTGACAATAGATAACTGGTTTACTAGTAAAGAATTAGCATATTCTCTACTTGTAAATCACAAATTAACAATAACTGGAACTTTGAAGTAAAACAAACGTCAATTACCTATAGAATTTGCTCAGGGAAAGCGGCCGGTTTCTTTATCTATGTTTGGATTTCAAGAAAAATGTACCTTGGTGTCATATATCCCTAAACGTAACATGTGCTACTTTTATCTACATTGCATCACGATGATTCTATAGACCCACGAACAAGAACACCTGAGATAATTATGTTGTACAATTCTACAAAATGTGGGATGGATGTTGGAGACAAACTTTGTGCTGCATATAATACAGCGCGAGCAACAAGAAGGTTATGGTTATTTTCTATAGTGTCTTGAATGTTACAGCAATAAATGCTCTAATCACACATGATACATGATGCAAATAACAGCTCAGTCAGTTTTTAGAAGAATTAGCATTATCTTTATTAGATGAGCATTTACGAATAAGGTCAACAAATCAACATATTCCCAAACTTATGCGAAGCAGGATAAAGGAGCTTTTAAAAATACCTACAGAAGATGGCCCACAACAAAGGAATAATGTTACAGGCAGATGTTTATATTGTTCGTCGAAAAAAATCGCAAAACAAAATATTCCTGCAGAAATGTGGCAAATATATGGGCCTGGAACATTGTTTGATGGTGTGTCAAGATTGCAATGATCAAAATGAAATGGAGACTGATTAAATGTTATAATTTTGTCTAATTGTTTCCTAAATATCAAAATGTGTCTATCATATTCTTAAATTAAGATAATTTAATTTTTACACATTTTATTTTGAGTTAACAGTGTATGTCTGACGTTATTATTGAAGGGTTTCAAAAATCAATTCTAAAAAAGTAAAGAATAATTACGTTCTTCAATCTTACTTAGAATACAATACTGCCAGCCAAGGTTAACTAAAGTGTTTACTTACAATTGAATGCAACTGCCTAAGTGACACCACAATTACAAATAAAAGTAAAATCAAACTTCAAGTCGAATACAATTGGAGATACCTACCCTGCAGTATACCTACGCTACTTCGTTATACGTTTGTAAACCTTGTCTGGCACCGACTCCAAAAATAACAATAATTATATATTATTGGTCTAATAATTTGATTGTATTTTAAGTAAGAATATATAACGTAATTATTTTTTGCTTCTTAGTGCAGTTTTTAGAATAGATTTTTTTGAAGTCGGATTTCTTTCTTTGTTAAAACTATTTTATATTATTATTATTAAATATAAGGATCTGCTAACTCTCGTCGATGATTTTATCTACCCCTTAAGGTGAATTGCCATTAAATATTTACCGCCCTCGATATTAGGCGTAAGAGAAAAAGTGGAACAGCTAAATCTGCTCTTGGAATTCGGGGACATAATCAAGTTAGAGTTCCACAAAAAATGAGCGAGAGCTAATTCGATATACGAGATTAAGAAGAAGCCATTTATCAAGGGTTGACTTGGTACGATACACCCTTGTGCACTGTAGGTTCCAGTAAAAAATTTATATGTGAATACAGAGGTTAGTAATCCATACTACGCATTATTAGATCCTGATTCGGAATGCCTTAATGTGAAAGGTATTAGTATACACGGGGATCATTTAAAAACTTATCACCCTCTGTAATTGAGGAACCGAAATATTTGAGAATTCGCCGGAACACGTCGATTTTTAACATTTTTAACCCTTGGTTCTGATATGTTCATCCCCCTAATCCCTAGCAACCCCAATTAATTAATTAAAATCTTAAATAGAATAACCCACATCACTTATGTGGGTTATGTATCATCGAACTGTTACACATGAAAGTCCTTTTCATATGAATACAGCAGTGCATATTTATTGGAGATTGGTTGAGAATTTACAGCATTTATATTTCCCTGACGGGTGTATACGAAGAAGTGGGGCGATATAATGGCCTGCTAGATCTTCTGATCTCAGTTCAGATGACTTTTTCCTATGGGGTATCGCAAATTCGTGGTTTACAAAACACCGCCACTCAACCTTCAAGATCCACAAAAAGTATAACAGTTACTAGTCTAGTCAACAGGTTGGAAAAAGTGAGATTAGGTGGAAAAAGATCGGAAGTTAATGAAACTTTGGGATGTTGATTCAGCACTTACCTGAAGAATACCTCACTCTCTGCAGCAGTGGCTCACACCAAACGCTACTCCTCAGCAGATCAGCGATGCTGGAGAAATGTCCCTGGTAGCACTTTCTAGAGGCGACATTAACAATGACAACCTCGACGACCTGCGGTACCGATTACTCACACGATCAGTGAGTAAGGAGAATTGCTGGCGTTTCCGAATTTGGCGGTTGCAACCAGAAATCATAGTGACAACAACATTTCACAATAATTCGGGTATAACAGAAGAAATAAGGTGGAATTCTGCATTCTTTATTTTTTAGTGAATTTTGATAAATAAATTTCTTTGGAAGCGTCATATCTCGGTAACGATTTGACATACAAACCTGTTTGAATCACAGTAGTCACAATAGTAGGAAATTTAATCATCATAAGTCAAACAAACACGTCATAAGTCATAAGTCATAAATCATAAGTCAAACAAATAAGTCAACAAAAGCACAAAAGCCGTAGTATGTAAGGGAAAAGAGTTATTAAGAAAAAATCGGAGAAAGGTCGAAAATTTTGCATTCCCCCCCCCCTCTTTTTTCGCACAGGGTCCTCGAGGTCCAAAACTTGAGAAAATTTTTATTAACCATCCTTAAATAACTTCTTAAACCTCCGACCTTTTTCTATATGAAAGTACCTGTCGACTGAAGTATACGTACCGGGACATCAGACAAGACTCTTTTGAAAAAGTATAAGTGAAAACGGACGTTTTACGTTACGGACGTTAAGTTTTACTGCAATTAGCATGCAGCAGAGCTGCCAAATAATGCCCAGTAGATATACACGTTAATTCGAACGCGTTTTGTACGCAACGCAGTAATCCGTATTCTATATAAGGCACTTCGCGGTGTCTATCCATGTTCTATACCATGCCAATGTAACTATCATATCTCAGCGTTCACATACAGCGACCTTGAACACTCCTTCACACGTAGATATCTCCTACACCATAGAAAAGACGTACAAGAGAAAACGGACTAAGTTTTACTGCAATTAGCATGCAGCAGAGCTGCCAAATAGTACCCAGATGATATACAACACGTTAATTCGAACGCGTTTTGTAGGCAAAGCAGCAATCCGTGGGCTATATAAGGCACTTCGCGATGTCTATCCATATTCTATACCATGCCAATGTAACTATCATATCTTATCGTTCGTATACAGCACCTAGAGTTGTGACCTTGAACGCTCCTTCATACGTAGATATCTCCTACACGATAGAAAAGACGTACAAGTGAAAACGGACTATATTTTATTGAAATTAGCATGCAGCAGAGCTGCCAAATAGTGCCCAGGCGATATGCACGTTAATGCGAACGCGTTTTGTACGTAAAGTAGCAATCCGTGGGCTATATAGGGCACTTCGCGATGTCTATCCATGTTCTATACCATGCCAATGTAACTATCATATCTTAGCGTTCGCATACAGCACCTAGAGCTGTGACCTTGAACGCTCCTTCAAACGTAGATATCTCCTACACCATAGAAAAGACGTACAAGAGAAAACGGACTAAGTTTTACTGCAATTAGCATGCAGCAGAGCTGCCAAATAGTGCCCAGATGAGATACACGTTAATTCGAACGCGTTTTGTAGGCAGAGCAGCAATCCGTGGGCTATATAAGGCATTTCCGTGGGCTATAAGGTTGTTGAGGATTAAAGACAGTGCTAAAGACTTATCTTTATGATTGTATGGAAATAAGTTGTAAATATTTTGAACACTTAATAAAGTAGCATCAATTTTTTGCTAGTTATATCTATTAATTTTCATTTTTTTAATGTTCTTAATAATTTTGTCTTAACCAATTTCTAAAAGAACTCTGCAGAAAAACACTGCTGTATTTACCATTAAAATGGCTTTCAAATGATGCATCATAATACGTGGAGTAGTTCCAAATAATATTTTAAAATTGGCATTGCAGGGGTTAGGGGGATGAACATATCAAGACCCTTGACTACCTAAAAGTTCCACCCTAAAATAAAAATCCAGGTGGTCCGTAAACTAAAAATTTATGCTACGTAACTTGAATTTTAGAAAAAAAATACACAAGTCATGGCTTCTGCATCAAATTCGGAAACTCCCCCAAAGAAAACAAGAAGATTATGTCATTACCGAAAATAATGGGAGCAGGAATAGGTATCCATTTCTACTTGAGGAAACCACTATTAGTGACAGTTTGTCAAAAGCATAGCGAAAAATTTGCCGCAAGTCTTTTTTAATCGCGTATGGGGGAAAGAACGATGTACGTAAACATGAACTGGGACAAGAACATAAAAAAGCGCACTAGTAATTAAACAAAATCAAACCATGTCAGCTTTTTTAAAATTAGACGTGATAGGCATTGGAAAGGAAAAAGTAATTGCGAAACTTTGTAGTGTTTTTCATACTGTAAAACATTCCCATTCATCATACAACTCATTAAGTTGTTCATCTGAGCTGGCGCCAATAGTTTTTAATGGCTCAAAAATTGCAAAAGAAATAAGTTTGGAACGCACTAAAGCTGCAAATATGTAGGGCCCTGCATCTTTGGAAATTTTATTAAACGAATTGAAAAGGGGTATTTACTTTCGTCTGTCTACAGATGGATCTAATCACAAAAGCACTAAAATATTTCCCATACTTGTAAGGTATTTTATACCAGGTGATGGTCTATAGTCGTCTTTTAGATTTTTGTAAAGAAGCTAATGAAACATAAAATTCAGTAATTTCACATTTCACACAAAAGTGGACTGACGCGCCCAATCGATTGTCCATTGAACACATCAAGACCGAACTTAAAAAAAAAATAATTATTCTTTTACTTGCAAAAAGTTTTATCAATATGTGAGAGGTCACAAGAAGTTAATGGTAGCTGCAAAAATTGAAAAAATATTTGATTTTATACGTAATAAATCACTGCGTTAAATGAAATGTTTAATTTGTAGTTCCTATCATAGGGATTATAATGTTCCTATTTACCCAAATAATCCTTGTTCGACTTTTTTTGCTGTTTTTTTCTGTAAAATTGTTTAAGTTTGTTTATATTTTTTTTGCAGTGATAAAAATGTCCAGTTTTTATACCTTATGTCCATAATTTTTATTACCCTCGTCCGGAAAAATTAAAAATCAAAGATGGCAACCCCATGTACTTCCCTATTTGAATCGGTTTTTATGTTTTTTTTTATTTTTTTCTTTACAATTTCATGGATTTTTGTTTGCACGGTACCCTAATTCTTTTTCTAAAATAAAAGTAGCCTAACTTACTCTTTATAACATCAGCTATCTGCCAGTGAGTTTTTTGATTTCTTATACATTTCCAGGCGAGTAAATTAGTATATCTAAGCTATTTATTGTAATTTATTTTGCAATAAGTATGGTTGGCTAGACAAAACTTGAGATTAGATGTTCAAGGACTCATGGAATGTATATTAAAATCTATGGCATTTCAGTTTTTCCACAAGCAGTCACTTGAACTTTAAGAAAAAAGTTTGATCACTTGATAATTTCTTAAACGACATATCAGTTTAGGTATATATACTTAATTGAAACTAGTTGTTTGGAACCAGAAAAACATAACATGATTTTCCATAAACATGTTGCATGATCAAAGGTTTATAAATTAAGGGTTTTATTCACGCTGGTAAATTTGAACTGGTGCTGGATATGTTGATGCGGGCAGGAGAAAATATCATCAAGTCCATTAATTTACTATCTGGGTCATGTTTAGAGTAAAAAGGCAGCATGGAATGAAATAAGAGACTAATGAATTTAGTTGGTTAATTAACTGATTAGTGTACACAAAAAGAGGAGGTATTTATTTAAACGATTTAAAGAACTCTGAGTAGAGTCGGCTTTCCAGTTTACCCAAGGGATCTCGAGGAAAATGATGGAACTAATTGACATCGAGGAAAAACCTGGAGCGCTTTTTATAAGGCTGTATTTATTAATATACTATGCATATCAGTTACTACGGGAATGGACTGGCCAAACCCTTGTAGATTTTAAGTGGATACATGTATAGAAAATGTAGTAACATATACATAAATACAGGTATAGAAAATAGTGAACAAAATACATAAATTAAGCGATTGATTTTAGCAGATTTTAGTGGAAATAAATAGCTCTATTGATGATTGAAGTGCGATACCTAATATTCTCACTCTCTTTGGTTGGTTTTGAAGAAACATAATTCCAATGTTGGAAATTATGTTTTCGAGAGCTGCGCGAAAACAACAAATGGCCGCCAATGGCAAGCAATTATGAACCCCAGAGAGACGTAAGAACATTGGATGGGAGGCAGTATTTGGCAGCCCTCCACGAATTTGTAAAACAAAATATATCCATACAGATAGATTTACCATCCGATCATCAGATTTACCATCGTTTCAAGATTCTTGATAGCATCTTATAGTTCTTGGAAATCGTACCAAATAAGGGGTGATGGCTTGCATCAGATCAGGTAGTTCTGATTTTTTATATGTTGTACGTGATGAAATAGTAATGACAGATCCAGGTTTTCCACTTTAAAAGCCCTCCGTATCAGTGTCAAATACTTGAAAAACCACTAAACTTTCGGATTTTTTTCAATTTTTGTCAATTTTTACATCCAGGGACATGTCTACGTAGACCAAATAGTTTCTAAGAGATATTCAATGTGTAACTAATCAAGTGTTGAGCTGAGCCGCATATTGATGTACGACCATCCAGAATGACCAGATACGAACAAGATACAGAAAAACTTCATGACTTCCTTCACCTTTACCAATATTGCCAATATCGATATTAAATTCCTCACAGGTCAAAGAGATAAATTGGACCACATATCCCAGGGATATTAATTTGGTAGGATACTAAATAATGTATTCTTTTGCCATGAGGATATATTTGTTTAACGTACGCTTTAAAGAAAAGAAATTACATCATATTTGAGTACATATGCGGTAATGTATGTCACGGTGATTATTTACGACTGCAAAATACAACGCTGGCGCCGTAAAGCTTTCTCCCTTGCTACCTTTATATTATTACTATCTGAGGACTGAGACCTTACGGTGATTACATCTGTAATCAAACATAGTTCAAAAGGGAAATATTTACTTTGTACTCTTTTCAATACATCAACAGAAGTCGAGCATAGAATTAAATTGGCGCCACGTCGACGAGAATGATATCGAACGGATTCTTATTAAGATGAATGCAAAGTGAATATTAAAACGGTAGTTTAATAATAAATGCTTAAGATAGTTGGTAGTTGATAAACATTTGAATAATTACTGTATAACAATAACAAAAGTCGAGGTAAATTAAGGGAAATTATATTAAAGTAAATGGGGACCCAGTTGAGGTAGTCGAATACATTTTCTAATAGATTGTTTAAGCACCCTTTACAATATTAATTGCCGAAATTATCCGAAACAGATATGAGGTTCATTTTATATTAAATTAATGGTCAACTGATAAGGTATTAAGAGGGTTTAATTTATTTTAATCTCGATTATATTTATCAGAACCGGGCCGGAGATTTTCAGTATGGAAGTTAATTCAACGCACATAATCCTTTGTCATGACTTTCCGATTTACTTTAGTTTTGAAACATCTAGATTATGGTGTGCTTGGTAAAACGAGTCGCTCAACTCTAATCTTGTTAGATTTACAACTGGCGTTTGACGTGGAACTATGAATTGAAAGGATTTCCCTACTATTCCTGGCACGATAAAGACTTTATATATAAGAATTTTATTGTTTTATTGATTGTAGGATGTTTAAATTTTTTTTTTAATATATGGAATACAAACAAAATGTTACACGAGGAGTCGATATTATATAGAGCTGGATATGAATACTTAAAAAGTATTCAACATTTATATACGCAATGCTTTGGCGTGTGAAGATTCATTTTAAGAAGTATTTGAAACTATGTGTGTCAAAGAGCGTGTTATTAGCCAAGGTGCTAAAATTATTGGCATGAGTCTAGAGTTTTTGGCCACGCACAATTAGACCCTAGAAAAGACAAAGGAACAGTGAAGTCATCGATATGGAAGAATATGTTAAAAATGGGCGTCAAAATTGAAGATTATGAAAGAAAAAAGCGAAAGACTATGGTATATTAAAAACATATAAAACAGCTGAAGAATATTGCTAAGAATAAGCTGTGAAATGGGCGAAATTAAAATGGTGGTTTTTTGTATAGACATATCTTCTAAATTCTCTTGTAGTTACGTCTCATTTCCATTTAAATAGATATAGAGTGACATACTTAACTGTATCTTACATTACACAATGTTGGAAATCATAGGACGTTTCCTATAACATCGCTTAAAACTTCTTTTAAAATATTTCTTTCTCTCATATCTGGCACTCGGGGCCAATTTTAAATATTGATGATGTTGATCTGCATACTGTATTCTCAGAATATCACCATCAGTATTTCTTATTTTCGTATAAAGTTTGTCACGGGTATAGAAATAACCTCCTCCAAATATAATTCATATATATGTATTTATTTTAGTAAGATATTGTATTTCGTTTCCAGGGTAATTTGAACAATAAATAAGCCTGTATATTTTCCTTAACTTTTTAGATAGTAGCCTCATTAATTTTATTTTTTTCTTCTAACCTAACTTGCTTCATCTTTAGTCTGTCACATTTTAGGTCTACTAGGTGACCATACTTTTTGCTTGGACCTTTCCTCTAAGAATATTGTTCACCTTATTCGAATATCTCGATGTCTCCTGATTAGTCATCATGGCTTAGATTATGTTTTGGTTATATATACTATATTTATTATGTGAATCATTGGACTCAATTATTTCAATTTATGTTTTCCATTATTGTACAAGTTGATTTATAAATAGTTTATAAATTTTCGTTGTATTTATAGAATAATAATCTGTTGAATGTTCTCACAATTCAAAATACTTGAACTCGTAAATACCCCTCTCAAGTTTTTTTCATAATAATACTACCACCTCTTTTCTATCATTACATTTTTATTTTCTTCAACATAGCTTAATAATTCAGGTTCGTCTATAGTTACTTTCTGAAATTCAACGTTCTCGCCCTAAAATTTTAATAATAATAATAATAATAATAATAATAATAATAACACTCCCTCCAATAATTTACAACAGTCCCTCCGAGTGGCGCAAGAGTACACAGCGGAAATTGGTATGGAGTTTGGGTTGGATAAATGTGCACTGATTCATCTCAAGAGAGGACGATGCGGGGACTACAAAGATGATGCGCAGCTGGTAGACGGAGGCATCTTACACCACTTTGATGCCGGAGAGACGTATACCTACCTGGGTGTGCCACAAAGTCACATCCAGGAGGTAAATATTACAAAAGACGCTCTTTGCGGCAAGTACCGCCACCTGCTTCGACAGATCTGGTCCTCAGAGCTGTCGGGGACCAACAAGGTGGCGGCGACAAATATGCTTGCCGTTCCGGTTCTACTCTACTCCTTTGGAGTAATCAAATGGACACAGGAGGAGCTGCAGCAACTCGACGTAGGTACCCGCAAAATGATGCATCTCTGTCGGTGTTCGCATCCGAGATCGTCCGTTCCGCGGTTATATTTCCCACGACAACAGGGAGGCCGTGGACTCTTGGGATTGGAGTGTCTCCACAACAGAGTAACCCTGGACACAGCCTGTAAAATTATCAGGAGTTCGGATCCCCTACTCCTCATGGTCAAAGACCATGAAGGAGCTGGCGTAGGAGCTTTTATATATAGGGCAGCACACAGAGCAGCTAATAGCCTAGGTCTCGGCTTCGACACCGAGCAGAATAATCCAAACTCTGTCACCGAGTTGGACCCTGCTCGGTTGAAAGCCCACCTTCGGGCTGCTGGAAATACACTTCGTTTTCAGCAGCACAGGGATAAGCCATTGCACGGAGTCTACTATAGAAATATAGAAGACTTAGGCTTATCCCAAAAGCTGACCTTTAGCTTTTTGAGGTCAGCTGGGCTGAAGTCAGAGACCGAAGGTTTTATATTAGCTTGCCAAGATGGTGTATTAAACACCCTGGTCTACCGAAGCCGCGTGATGGGTATAGAAGTGCCTGACGTCAGCTGCAGAGCATGTCGTCGGGCCCCAGAGACCATTATGCATTTGCTGTCAGCTTGTCCAGCATATGCGGTCTCTGCCTATATCCATCGACATAACGCGGCATTACGAGTACTGTATTACCATCTACGGCACTCGTACGGTATAGATCAGACACCGGTGTTGCCCTATGCTCCGGGGGATATTGAGTCCGTTGTGGGGAATGAGAGGTCCCGGTTATACTGGAACTATTCATTCCCCACCGTCAGGCGGATACAAGCCAACAAGCCTGACATAGTCCTCCTCGACCACCAACTCAAGACGATGTTCGTTATATAGTTTTCGGCTCCGGCCGAAAAGAACATCGTCTTGAAAGAGGAGGAGAAACGGACAAAATATCGAGATTTACTCTCTGAACTCCGCAGGCTGTACCCGGGTTATTCTGTTAAAATAGTGGTTCTTATTATTGGCTCTCTCGGAGGTATGCGACAATCATTGCTCTCAGAATTAAGAACCATCCCAGCATGCCGTCAATCGGCAGAAGTCATCGCTGGGAAGATGCAGAAGGCCGTCATACTTGGCTCGTTGCGTCTACTCAGGACACACGAATTGCGACCTCAATGACCGCTTACCCCGCGGACGTGGGGAGCGGTCGTCGAGTAACGAGGCTGGAGGGACTCTCTGGACTAGTCGGAGGGCAGGGGGGACTTACCAGCAAAAAAAAATAATAATAATAACGTTTATTTGCATAAATAGTAGATTATAAAACATGAACAATGTATATATGTATAAATGTTAGACAGTACTAATAACTAGCTAAATTTGAAAACAAACAATTTAAATTCATAAAAATACGCAACAATAATAAAGTACAGTAAACACATAAAGTTGCGAATAAACAAATATACTCAATAAGTGACTTAGCACTTGTTTTGAGTTAAGAGGAACAAAGATTAAGAAACAAGGTTAAAAATTAATATAAGATAAATAATATAATATACCACTAGTATGAATCACAATATAGGGTCACGAGTTTTTACGAGTTACGAGTGGTTACGAGTAGTACGAGTATATATGAGTAGTTAGTACAAAAAATCTCAACGGTTCAGTTATAAAGATTATAAGGTAGGTAAGTTATTTAAGAAAAGTAATTGTGAAATATGAATCTTGACTGTTGAAATATATAGTGTTCAAGTTTTTTTTGTATGATGTAATATTAACTGTATTTTTAATTTCGACAGGAACTGTGTTATAAATTTTAAGAGCTAGATATTCATAAGATCGTTGTCCAATAGATGTTAACATCAAAGGTATCGTATGGATGTGTTTTGTCTAGTATTGTAGGTATGACCCGGCAATGATGTTATTTTTTACCCTGTGATTCTTTATGTTGAGATTGTAATAGTACAATTGTCTAATATCAAAAACATGTACCTCTTTATATAACAGATCACTAGGGTATGTTAAGCCTTTATGAGTTAATATTCTCAAGAATCTTTTCTGAATAATTTCCAGAGGACGTAAATGAGTTTTAAGTGCACTGCCCCACGCTAATATGCTGTAGCGTAAATGGCTTTCCAGCAAGGCAAAATAAAGTATTCTTAATTGTTGTAAGTTAAAGATATTTCGTAAGTATTTAAATCTATAGAGTATCGTCTGTAGTTTTCTTATAGTATATTTTATATGTTTATCCCATCGTAAGTGCCTGTCAATGACAACTCCTAAATATTTAATTTCTGTTGAGGGCATGATGATATGTTCCTTCTTATGAATTTCAATTTTTATGTGTGAAAATGGAGGAAGATCAGAAGCATAGTAGCTAAATGATAAGTAGTTCGTTTTTTCGAAATTTATTGTACTAACAATAAATTTCGAAAAAACTAACTTGTGCTCGTAAGCTTGTGATCGAACCAGTTTTTAATATCCGTTAAGTCCTTTTCGACACTTATTTTTAATTCTTCCCATGAGTTGGCTTTGAAAAATATTGCAGTGTCGTCCGCAAATCCTATAATATCTGCTCTACACAAGGATAGAGAGAATAGGTCATTTATATAGATAGAGAACAAAACCGGACCCAACACTGTACCTTGTGGCATTCCATATTCTACAGGTAGTGTATCACCTATTACATTATTTACTTTCACGCTCTGGTGTATGTTGGTTAGGTAACTTTGAAACAGTTTTAAACTATTCCGTCTGATACCAATGTCATCAAGTGATTGTTAAAGTAAATAATGACTAACTGTATCAAACGCTTTTGATAAGTCAATAAACGTACATAGACAGGGTTTTGATTGATTTAGTGCAGAGTTGATTTAGTGGATTTTTGTTGTTAAGGCTACTATTGCATCTTCAGCATCGACACATTCTCTTTAACTAGTCTACACCTGGTGGAGGTATCGGTGAATGACCATAGCTATCTTATCGGATTTGCAGGTGTAATTGAATACAGGTAGGAATATTAGTTCTCTGTGTAGTTGTTACCTGTAAATTCAGTACATTCTCTTTAAATCCAAATTGGTTTTCGGAAATTATGTTATATCTTGTAATATAAGCATTTAGTCTCTTTTTTATAATTTTTTCAAAAACTTTGGTTTGGTTTAAAGGTCGTTGGCCAGTGACCAATTTCCATACATCGGTTGAAGATGAATACCAAGGGTGTCAAGTGATGTCTTATTTTTTAATTCTGATGTTATTACATGTTTGATTTCATTAGCATCTGTAGGAACTAACACAAAAGAATTTAGGATTTATTTTTGTTATTAGTAATTTCTTGTATACAGTCCACAGTTTTTTTGTGTTTAGTTGATTTTCGTTTATTTTACTTTTATAGTAATCATATTTTCTTTTTTCTATTAAGGAGATTAATTTATTTTTATAATGTATTGTGTTCTTAGTTCTATATTATTTGGATTTCTCTTTAATGTTGTAAACATATCATTCTTTTTGTTAATAGAAGTTACTAAAGCATTAGTTATCCATGTTGATTTCTTTGTATATCTTCTTTTATTTTTATTGACTGTAAATACAGTCAATATAAATAAATGTACATTTACATTGATTTACTATTATTACTATTGACAAATGTACATATGTACATTTGTCAATAGTTTCCATTGTTATATTAATAAATGTATTTGTTGCAATGTCAATGTTTGGTTCATTATAAACTGATTTCGTGAAAACATTTCTGCAAGTTTGTATAGTTAATAGTACTACTCAATTGATAAATATTTTCTGGCTCTTTAATTTTTTGTAAAACTATTTGTAATATTAGAGGATATTGATCAGTGATATCTGTTTCTATTATTAACGGTAAGGTAAGATCTGTTACTTATTTCTTTACTTTTAATAAATATATGATCTAGACATGATTTGGTATTCTCTTGTACTCTAGTGAAGTTCTTTATTGTATATACCTATATAGCAAAAGTCATTGAGGATGTTTAAGTACTCAATTGCATAGTCGAGCCTGTGGGGCTTTGAAATGTTACCTGTGGGGCTTTGAAATGTTGTTGTGGCCAAGATCCGGATCTGTAGGCCTCGCAGTAACATCAACGACAAGAGACAAGACCCAGATCACCTGCAATACGTGATGAATCTATCGAGGTTTTCAGACGGGCGAGTAACTTAGTAAATCAAAAGGCATAATTGCCTCTGACCCTCTATCAAAGGGAAATCTTTCTTAGTTTTTACTTTGTCA
Source organism: Tetropium fuscum (assembly GCA_964058915.1). Lineage (NCBI taxonomy): Eukaryota > Metazoa > Arthropoda > Insecta > Coleoptera > Cerambycidae > Tetropium > Tetropium fuscum. The sequence goes on from CAXKVY010000724.1 coordinate 109,136, forward strand.
AATAGGTATAATAATTAAGTGTCTGCAGGGCATTTAACTTCCCAGTGCGATGTCAGTAGCAGTCATGATGAACGAGGTCTCACGAAGACCGTCTAAATGGCCGTTGGATTATAACCTTTTCGTCCTCTGCTCCCCTTTTACTGCGTCTACACGTTTCCCGTTTCTCGAGGGCACCTCTCCCGTCTTAACTTTCATCTCAAACGATCCAACCGCGCCGGCTTTATCGTTAAACACGCCGGTACGTGTTTTTCGTAAGTCTCCACACGAATCGCTTACTTTGATTATAATTAAAAGCCGCTTATACAGCAGCTACCTTAAAGTGGATTTTTTTCAATCCCTATTCATTATTGGGTTCGTGTTGCTTTTCGGGGCCGTTAGCGGCTTTACGCAGGAATCGAACGTTGCGTTAAATGTTGCGGATTGAGTGGGATTTACGACGCCACAGGCTTAGACTCCAAACAGGAGATTTCTCAACTCATGAAGTTATTATCTCTATAATTTTATCATGCTGTATTTTCGTGTCGTATTTATTTTAGACATTTCAAAATACGGGATCACCCTCTGGTCACATGACTCCAAACAGGAGCTTTCAAGAAATATTATCCCTATAATACAGCATTTTTTTATCTATGAATTTATTTAAGACATTTCAAAATGCGGGCTCATTACTCCACATAAGAGCTTCCTCAACTCATGAGTCACTATTTTCAAACTTCAGGAGCTCCAAACTCAAAGGAGCTTCCTCAACTCATAAAATATTATCTCAATTATAATTTGACTGTGTTTTGTTTTTATGTAGATGCACTTATTTTAGATATTTCAAAACGCGGGATCACCATTTGGCAAAAAGCATACATAGGACTCCAAACAAGAGCTTTCTTAACCCATGAACTATTATCTCTATAATTTTGTCATGTTGTAGTTTAATATCCATGTAATTATTTTAGACATTTCAAAATACTACCTTACCATTTAGAACTAGGCTTACTTTTCCAATTCATGAGGTATTATCTCTATCATTTTGATGTGAGGAATTATTAAACAACTATAGAAAATAAGTAATAGAAGAATATTTTATATATTCTTCTATTACTTATTTTCTTACAAAACTTTGTATGGAACAAAATTGATTCCGTTTCAATGACAAGTTCTATGAACAACATGAAGGAACCGCAATGGGTAACTGTTTATCACCTTTCATTGCTGATGTCTTCATGAGTCGATTTGAAACTGAAGCAAAATAAGAATTCGAGTGTTTTCCTAGGATTTGGCTGCGATATGTGGGTAATATTTTTGCCGTGTTTGACACTAATGTTGCGGATGTATAAAACTCCATTTACAAATTAAATAGTCGTTTCACTTCTGTAAAATTTACATGTGAACTAGTAAATAATAGAACACTTCCATTTTTAGTTGTTTTAGTAATTAAAAATAATGACAATAGGTTAGAATTTGATATATATAGAAAAGATACCAGTAAGGTCAGATATATCCCAAATGCCTCTCACCACTGCTATCAACACAAAATGGCGACTTTTAATTTTCTTGTCTATCGCTTACTAAGCTTCACTCTCAGTAATGAGAGGTTTGAAAAATAACAAGTATTAATTAAAGATATAGCTATGAGTAATGGTTATCCTAGATATAGTTGAAAAACTAATTAGGAAGCGTACATTTAAGGACACAATTCGTAATTCTACGACCTTTCAAAAGAATATAGAGACTCCAAAATATGTATCCATCCCGTACGAGCCCCGGTTTACTCGTGGTTTGAGTAAGGTCTTCAAAAACGTGGGTATAACAGCGATTCATTCGTCGAGTAATAAATTACAAAAACTCTTAGACAAACCAAAGGATAAAATTGTTCCAAATGAAAGGTCTAGGATTTACGAAATTAGTTGTAACGCCTTAGGATTCCAAGTTCAAAAGAGCTCTATCAACTAATGAAGCATTATCTCTATAATGATATCATGTTGTATTTTTATATCGATGCATTAATTTTAGGCATTTTAAAATGGCTGCCACTTGGCAACATGCATAGGACTCCAAATAAGAGCTTTCTGAACTCATGAAGTATTATCTCTATAATTTTATCATGTTGTGATATTATGTCGATTTAGATATTTCAAAATGCGAGACCACCATTTGTCCTAACCCTCGTTAGGACTCCAATCAAGAGCTTTCTCATCTCTTGAAATACTTATTATCTCTATAATTTTATCATGTTTTACTTTTACGTCGATGGATTTAATTTAGATATTTCAAAATTCAAAACGATGGTCCCGTCATTTGGCAACAGTCATAGGATTTGAAACAAGAGCTTTCTCAACTCAAAGCGTATTAAATGTCTAAAATAAAAATACAACATGAATGTAGTTATAGATAACTACATTCATGTTGTATTTTTATTTTAGACTTTTGGAATTCTCGTTTTAATGAGACCATTTAAACGAGCTTTTAAATTGATACCATAATTTTTAACTATCGACAAAGTATCTGAATACGAAGTCAAGGACATTGGAAAATTAGCTAAAAATAAAAACAGTTCCGGTTGTGATAAAATATCAATATATTAATAGAGAAATATACAGTAAGTCCCAAAAGTTTGGACAAAAAATTCATAAAACTTTTATTAGCAATGTTTTGGAAAAAATCTCAAACACGTCGATTTTTCTTGTCAAATTCTCACCCATAAGAGTTATTTTCGTTCGTTCATCCTCAACCCCCTAACCCCCACCAACCCCAACTTTAAAATGTTAAATATCACAATACCCCTTGTGATACCTTATTTCAAAGGATTTTTTAAATTTTGGATCATAAATAACGAGGATAGTCGCTAAATTAAAGTTCCCATGGTTACCTATGCTCTGCTAAAAATAAGAACTTTAAAACAATTGCCAATCAATCGCATTTGACAAAAGAAAGTGCATCTTGTAATTATGCTGTGATGGATTGTGTTGCTGATTTCAGCATAAAAGAATATTTTGTTGGCAAATTTGTTCAACAAAAAATGAAGATATTTGAAAAAAAAAACGAATTTATTTAAAAAATGGAGTTGTTTTTTAAAATTTAGTAATTTGCTTGGGAAAATCTCGTAAGCTACATTTTTTTATAATAACTGTTCGAAGCGGCCACCATTTACAATATGACAGTAATCAATTCGAACTTGAAAAGCGTTCACAGAAGACCGAATAACATTAGGTGGTATTTCACGAGCTACATTCAATATCCTTCTTTTCAATTTCTCGATATCCTGTGGTTGAATGGCATAAACCGTACTTTTCAAATAACCCCATTGATAGAAATCTAATGGGGTCATGTCAGGAGATCTTGGGGACCAATCAATAGTACCTCCTCTACTTATCCATAGGTTTGGGAACGTTTCATTTAAAAATGCTCTTACACGTGCCACATAATGTGGAGGAGCACCATATTGTTGGAACCAAATATTTGCATCATATCGGGCTCTTCATTATGGGGGAACAAAACTAATAAGGCCGGCAATACTTGGAATCTGAGGAAATCGAGGTAACCTTCGCTAATGACGTTTCCCTCGACAAAAAAATGGTCCTAAAATTATATTACTTACGCTATGCCCGGATTTATATTATTCCAGTATCTCGTTGTTTGCCTATTTACAGTCCCGTTTAAATAAAATGTTGCTTCATCGGACAAAATTATATTTTCTACAAAATTTGGATTACGATCAATAATGTTCGAGAATAAATCGCCTGTTTCGCAAAATTCAACTCTTATATTTTCATCGCCAGGTAAAAGTTCCTAAACTTCGTGAACGTTAAATGGTGACCACTTTTCATTTTTCACATTACCATGAACTACAGATTTGGAAACGCCATGTTGGTGAGCTACTTTTCTCACAGAATTAATTGGATTTTTGGTTAAACTCAGCATTACATGAAGACGTCCATCGTCGTTTAATGTTTTAGGTCGACTTGGTCTTTGAACATATTTTACGGATCCAGTTTGGGCAAATTTTTAATAAATTTTACTCACGGTTTTAGTGCAACTCTGTTATTAGGATAAACATTATTGAACATCTCACAAACTTCCGGCAGAATTCTCACAAAGCTCACAAACCGGCTGAATTCTCATTTTATCTCCGCATCCAATCATTATAAGGATTTTAATCCGCTTTTTACTGACAAATTAGGCATTAGTCAAAATTTGTGAGGTCTGACAAAATGCCAAAATAAACTGCACTAAAAATACTTGACATTTGTCAAGTATTTTTTATCAAATGTCATTGATTGGCAATTGTTTTAACGTTCTTATTTTTAGCAAAGCATAAGTAACCATGGGAACTTTAATTTAGCAATATATTCGTTATTTATGATATGAAAATTAAAATGTCCCTTTTTGCTGTATTCAGCATAAAAAATCCTTTGTAATAAAGTATCACAAGGGGCATCGTGCTTTAACATTTTAAAGTTGGGGTTGGTGGGGGTTGGCGGGTTGTGGATGAACGAACGAAAATAACTTTTGATTTTTCCAAAACCTTGCTAATAAAAGTTTTATGAATTTTATTCCAAACTTTCGGGACATACAAATAATTAACATTTCCCTCAGTTTCGATTTAAATTAGCTGTAACATTAGCCATTATATAAACAGGGGGACGAAAATCAAATCGTACAGTGTTTATAATAGATAAAGCACATATTTCTTTAAGATATGTCCCCAAAAACAACAAATTAAATAAATCGATTTCTCCAAGTGTCTCAAGGAATTGCATTCAGAAGATATATATGGACGATTTAAGAGTTGCAGCTTTTATTACTATGGTGAAACTTATTTCTCAAAGGGCACAAGGATAAATCCAGCGGAACTGGTAGCATCGTTCGGTGCGAAGGTTCCTATAGGCCAGGAGTAGGCATAACTTGAAACTCCATTTCAACCTGCCTTTGCTCGGCTGTCAGGTCAGAGGATAAACGGTGTGATTTAGGATAAGCAAATATATTTGTATCAATCGGTACCAGCATCGTAATGTTTAGTTTAGTTGGTTTAGTAAGAGAATAAGGCTATGTTTACTACGTGGTAGCCAGGAAGAACTTTGTCAGGAAACTTTTTTAGAATTACATCGCATGAATTTACATAACTAAATTTTACCTTAATATTTAATTTTCTCGAATTGTCTGCAAAGTTTTGTACCTATATGTATAACGTTTTTACAATGGGTGTTGTTTATTAATGTAGGAAATTACAGGTTTACTAAAAGTTTCGACTGATTACTAATGTTGATATGAACTCCGTATTGTAACATTTGAAGGTCAGACATAGTCATACTTTGCTAGATCTAGGGTAAGGAATAATATTATGGTACGACTACATAAATTTTAGCTAGTTAGGACCGTGGGAAAAGAGTCAGTGTGTATGATAATAAGTGGTCTGTTAGGGGGTAAATATATCTTTGTTATACATTTAACAATCTGTAACCTGAACTTTATCATCCAATTTCAAATCATCGTGCATTTTCTCTAGAATGGCAACCTCCCACGGCGTTGTAAAACTCCGCTTTATTGCTTTTCCTCATTACAAAATTAATTCACATACGGCGACGCCACGCGGAGGTCACTGCAACACCTTTTTCTTGAAAATTACGTAAGCCACCAAAAAAATAAGCGAAGTAAATAAGTGTTTTCGGTTCTTCGGCTACAACTTTGTCGCTTTCTACATACCTTTAAAAACAAAAAAGTTTCTCGATCGAGTATTAGTTGCTGCATTTTTAACAAATTTTGTGTCACTAACTTTTAAAAATATATTACTGGTGACACGTTTTTTTTGCATTTTCGTTATGTCGGTTATGATACGAGAGGTCTAAATTGGCTCCTTTAAACATTTCAATTTAATCGGACTTAAACTATAAGTAGAAAGGGTGATACGTAAAAATAAAAAAAAATATAAAATGAGATTTTTATATTTTATCTTTATGAGATATTTTATTTGTATGAGATATTTTATTTTATCACTAACCGCATTGTAGTTGCATTTGGTATTTCAATACGCTTCAATACGCGAAAGATGCAAGATCTGTTAATTTTTTGTTTTAATTTTGAGCCCTTCATGCTAAGATTGTCATATTTTCGTTTAAATTTTTTCTACTCTTAAGGCTAGATATTTTAAGTAAAGTGTAAACCTATATTCTAGGTGCAGTGCCGTTCAATTGAAAGTAAACGACTCTTATGATAAATTTTGGAAATTTTCCCATTGTGAAGCAGGCTTTTGTAAACAGATCACGTTCAAAATTATTTTAGGTTGAAGTATCTGTCAGTTATAGGGTGACAGCATTATATATACAGTATTTATTAAGGAAAATCTATATGGTAAGGACGTCTCTTGTAAAAAAATCCATTAAATTAACAAACTAACTGAGAAATTAAGAAAATTACTATTAATTAATATTTGGTCCAAGCACCATTCGCGTTTATAACTTTTTGAAGCCTATTATTTCTCATAGACAATATTAGTGTCCTGGTGTAATCCTGCCAATATTTTCCCAGGCATTTTCAATCGCCAACTACAGTTCTTCTACGTTCGCTGGTCGGAAATTTCTGCTATACATGTGTTTTTCCATTTGTGCCCATACATTTTCTATCGGATTTAAATCCGGCGACTTAGAGGGCCAAGGCTGAGTGTTAATATGGTTTGTATTCAGTCATTCAGTAACAGCTCGTGATTTGTGAATAGAGGAATTATCCTGAAATATAAATTTAATTGAAATATGGAAAAAGGAAAGAGGAAATAAAAATATTTTCCTGCTGGAAGGTGAAGTTCTCGGGATATAAAATGGAAACGGAAGGTAACATAACATATTCCAAAATGCGAGCGTAGCTTTGACCAGTAAGATGCTCTCTGATTCTCCAAGTAACACCTGCTCCTTCGCAACATATCCATGCCCATACGTTGATAGAGAAGCGACCACTACGAGCTATAGGATTTATATAGCGCTCTTCATATCGGCAATTTCTTGGACGGTATACACGCACAGAGCCATCATAGCAGGATTGAAAAAATTGTGTTGTCCCAAAAGTCCTGTGGCACACCGACAAATTGGTGGGCAAAGTTTAACCTCTGCTCCTTATGCCGTGGCAACAGAGCTATTTGATTTGCAGCCGAAAAATTCTTCAGCTCAGATGCTCTGATACGTCTTGCGGTTTCCACCGAGGCAGGAAAATTTGTTAAGAAGCAGGCAGTCACTGCTGTATCAAAAGATTCTGTCGGAGGTGGTCAAGGATGAGTTTGTCTTCCTCCATAGTAATGAATTTCTGACGGCCCCCTCTATGGACGTACTAAACAGTTCCTTCTGCATTCCATTTTTGCTTAATTTTGTAAATGCAACCTTTACTCACATTCAAAGTATCTGCAACTGCTTGCATTGGCCATCCGTTCTGCAGTAACATCACAGCTCTCATTTTTTGCGGTTCAGTTAAGCGCGGCCTAATAATAATAATAATAATTATAAGGAAAACTTCAAAATATAGAATAATTATTAGTACACTGACAAATAAAATTGACAATCAAGTTTTGATTACCTGAAAGCCTGTTTCACATTAATTAAAAAAATCGTTTACTTTCAATTGAACGGCACTGTACCAATTATTTATTTGAAATATATTGATTTTATAAACAACCTGTTTTATTTCATTGAGTTAAAGTCTGATTAACAGAGGTTGCAGCTGTCAATTATTGTTTTCCGTTTCTGCGGTCTTGGACCTGGCGTCCAAACATATTTTATTAAGTAATAAAATGCTGAATGGATTCACAAGTAACAACTACTCAGAGAGCTAATACTCCTTCCTGAATTGAATTACACCTGCAAATCCGATATGATAGCCATGGTCATTCATCAACACCTCCACCAAGTGCAGACTAGTTTCGAGCTATTGGCTCTCATCAGTACACCGTAGGTAGAGGAATTAATGAATGACCAAAACTATCAAAACAGTCAAGCAGACCAAGCAGTAGAGTGTAGGCGAGGGATACCAGATCCCTCTAGCGGCCAGTTGCTACTACTCACCAGACATTAGTAATTAATATCTTGTGATAAGCAGCGTCCTCCAATGCAGGCACCTAGAGCGGCGGCCCTAGCCATATATAGGCTAACTACATACTGAAGGGATTCACAAGTAACAACTACTCAGAGAGCTAATACTCCTTCCTGCATTGAATTACACCCGAAAATCCGATATGATAGCTAATTAATAAGATATAAATAAACCTAGAAATAAATTCAGTAACTGTCCAGCTGTGACTTCTCTACCTCGAACAGTGATGCCATTCTAAGGGTGTTTCAAGTGTTACGAAAGCCTCTAATTTACCGGCTAATCCTTACCTACAGCCCCCGCGATAAATATGAGCAGCCGATAGGCAAAATTAAACTACCCTAAGTAAGTGATTCCTAGATGAGAGGTATAATTAGAGTCAAAATTATTAGTAAATAGGGCCATTATAGAATTGTCATTATATAAGAGAATGCTATACAGGATTAATACAGGAGATTACAATCAGGAGAGTTAGGCGGCCACTCAACGACCCTTTAAAAGCAATGAAATGGGGCAAATGCTTCGACTGATCGTCGTACGCCATATTACGCACCTGTTTCAAAAAGGATAAAGCGTTAAAATATTAAACACATATGTTGAAAATTTCAAATGCATGCCTACAGAACTGAAAATACAGCTCCTCTAAATGGTAGGCGCTTCACCAAGCCCCAAAATGTATTTCAATGTGAAACATTTCTATTTCAACGATTTCGTTTATTTCCATGAGGTCCACCTACAAATACAAAGCAGGCAAAAGTACACAGATATGCTGGCAAATAGTATATATACGTTCGTCAATTGATTTGAATCATGTATTAGCTAGAGTCGTTTTTACTACCGTGATATACGGACTGCTATTTCCAATTAAATTTTAAATATCAACCGGCTAGTTATCGATTTCATATCCCTAAGTGAACACTTTTAGTCAATGTATTCCGCGTTGAATTAAATATTGCATACCGCTTAGAGAACCCGTGACTTTTATTACGAATGTATGCCAACGCTAGGAACTTAAATTAATTATATTTCAAACTCACGCGTTACAGACTCTTATTAATACAGTATCTATATTAATTAGCAAATGAAGTAGTTGCCAGCGTATTTAATACACTCATTTTTTCAGGTTTCATATGGTTTTCTCAAATAAAAGGAAAATAAAACCTGATACATGGTGTATTGATATGGTATTGGTATAGCAGATTTTCAAGCATCAACAAATACCATTAGTCCAATCAATAGGTAATGGCCCAATGTAAATTTACCATAATTGCAATACGGAAAAAATATTGTTGTACAGAAAAAACATTCTAAGGAACGAAAAATGGAAAACGGTTTTTCGTAATTAAAAAGAAATAAAGCTCTTAGCGAATAAAGTTAAATGAGAAAGTTGTATATAATAAAAAGATCTTTTGATTCATATTTTTAAGATTATCGATTGCTATGTTACTTTTTAGCCGACTTCAAAATAATAGTAAAAAAGCATTTGTTAAAATAAATTTTTATTGAAAGGCTCGAAAAGAAGAAAATAGACTTTAAATTAATTTAAACCCATGGATTTATTACGTTACATTTACGTTATATTTAAGTTTATTTTCTTCTTTTTAGAGCTTCTTTTTAATAATGTTTATTTACTATTAATTCATTTTTCATCTTTTAGTTAATGCTGGACCTGTATCTAAGTCTGTTCATTTCATTTAATTTAATGCGTCATTGTTACATGGTCGTTTGTCGTTTGCCTGTTAATTTAATACAGTCTAGTTATTCAATAAAGAGACCTAGATTTTATTCTACGTAACTCTATTTAGTCGTAGTATGAAGCCATCCAAGGCCTACTTTTAAAATTCAGTTGCAAGATTTGACCGGAACAATTCGACCCCTAAATCGTAATCGGGGACTCCAAAAACCCCGGGATAACAACTTAGATCCGCCATCTTGAAATTTTTTTATCGCCAGGAGTTGACCCTTGTCGGTCCCTAAAACATTCGAGCACCACCAAGCTATCGCTAACCTTTGCCGAGTAATAACTCTTTAAAATTGGTATACCATCTTATTATCCGCCATTTGGAATTTTTCCCTTTGGTAATGACGAAGTGAAAAAAATATCGTGGCCGTTCGAGAGAGTGTGCGTGCGAACTTGGACGATATGTTGTATTTCCAAGAGGACGGCGCAACCTCTTATAGCGAACGACAAAATCGAATTATTAAAGACCAAGTTCGGCGAGCGAGTTACCTTACGCAACGGTGCTTGCGAATGTTCGCCTCATTTGTGCTATTTAACCCCTTTAGACTTTTTTTGGAGTCACATTAAATCGCTGGTATATGCCAACAAGCCAGCAATGTTAGAAGAGCTGCAGGCCAATATCAAACACGAAATTTCTGGTATTACGTCTGATTTGTGTGCTCGAGTCATGGAAAATTGTGTCCAGCGTATTAACTCTTGCCAGCGCTTCCACGGCGGATATTTGAACGATGTCGTATTTCATAAATAATGGCAACGATTGTACATTCATTTGAGATAAAAATCATTTCCGTAACTAACCCACAAGTCTTTTAATTGCAAAAACAAATTGCGTCACTCATAATGAAAAAACCAATAGTTCAAGTGTTATTTAATTGTTAATAACAAGATACTTGCCACTTGTACAAAAAAAATTATTTAGGTTTTTTGTTCCCTAAAACGTAACTAATCGAACATTATTTGAGAGGTTTCGTGACTTATTTTAGTCATCTTTTTAGGGGTGCACCGTTCGCCTAAAGTCTTAACACATATATCTATATACGTTTTCAAAACGATTTGTGAATATCATAATAACGCAGATAATCAGATCCCTTTGTGCATTCTAAGTGACTCTATAAACTGTGTTCTTACACTAACGCGAGAAGTTTAGTCATGAATTTATTTTGTAACATGTTGTTTTGGTAAACAAGCTTACCGACAGATTGTCAGTTGTTTCCTGAATAGTTGCTGCCAGTAAAAGTTCGGCTGAAGTATCTACGAACTGAGAAGTTACTTTACACTCAACTACAGGCAGTTACGACACACATATTAAAGGATTAAACAAGGCGTAGTTTTGTGAAATTGCGAGAAGTAGATCACTTCGAAATAACAAAATTATTTAATGATATTAAAGACAACAGTGACGTAATAAAATTAATTAAAGAATTAATATATTTTTAGATTTATAATTTAAATCGTACCATATTTTGGAAGGTTATCCGAGCCAACAGAGTATTTCATTTCTGGTGTACTGAATTCCGAAGGCCTAAACGTGAGCAAATCGTTAGGATTCACCTAATGCGTCTGCACATAAAGCAGCGAGCGTTAAAGAGCGAGCGAGCATGGAACAATATACAAAACTCGCCTGATTCCAATCGCTATTTAAATTTGGTCGTAAATAGAGAAAGAGTTATGTATTAAACTGTACAGTTTGTTATTCGTGGGTCATTTAAATGGTTGTGGATGCATCTTCAATTTGAGGCGCAGTTTGTTGGTAATTTTCATAAATCTCACCACAAGCCTGTGACAATGCTGAAAACAACTGCAGTCACTTTTGAATGATCCCAAACAAACTATTATAGTCCTTAGTACACCGTCCTATTTTGAAAGATCACAAAAGTGGTAAAAATGGTATTAGCGGCTTCATTTTAACGAGTCTAACACCGTAAAATTTTCAGAGTATGGAATGGACCAATTTAAATTGTCACCCAACGTAAATCCGAGGAGCTTAACGCTATTCTCGCTCGTGATGCTGTGGTTTGAACTAATTTCTGTGATTTGTTCTCATTTAGTTTAAGTTTGTTCGCTGAGATCCACATATCTACATTTTTTATAATTTCATCGATTTTTTTTCAATAAAACAAGATAGTTTCAATTTGTAGTTATTAAAGTTGTGTCGCCTGCGAAAAGTATGCATTGTGTGGATAAATGAAATGGTTAAAATCATTTATATATATTAAAAATAACAGTGGCCCCATGACTGACCCTTGGGGTACACCGTACACCATATTGTATGTTACTTAAATCCGAAGTAATATCATCAATGCCTACGCATTGATGACATTACTTAGATACGATTTAATTAGTGACAAAGCTACACCCCTTATCCCGTAACAAGATATCATCAATAAAAGTAGATCATAGGGAACGCAGTCAAATGCTTTAGTGAGGTCACATAAAGCAATAACTGAGTGCAATCCTTCCTCGAAACCCTGAACTATGCTGCTCACCACCTGTTGCACAGCTTCTGTTGTAGAGTGCTTTGGTCGAAAATCAAACTGACACTCCGCTATTGAAGAGTTGGAATCGAAATACTGTGTTAGTGTCCGTTTCAAAATAATCACTTATTGAAATTGGTCGGTACTTGTCAACAATATCTATATCACCCTTTTAATAAAGGGGAGTAATTTTAGTAATTCTATTTATTAATGACGTAAGAGGGTAGAATGTTATATTATTGGATCTTTAATTATTTGGTTATTTAAATAATACAAATCAAAACATGTAGTTTTTTAATGAATTGACAGCATCGAGAACTTCATATGTTGTATCTGGCCGAATAAAAAGCGATCCGACGACACGAGGTATATTTTTCTTCTGTCAATAAAAGATGTGTTACTATCTGGCATCGAAGAAATAATATTTTCAGCTGCAGCTACTAAAATAGCTATTGAAGTCATCTTGAGACAGTACCGAACTAATTTTAAATGATTCTGTCTTATTTCGTTCGTGATTTAATAACCACCAACTATCTCTAGGGTTGTTTCTAGAATTTGTAATGTATCGATCGTAACCACCTTTTTTATACTTTTTAATTGCTATTTTATATTCCTTTTGTATTTTTTTATAAACTATAAGATCGTCAGGATCATTATTATGTCTGTCATAGATCAGCTTTATACAGGATACTGTCACGCATATTACGTAAGGTATCATTAAACCATTTAACTGGTGGCTTTGATTTATATGGGGTTATTTTTTTTAATAGAAAATCAACAACACCAACTTTTGGTATGTTTTAAGAAGAAATTTTGCCAAGAAATTTATACTGGCTTGATTGTTTAAAAATATACTCCAATCCATAGTTAATAGAGTTATATTCGCAATTTGTCTATATTGTTTTTCGTAATTCGCCTCTTCAATATTACCTTAGATTAACATTAATATACTGGCCCAAGTGATCAGAGAGACATGGTTCAATAACACCAGCCACATAATCATGTTTTACATTTGTAAAAATATTGTCTATACAAGTAGATGATTTTGCCCCAATCCTAGTAGGATATGTTATGACAATATTAAGGTCAAAGAGTCCAAGATATCTACCAATATAGATATTTTTGTGAAATTAGATAGCAATATAGATATTTTAGTGACATTTGATACGCACCTCCTATTCATCAAGAGACATTTTCTAATGAACACATTTTATTTGTGTCTGCCAAGCGGCATTCGTGTGGGATTTGCACTGAGAATTTTTGTAGAAAATAATGCCACGCCACCGCTTTTTACGAAATAAAAATTACTATGCAGTTCTAATTCATTTCTGAACAAATTTGATTTTTCTCTCGTCCGATCAATAGTTTTTGCAGAAAAAAATCAACCGATATTCTGCATGGTCACATCGTTAAAATCTCATACGGCAAAAATATGTTTTTGTAAGTATGTTTTTAATGGCCATACAAAAAATGGTTTTCATTTTTTTACACAGAAAGCGTGCGTCGAACGAGAGAAAATCAAGGAACCAGATAAAATTATTCATTTTAAGAAAAGGGAGTGGCGTACCATATTTTTATTCAAAAATATTTCGTGCTATTTCCACAAGAACGCCACTGGTAGATATGAAAAAAATGTTAAATAAAAAACGTTTAGCAACGTTTAAGACAGTTTCATATGGCGCGTTTTTCTTAAAATTAAATTAACCCATGAATCATACCCTTATTTATTAGCATATCATTAAAGAAGACCCTGCATAAAATAATTTGTTTCCTATACATGGTGATAAGTTAAGGATACGGATTTGGCTGTATGTCACCTGTTTTAAAACCCAACCTTTGGACCCACAAATTAAATTTAAGTTGTTCATAAAAATTATATATCCGGCTAAATAGCCCTTTAGGATAGGTCGTCGCGTCGTTTGCTAAATTCAGATAAGGCAAACTAGCATTTAAAAAATTTCCATAGTAATTGGACACAAATATGTAAACAAAATTTGTAGAGGTTCGAATGGAGATACCAAAAACTGTATTTCCGACCTGTACTATATCAAGAACTGTATTATACCGAAACACCATAGCAATCTAGTGAGGAAATTAGGAATTCAAAAATATTTTAAATCAAATTATTTTGGGCATATTTGCAGTTCTAGTTTTCCCAATCCCAATATCGTAGTATGAATGACTGACAGCTGAGATAGAGCTGCTCCGTATCCTTAATTGATCACCCTGTATAGTCTAATAACCTTATAGCAGATAATGATGGTAGATATGTTACTGTGAGAGTCCGAAATTAGTGAATGTCAACCATTCACCGGTGAATGTCGATAACCACCAAATGCCTTGGTGAAAGACCGAACGTTTATTAATTGTATGTCGACAAACACATATGGGTTCCGGTGAATGTCGGAAACGACAGGCCGTAACTTCCTTTTGGGCGGATCCTGCATCATGTTTGTTGGCTTTGGCTTCGTCAGTCTTACTGGGAACTCTAGTTACTTTTGAGTACTTGTAACGATTAGTTACTTTCAGTATTAGGACTCGTTACTTAAGACTAGTTACTTTTGCATATCTTTTAACATAATTATAATTATTATTGCGGTATAGTTAGTTCTTTTTATGTAGGTATAAAAATACTGCTACAATGTAACTAGTTACGGACACCGTTGATAATACAGTGAACAATAAAAATGCACATTTCATTGTACCCTATTTCATTGTCGTATGTCGGCATTCACAAACTTTAAAATAAATACAATAAAAAGTAAATGAAATGGAATAAAATAAATCCGTTATAGCAAATGTGCGGAAAGAAGCCTATGTTAACATTTTTGAAGAAAATTTGGGTAGTGACCATATTGATGACCATATTTCAGATGGAAGCGACGTGGATAACCAAAGTACCGTTGGAATTAAGCTGGAACCTAGCACGTCTTCATCTCAAGCATTGACTGATCCGCAACCTAGCACGTCTTCATCTCAAGTACTGGCTGAACAACAAAAGCTAATTTCTTCAAAGAGAGTAGCCGCAAAAGAGAATCTTCTACTTCAAGCAACAAAAATGTTACGAACGTCAAAAAAAGTTTCCTCAGGCCCAAATTGGTGATACCGTAAGAAGTCCCTGATGTCGACCGTCGTCGTACAGGCCCTCGAAGTGTATTAGCGGTTGTTGTTGGAATAGACGATTCAGGCATTTATAAATTAGCAAACAAAAATGGTACCTTGCTCTTTTTTTCAGCTTTTCAGAAAACAGCTTTTCACCCGTAATTTGTAAAAAAAAGTTACTTTCCATGGGGCAAGGTGAAGGGCAAGGCTATACACGTTGCAATTGCAAAAGGAAGTGTTCGATGATTAAAAGCAACTGTAAAAGCAAAGGCCTTTTGTGCAATTCGAAGTGTCCTGGTAGTTTAGTTTGTTGCAATAAATAAGAATGTCATATATTTTATGATTATTATATTGACATTATTTAAGTTGTGTTTCTGTTTGCAATTTTTTACTGTTTGTTTTAAGTTCAACAATTTCCTTAAGTTCACTTTTCCCATGTCGTTTTAATAAAACGGCGATAAAATCCCAAAATTGGAAAATATTTCCAGTCATTTAGAATCCTAAACATCAATTAACGAATGATTTCAATTTGTTCTCTTGAAAAATAATGTGTCCAGTATAACAAACTCCCGCATGAGCGACATCTTGTATCCCAATTCATCAGATAAATCTACCAAAAAGCTCCGCCGAAACATTAGGGAAGAATACCGCAATAACGGAAAACCTTGGTCCTCGGCTGTCACATTGTCTATTATGGCATTACAACAATAAAGTCGGGCCCTTCGTGCAGTAATATATAACAACATTTAAATTGAAATTTAGTCGAGCCGCAGAGCGACTCCAGACGGTAGACGCTTTGCTGCGTCTCAGAATACGCTTCATTAAAACCACCCCTCATTAAAATGAGTACTTACATCCCCGTGCAGCGGGTATAAAAATATGGCGAGGACAAATTAGTGGAACGGTATAAAGGGAGGCGAGTTCGGAGGGTACCAACTGCACACGCGACTTTCTCGTAAAAATATCCAATAAATTGCACGGAAGGGGTGAAATGGAACTACCTTCATATGTAAATTATTGACCAGGACTAAATGTATTTATTCCCCCTGGATGTTAAGAGGGAGGAAGCTCTGGGGTGGCCGTCACGAAAGTTGTAGGGGGTTAAGAGAACAGACGGCCCTAATGACTGTGGTGTGGAATTAAAATTGCAGTTCATTCATTTTTTATAATTTCTAAGTGTACGTCTACTGCTATTAAATTTCGATGGACTGATAGCTCTTGTATCTCTAGAGTGGGATAGAGTACGTTTTTAATGTTTACCGCGATCAATGATTTAATGCGGCTTTCAAAGAAAATGATTAGTTTGAATGTATTACAGACTTGTAGTTTTACATTTGCATTTTGTGGTTGGCTTATAAGATGTACATGGACACAAAATTGAGGAACAAAGGTGCATGAAAGGTCAAAGAAAGGATATGGTATAGCCCGGTATGATTGCCCCTGGACCATTTTAGCACATAAAACTAAAGGCGATTCACAAATTCCGCGGTGGGAAGATTTTCATACAGTTTACTTTCTCTACTATAAAACCTAGAACATGTTCTTTTCAATTTCCTATAACTTATCTATTATCAACGTCAAAGTGTGCAGTTTTCAATGACTTTAAACTATCCTGTAAATTTAATAATACTTCTACGTTTATGCGATTTAGTTTTATAAATATTCACAAAGGTTTAGCATTTACTGTTTCTTCTTCATCTGAATTATAGTCAAAAATTTTTGAATTTAAGTTTGCACAGTCTTGGAAACTGTTGAATTAGTGCGTCAGCATTTTCGTTAATTTTACCAAGTTTGTATATAATTTCATAGTCGGCTTCTTCTAGTCTCAAACGCCAGCGAGTTAAACGGCTTCCTGGATCTTTTATTGAGAATAGCCAAGTTAATGGTCGATGATCGGTGATCGATTTAAACTTTCTACCAAATATACCGGTGTTTCACAAGAGAGCTTTCACAAATCAGGAAAACATGATGTTCTTTCAATCAGATTACAAACAACTGTTAGCGGGTCACTAAAAACATATGCACAATTCTTAATTAGGGCATATATTAGGTCATGTAAATGTTGCTTTGATTTGTTTAGTAGCTTTACCAACTTGAGTACTGGAAGGAATATCGCATGCACTGACATTTTGGTTCAATAATACACGGGTATTATCCTGGGCTTGTAAAATATTCTGGGCTTATAAAAGATTCAGAAAAATAGTTGGAAAAGCTATTAACCATTAGTTGTGGATCTTTTATGGTTTCTCCAATATATGTAAGTATTAAAGCGATAGAAGGGACACTCCTTTTAGAATTTATATAGGATCAAAATGGATTATTTTTGATTATTATGACCATGCACAGCGAAGAGAGTTCGTTGAATGGATTATTGAACATCAACAAATGGATGCTGAACGGTTTTTCGCTAAAATAAATCGAATAATAAAAACCCTGGTAAAAAGTTAAATGAGAAAGTTGTAAGTTTTAAAATTATCTTTCGATTGATATACGAGTATAATGACTCATATCATAGAGAATATAATCATAGAGCAAAATGGAAAAAAACAGTTAAAAATCAGTAAAAATCTAACGCAAGTTACAAATATATTATTTGGTAAAATGTAGCTTACCAGCTAAAAGAGCATTTTTTTGTTTTGTGAAATTTTTTAATATTTCTTATACCTACTAGGTACCTAGATACTACCGTGTGCAAATAAATAAAACATATTTTTTTGATTTTTTTATGTTCAAATGGCACCCAAAAACTGTCGATTTGTCGACTGTCGTCATCTGAATTGTCTAAAATCATCAAAATTTCATTTATGATTTAGCTATTTGCCCGAAGAACGTCCTAAAACGGAAATATCTGTCAGAAAATTTGTGAAATTAAACAAATTAAGTAGGTACTAGTTCATTTCGTATCTTATAGTAAGTATACGTACACGAGCATTAGAAGAAGAAGAACAGCATGACCACAGACTATATCTCTGTAGTATGTGGTATATATCTCTAGTCTGTGACAGAGAACCAACAAGAAGCGACAAAACAGCTTCCCGCGTTAACATTTTCCTCACGGGCATGCGCGAACTAGGATGTGTTGTTGTCAATGGTTGGTCGCTGTTAGGTTAGTAGTGTTAGGACAAAATCAGCATATATAAAGAAAATATTATTATACATATATATTATTTATTATAATATATGTTAGATGCCACGTGTTTCTGGACATTGCCTTGTAAACAATGTATTTGTCATGCAGTTCGTTCAGTGTAAACGGTTGTGTTTACTTCATTATGATCGCACTCTATAAATGACCAGCAAACATCAAAAAAGCCGACAATACTGTCCCTTCTCGTTGGTGTAATGTTCTCTGCCTGTGGTATGACTGACAAACATAACCTATGTTTTTTTGGCGCTTATTTGTCACGTGGACCTGAGCAACGGGGTCCTGAGCAACATCATCCTGAGCTATGAAGCACATTTTCATCTTGATGGCTTTGTTAATCGCCAAAATTGCCGCTTTTGGGGTTCTGAGAACCCACATGTAATTGTCGAAAAACAAATGTGCTGTGGATTTTGGGCATAATTTGACCATACTTTTTTGAAAATGATCCTGGTCAAGCAGTGACTGTTACTGGTGCTCGATATCGCGATATGATAACACAGTTCTTTCTGCCGAAATTGGATGATATTGATGTGGCCAATATGTAGTTTCAACAAGACGGTGCCACATGCTATACAGCCCGTGAAACAATTCAATTACTGCATGAGAGATTTCCCGGCCGTGTACCCTCTTGTTTCGGTGATCAGAATTGGCCCCCTAGATCGTGTGATTTAACACCATTAGATTTCTTTCTATGGGGTTATTTGAAATCACAGGTCTATGTCAACAGGCCCACAACCACCCGTGCATTAAAGGAGGAGATTCAACGCTGCATCAGCGAAATTCCGCCACATTTATGCAGAATGGTCATGGGAAATTTCGACAAACGAGTGCGTATGTGCATGCAAAGCCGTGGAGGCCATTTGCCCGATGTGTTATTCCATGAATAACCCTATCCTATGTACTTTATGATTCAATAAAAAAATAACAATCAAGAGACTAAAGGCTCTGTTGAATTGAAATCTTGCGTTAATTTTGAGACACCCTATATAAAAGTTCAAATATCTCAAAACCAGTTTTTCGCAGTTAGAACTTTTTTCCTTAGGACGGCAGTATAATGTCTGGGTTATATAGTAAAAATAATAAAGAGGACATCATCGATTAAGCCCCATTTGATGTTCTCAAGATGTTCTCAAGGGAACAAAGGTATGAGAAATTGGGATAAATGAGTTAATTGTATTCATCAAACATTATTTTATTCATATAATTACACATAACAAGTATTTTGTCATTGCGATAATTCATAATTATTAATTACGACCCCTGAGGCTATTTGATAACTGGAAACAAGGGGAAATACAGAAGCTATTACAGAAGCATTAGTATTTAATTAACAAAACATACCAACTCAAACAAGCATGTTGAATTACTACAATATTGTTATTTGAAATTGACAAAATTACCAGATGCAGAGCACAAATAACCGACCGCCCAATAATTAATGTTGAAACAATTACCGAACCATAATATCATATAATAATTTTTGGTTGACGCCGCTACGTGCATAGGGATCATTACCATTATTCTAGACAAAAACGGGGCATTACTAGGTTGCAAACTCAACGGTGGGATTTACAGATTTCCGAATTGAACATAAGGATATGAACGATATGAAATACGTGCTCCCATTTATAGGTTTCATACGAAAACGTTAAGGAAATATATGTGATAGAGCGGCCATAATCTGCCGCTGGTTTGAAATATAAAGATGAAACATTATTAACTTTTCTTTTCAAAAGTTACACGCCTTTATATCCTTTGGAAATTGTTCGGATATTTAGGGGAGAAATGGATTTTCCACCGTTAAACGCTCTCGATAACAGTTAGATATTTTTATATTATTTAACCCAATCCTTAATAATACAGAGCGAAAATAGTATATCGATTCGAATTTAATTTACACATTAAGTATAAAAATGAGCCTTGCTATTGAAAAGAATTTAGAAAATTGTTCTGAAGACATTTTAAATGCAGCTCGAGAAGCATCTTTGAGCTTACTCCCCTTAAAATCCAAGGAAAAATACGAAAAGATATATGAAATATTTTGTAATTAGATGATTACAAAAAATGCACAAAGAACTGATGAAAGTGTAATGCTAGCGTATTTTTTTGAGATGGTAAGATATTTTAGTGTTGTTCATACAATGTATTTATCATACTAAAGTTACTGAATGGATTTATCGGTAACAACTACTCAGAGAGCTAATACTCCTTCTTGTATTGAATTATACCTGCAAATCCCATAAGATAGCCATGGTCATTCACCAATACCTACTCCAGGTGTAGACTAGTTTCGAGCTGTTGGCTCTGATCAGTACACCGTAGGTTGAGGAATTAATGAATTACCAAAACTATCAAAACAGTCAAGCAGACCAAGCAGTAGAGTGCAAGCGAGGGATAACCAGACCCCTCTAGCGGTCAGTTGCTACTACTCATCAGACATTACTAAGTAATGTCTTGTGACAAGCAGCGGCCTGAAATGCAGGCACCTAGACCAGCGACCCTGGCCAAAAGTAGGCTAAACTACATACTGAATGGATTTACAGATAACAACTACTCAGAGAGCTAATACTCCTTCCTGTATTGAATTACACCTGAACCAAAGTTAAGAGATACGCTGGCCGCCATTTGAAAGTGCACGATTTTTTTTTATATTGTAATGTGATCTTTTTACATTTCATTTTGACACTTATTTGAAACTTACAGGCAGTTGCAGATGAACTAAATGTGAGTAAGAGTTGTATATTCAAACTCAAACAAAAATGGAATGCAGTAGAAAACGTTCGCTACGTCCACGGCGGAGGGCGTCGTAAAATAAGCACTGTGATGCAAGACAACCGCTTCCTAGACCATCTTAGAACGAATCCCTTTGAAACAGCAGTGACGGCCTGTTACGAAACGGAGTTTCCTGGATCTGTGAGGTCTGCAAGGCGGCGGGTGAAGGGTTCAGAGTTACGAAATTATGCGGCAGCAAAAAGGTATTTTGGAGCCAAGGCATAAAGAACAACGTCTTAATTTTGCGAACCAGTTTGTCGGTAGGCCCGACGACTTTTAGAATAATGTCATATTTTCCGACAAAAAGGTCTTTCAGTCATGTCATGATGGTTCCATCCGCGTCTAGCGACCTCAGAATTCGAGGTATGAAGAGAGGTATATTAAACCTACCGACCGGAATGGACGTTTTCCATCAATATTTGGACATGGATAAGTTCCCTAGGTCCTGATGTTTGCTGGAGGATAGGAGAGCGCCTTAACGGACAGAGTTACATACGCATATTGGACAATATTATGCTGCCGTCCGTCACTATGTTGTATCAAAATTTTATTTTCCAGCAAGATAATTGCTCAATTCATACATCAAGAATTGTAACTAACTGGATTAATGAACACAACATAAACGTGCTACCATGGCCCTCAAAGTTGCCCGACCTAATCCCAATTGAAACATTTCCGCCCAGCAAATGCCCAAGAATTGAAAATGCTTGGGACAATATCAACGTAGATTACACGAGAACACTTGTTTCATCAATGAGACGTCGATTGCAAGGTGTAATAGACTCAAATGGCGCCTGGAAGAAATATTATTTTTATCTACTAACCTACTCGCGTTGGAGTTTTGTAGTTTTAAGTTACTTAATTTTTATAATTTAGTTTATTTTGAACATTTTTGGGACGTTCTTTGTTAATTTGGATTTTTTTTGATCAAATAATAATACACTTTTTAATTTTGGTAAGTAATAATTAGACAATTGTGAATGTCATAATGACACATTACATTACCTCAAATTTCAAAGTCAGTTTTACAAAGATCAAATATAACGAAATCTGATATAAGAGTCGTGCACTTTCAAATGGCCGCCAGTGTACCAAAGTTAACAGAATAAAATAACAGTTGTATCACGGACCTTGCGTGCCGCGAGGAAGGGGAAAACTTCATTGCACAACGCAATATTACTCCTTTGTTTTTTTAGAATATGCTATGAAAACAGAAGATAATTTGATATTTTAAAGGTTTAAAGGATAAAATTTCGCCAATTTAAACTAATTTAAATATTTATATTGAAATATGTATACTCGCGTATACGTTGATGATTAAAGTAAAGCTAAATAATACCGATTTAGCTTTACTTCGTTTGTTTGTTTAGAAATGTTGGTTTCAAATCTTGCAACAGCGTTTTCAACTACTTCCCAATGAGCCAGTAGAGACTTAAAATTTGGTAGGTGTATAGTGCTCCGGTGACAATACACTTTGATATTTTTTTATTACAAAAAAAGTAAAATTACGAATCCAAAATGGCAGACGTATTTCAAACTTGAAACTTTGCGGTATTTAAAGTCACTCAATATAATTTTTGACTCAAACTTAAAAAACCAAAATGGCGTAGCCAAAAATGGCGGACGAATTTATGAACCGATTTGTCTTGGTACTTGGGGTTGTTTGAGGGTACAGGGTTTGATGATGGAGACAGGAGGGGACAGTGGAACTAAAAAAAAACTAAAAACTATAAAATAAAAATAGGTAAAAAAACTTTTAACTTAAACGGTTTTATTTTAAATCAGTTGTACTAAAAACTATAAAATAATTAGGGCACACACGTAGACCTGAGATTCTGACGTCTGCTAATAAATTGTGCAATACTAGCAGTGCTATCTTCTTATGTCGGATGGACTAAAATAAAAACGTGGAGAACATTTGAAATATGGTCTTTATCCGCAAACAACCTTAAACAATGCAAAGTTTCTAATTTGAGACAAATCGGTTCATAAATGGGATAGTTAGTCCGGCATTTTGGATCTGCCATTTTGAAAAGGAGATCCAGACGATAAGTTCGTATTAATAAAAGTGGTACTAATATTTGGTTTAAGTGGGGCGTATCAGCGTGCAGAAATGTGAATTGTAAAAGATATAGAAGACACGGATAAAATTTTAGTTTATAATGTTGGGCGCCACTTTTTTTATAACTGATTGTAGTTACACTCCCTACCGTTGATTATGCTGAAGGAACAGGACAGATTTTTTAGCGCGCTAAGTAAAATAAAAGGCGTATTGGATTTTACAGTCAATTTCCAAACGTTTGTCGCCTTTTTATATCCTCATTCCTCGCAACCGTTAAGGGCTTTCAGCGCTAAGCTCAGCATTTTGTTTGAAAGGGCCTAGGAGTGTAGTATTTGGTGCGCTTTATTATTTGTAGGATAAGATCGGGACACGTTTTACATAAACGTATTTCAATGTGTATTTTAGGTGATATTAAATATTTGCAAGGGTAATACGAGACAAAAGAAATGAATTGAATTTTCTACGGCAACTGTTCGATTGCTGTCTGCGTAGTGGTACTATATTGTTTTCAGTTTTGATTTTTTATCTCGTATTGGTCTTACATGATCTTATAGGTATTTTTTTATATGTAATTTATGTATTTTTCATAATACATTTTACATTACATATATCAGAAAGATATTCCGTTAGGGATATCCCCTAGAAAGATGGAGGTCTGTGGTGTGAATACAATGGTGTCCTCAAATGATACACATACTAAATCTACATTGTATAGATTACAGTGCCGTTCAATTGAAAGTAAACGAGTTTTTAATTAATGTGAAACAGGCTTTCAGGTAATCAAAACTTGATTGTCAATTTTATTTGTCAGTTTACTAATAATTATTCTATATTCTGAAGTTTTCCTTATAATAATAATAATTATTATTATTATTATTATGCCGCGCTTAACTGAACCGCAAAAAATGAGAACTGTGATGTTACTGCAGAACGGATAGTCAATGCAAGCAATTGCAGATACTTTGAATGTGAGTAAAAGTTGCATTTACAAAATTAAGCAAAAATGGAATGCAGAAGGAACTGTTGAGTACGTCCATAGAAGGGGCCGTCAGAAATTCAGTACTATGGAGGAAGACGACCTCGTCCTTGACCACCTCCGACAGAATCCTTTTGATACAGTAGTGACTGCCTGCTTCTTAACAAATTTTCCTGCTTCGGTGGAAACCGCAAGACGACGTATCAGAGCATCTGAGCTGAAGAATTTTTCGGCTGCAAATAAAGTTGCTCTGTTGCCGCGGCATAAGGAGCAGAGGTTAAACTTTGCCAACCAATTTGTCGGTATGCCACAGGACTTTTGGCACAACACAATTATTTCAGACGAAAAAGTTTTTCAATCCTGCTATGATGGCTCTGTGCGTGTATACCGCCCAAGAAATTGCCGATATGAAGAGCGCTATATAAATCCTACAGCTCGTAGTGGTCGCTTCTCTATCAACGTGTGGGTATGGATATGTTGCCAAGGAGCAGGTGTTACTTGGAGAATCAGAGAGCGTCTTACTGGTCAAAGCTACGCTCGCATTTTGGAATATGTTATGTTACCTTCCGTTTCCATTTTATATCCCGAGAACTTCACTTTCCAGCAGGAAAATATTTTTATTTTCTCTTTCCTTTTACCATATCAATTTCCATTTCAATTAAATTTATATTTCAGGATAATTCCTCTATTCACAAATCACGAGTTGTTACTGAATGGCTGAATACAAACCATATTAACACTCTGCCTTGGCCCTCTAAGTCGCCGGATTTAAATCGGATAGAAAATGTATGGGCACAAATGGAAAAAGACATGTATAGTAGAAATTTTCGACCAGCGAACGTAGAAGAAATGTGGTTGGCGATTGAAAATGCCTGGGAAAATATTGACGAGGATTACACCAGGACACTAATATTGTATATGAGAAATAGGCCTCAAAAAGTTATAAACGCGAATGGTGCTTGGACCAAATATTAATTCATAGTAATTTTTTTAAGTTCTCAGTTAGTTTGTTAATTTAATGGTTTTTTTTACAAGAGACGTCCTTACCATATAGATTTTCCTTAATAAATACTGTATATAAAATGCTGTCACCCTATAACTGACATATACTTCAATCTAAAATAATTTTGAATGTGATCTGTTTACAAAAGCCTGCTTCACAATGGGAAAATTTCCAAAATTTCCAAAAGAGTCGTTTACTTTCAATTGAACGGCACTGTAACTCGTAGTCAAGGAACGATATAGAATAGAGAACACATTATTTTTCCACTTTATCTCTTTATAGAATTTTGTATTTATTAAATGTCCATTGGTTATTTTTTGTATTTTTTTAGTGTTCTTTTTTGGTTTTTTTAATTTTCACCGGAAAGCGTTCAGCGACCTCAGCTTCCTGTCATATTTTTTTGTTTTATTTAATATTTTTTTGTTTTTCTGTTGTGACAAGGTTCGCTATCACTCCTGCAAAAGGCATTCTGTATGGAATCGGGAAAAATAAACTGTTATGCTCCTGGTCTATATAGCCAAGGAGCTGTAATGCTAGAAACTCCGGGATGCTGTGGACGTACGTCTTGATAGATTATTAACCGTTGGAGTACATTCAATAGCTATAAAGTGGGCAATAAGAAGTTTTCCTACGCTAGCTCAGCTCTTAATAAAAAAATAAAAATTAAATTCCCGTGGGCGCCACTGACCATGCGCAACTACGTCAGTTAGTCCCCAAATTGTTCTGGGTATCGAATACACTTTCTGGCATTTTCTGTAATTCTTGGGGGAAAGAAAAATTACACACTTTTGGTCCCAAAAGGTGGCCTCGAAGATGGCTCAAAAAGAGGTGGTGTACAAGCAGGTGGTCTAAAAAAAAGGTGGTGTGGCCCACCCTGTAACACAGACCGTAATTAGTCTCGTCACACAAAGTTAGGTTAAGTAACTATATATCTGGCAAAACTTACTTAATTTGTTTGAAATACGGCTTCGAAAAGATGCCTCTCAATTAACTATAGGGAGTTAACGCAACGCAGGCTCTAGAGAACACAAAGTAGGCAGAATAAAATCTGAACAGGCGGTTTCTAAGAAAAGCAAAATGGCTTACCTCAACGTGTTGGTTTAAAGTTATTTGATCCCGCTAATGAGGTATGAAGATATTTGTGGTAAATCTATGACAGACTATCTAATAAATGCGCTGTGGCAATATTGATGTAATCGACTAATAAAAGTAATATGCCGACCTGATTTTCTAAACACATGCAAAAGGGAACGAGTAGTCACTGTTTTTATCCGTCAAGTATACCTACAATAAATTTCGGATTCTCAAATAGTTAACTATTAAAAGTGAACGTAACAAAATAGTGCGGAAGATCCCGCTGAGCCACTCGAAACCCTTAGTTTAGCTACTGGTCGTGATCTTTAAAATTTATGACCTCGAGAAGGTAACTCCGAATGGACGAAATACGAAACCTGTCCGTCGATTATCAATGTCCAAAATTATGGACAAATAAACGATTTTTTTTAAATATTTCTATCCGAGATGTGAAGACCCTTCAAAACCTTTTCCAGCCTCTTTTTCCAGATGGAATTACCTCACCAGAATTTTTTGGGCGACTGAAAATTGGGAACAAAATGTTTTTCCACCTAATTTTGGAATGGGGGAAAAGTCTGTCAACCATTTTTGCTTCTAATTAGACCCATAAGCAATGGTGAAAAACAATCGACACAATTTCATACCTTAAACAATGTCTGGCCACCCATCAGATATTTCCAATGTGCCAATTTATAAAAGAGCAAAATAAAGTGTCTATTTATATACAACAGTTTCCTTTGGGTTGGTGCATTTTTCATTAGTATGTTGACTGGAAATCAGGAAAACCAGAAAAACCTAAACAAAAAAGAATTATGCACCCCCAACCCGCTCAGGGATGGCAAATTCGCAGTCGTGGTAGTGATAGGTTTTTCTAGTTTTCTTGGTTTCTGGTCAACATATTAATGAAAATTGCACCAGCACTGTAGATAAATACAAAATTTGCCACTTTTTAATAAATCACATTTTGGAAATTTTTTGAAGGATGGCCAAAAATTGTGTAAGGGATGAAATTGTCTGTCGATTGTTTTCCACTACTGTTCATGGGTCCAATGAGCAGGCAAAATAGCACTGGATTTCTGATGATAGATTTCTAGATTATAATTTTCGTCCATTCGTCCATTCGGAGTGACCGTCTCGAGGTCATACATTCTACAGATCACCACCATCTATCACCACCACCGATTCTACAGATCTACACCATCTATCAAGCCGATGGACGTCCACATATATCGCAGTTTTTAGCATTACAGCTCCTTGGGCTAATAGGGGCCTATCGTAGTCCTCAACAATTTCCAATTTGGTTGGTCTGTTAGTTCTCAATTGCGCCCTAATCAAATATTAATCCGGATTCCGTGGTTTCAAATAAAATGTGTTTTGTGTCGCAGATCGTAGCAGCATTCAGAAAAACATTATGCATAATTTAGGAATCACTTATGACTCCCTAATACAAAAGGGATGTGCGAAGCACCGGGGCTGAGGAAAGTGTAGATATAGTGTAGATAGAACGGGATTCTCTACTAAAACTGTAGGATGATACTGAATATTCACGTGCATTATTTTTATATTTATTATATTTTTTATAATTTTTTTTGAATTATTTATATACTTATTTATTATGTACCTACTTCCATACATAATATACATTGCTAATTATATGGCAGCAAGGAGCAGTGATTTTATTAGCAACAATAAAAGGAGAAATGTTAGCAAAATAATAAAACTCAAAATATTACACGAAAAATAACAATTTAATATTTAAAAATGTTGGCATAAATGATTCGATAAAATACCAGGATAAACTACAAGCACGCGTCAATTTTATTTTTAAGAGGATGACAAGCAACATTAACAAAGAAGGGGGTGGATGTTAGCAACCTATTCACAATATATGCAACTTTTTGTGTTGTTAACCTTAGAAGCGTAGTTTTTAGCGAGACTTCATTATGCATTTCAATGTTTAAAACAGGATATTTTCAATTTGATTCTCTTTACAGTTCAAATACTCACTATGTTCTGGCTTTTTAAATTTTTTTCCTTTTCTTTTTCTTTTCTTTTTCTTTCCTTTTTCTTTTCTTTTTCTTTTCTTTTTCTTTTTCTTTTCTTTTTCTTTTCTTTTTCTTTTCTTTTTCTTTTCTTTTTCTTTTCTTTTTCTTTTCTTTTTCTTTTCTTTTTCTTTTCTTTTTCTTTTATTTTTCTTTTTTTGCTTTTCTTTTTCTCTTCTTTTCTTTTTCTTTCCTTTTTCTTTTCTTTTTCTTTTCTTTTTCTTTTCTTTTTCTTTTCTTTTCTTTTTCTTTTTCTTTTCTTTTTCTTTTTCTTTTCTTTTTCTTTTTTTTTTCTTTTCTTTTTCTTTAGTGAAATCATTATATCATTAGTGACGTCACCATGAAAATAGTATAAATATGGTACATTTTGTAGTTTAAGATTAGTTTTAATCGTCTCCGGATGATGCCAACTTGGTTGGTGAAACGCGCGTCGAGCAAAGTGAAAGTGTTTTGGTGTTTGTGGAAACTACTCCGAGTGTTATAGTTACATCAAAGGTTCCAGCCCTATCCAGTCGTATTTTGAAGTTTAATTAACATTCTTTTCCTTTTATTTTTCCTATCTTCTTTTTGAACGACTTCAAAGGAGGACTCCATTCGATTGTTCTTTTCTGTATGTTTGTTTCCTCAGAACACCGTCATTTCAAGGTTGCCAGATTGGGGGATTTTCCCCAAAAATTAGGGAATTTTTTTCTTTGGGGCTCCGTGTACTAGGGAAAAATATTTACCTGGGGCATAACAGGGGATTTTAGGTCTGACACTAATTCGACTAAAATCTCAAAGTCAGATAAAAATACAGAATCCAATTATTATTCTTACAATAAAAGGTAAAAAAATATATTTTACTAATCTGTATCTGTATGAGCTGCGCCGACGTCATATATTGTCATCGCATAAAAGAAAATTATTCATTTAATTTAATAATGTAGTGATTTACACTAATCAGTTCAAGAAATATTATATTTTTAATCATGTTTTTACTCTTGGTTATAAGTGCTTTCTTTCATTTTAAAAATCCTTGGCAGTCCTTTTTATTTGGACTAAATGTTTTCTAGTTCTTGGAGAGGTTCTTGGTTCTTATTTGTAGCACAGCTTATTTTGTCATATTTCAGAGATAGATACGCGAAAAATATTTGTCAGGAAAATTTATTAAAATCCAGGAATAACAAATCGTATTCTACGAAAACGGAAAAAAACATTTCGTAATTTTTTCGAAAAGTTAAATTTCAGAGATTTTCAAATAATTTCGACTGGGGAAAGCCAGCCGAACGATCTGGCAACCCTGCGTCATTCAGAAATCAATTTTATTTCTTTTGTTTAAGATGTAAGTAAGTTCACTTATAATTGAATATAACTGCCTAAAGTGATACCACAATTACAAATAAACCTAAATTCAAACTTCTAGTCGAATACAATTAGAAATGTAGACATACGCTACTTCGGTATACGTTTGTAAACCTTGGCTGGCACCGACTACATAAATAATCATAATTGTATATTATTGGCCAAATAAATTGATTGTATTCTAAGTAAGAATGAATAACATAATTATTTTTTACTTTTTAGTGACGTTTAGATTATAGATTTTTCGAAGGCTGAAGAGATTTTTCACAAATTGTTTTCTGATTTAAAAACTCGATAGATTTGTATGTATACATTAAAGCTATTAATACTTTACAGATATCCAAAATTTTAATTAATTTTGTTTTACACATATGTTTAATCAACACATATGCATACAAAACAAATAAGTGCGAAGCGGTATAATAGGGTTACGTAACCCAACTTATAATAAAGGGGCATTAACTACTCACTTGGGACAAATTTTCCATTAAAATTCGATATGTTAAATGGAGTCGAATTGTTAGAGCATTTATATGATTTATTACTCTCAGATTACTGGTAAATTAGTCTCATAACATAATTTAATTTAGGATTTATAGCGTTATCATTAATTTTATTAAAGATGCATCTATTTTATTGACAGTGGATTGATTTTAAAATATGCCTTTTATAACAAATATTTTATTCTAAATATGCGAATCTGCGACAAGTGAACTTATTAGATTTATGGTAATCATAAATCATAAAGAACTCTTAAACAATAAAAAGAGAAATTTCCCAAAAATCCAGTAATTCTGATTTTTTGACATGTTGTTAGGATTCATATCAGCCGCATAAAACTGAGTTTTCGAAACATCTTCTTGTGCTCTCTACGTGGTGGGGGAAAAACTACGATATTTTTGGGCTTTTTTTATTTTCTGGATTATTAATTTTAAGTTTATTTCCTTCATTTAGAGACTAAGTTCAGTTTTGTACGACCAATAGGTTTTGGGACACAGGGCTTCAAAAATTTAATTTTTTTAAGCAAAAGATCATCTATGTAATCCATATTACAAATAGAATCACGTAGTGTTTTAAGTGTAATGTAGCTCTTTATTAAATTAAGCATAAAGCAAAGCATTTCTCACAATATTTTATAACTAACATGTTGTAAATGTTAATATTTTTTAATGTTTTATCTACTTGACATACGTTGTATTCTAAAGAAACAAGATTTATTATCAAAATAATTTTATTATAAAAAATTTTCAAAAAGAAAAAAGTTAAATGCACTTAATCAATTTTTATGTCGTTGAAAATGTCATGAATCCGAAATTAAGGGATCAGTTTTTAATAATGTATTCTGGTATCCTCAGAATACAAACCATTGCAGAACATGCATTCTGCGTCCTTATCTTCATCGTCCACATCCATATCCGAATCGTCATCTAGGATAGGATCATCTTCAGAATCTGACGCCTCATCACTGCTACAATGAACTATCCATTTTTTTGTTTTTCGTGATCTAGTTTTCTTCTTATTGCCTTGACTTAATTCAGCGCTTAGTTTTGGTATTTTACCTATCTCCTTCAATACATTTTTTCGCTCCTGTTCCCGCAAGCTTTCTTCAAGATGATCTTTATAAGGGGTACTAGCTATCACCCAACTTGAACCTGGTCAAGGATTTCTTCCTTTATTTGCTTGTGATATCCCACTGCAAGAAGGTCTTATGTCTTCCGCTCCAATGGCAATTTTCTTTGGGGTCCCAGTAACTTTGGAACATATATTTGGCTTTATTTGATTTTGTTTTGGAGGTGTTGCACTGCACTGGATATTTTTGAGGAACGTCTAGCATCTAGTGACAACTCTATGCGTTCAAATGATGTAGAGGAAAACTGCAGACAATCTGATTCCTCCATCTCCTCCAACTATGATTACTTTCTCAGCAACATCCTCTCCAACTATGATTACTTTTTAATAAGAACTGCTCACGTCCAAAACTCCTTTTACGATCAGACAGTCTGCGTTCTCTATAACTAGCTTGGCTTGAATCTCAATTTCTCCTGGGGCACCTTAATCAAGGTAGAGTCTTATGTCCATAAGAGTATGTCACTGCTTGCATACCGACGGAACCGTTCTTCAGTTTTGGTGCTCCTTGCAGCCCCATTTTCCGGATAGCCGTCAAACACAGCTTATGTTTTAACCAAATGTTGGGTAGGAACAACATACGATATGATGCGTATGGGCGGAGCCTAGTAGAGATAACAATATTCTATCGACACTTCTAAAATATCGATTCTGATTGTCTTATGTTTAATTTAATAAAGAACTACATTATTTATACCTCGTGATTTTAATTTATCAATGAAGGAAATTTTATCGGATTGAAAAAAACTGAGATTATTTTTTTACGTAACATCCATTATTTACGAGTTATAACCCAAAAACTAAAAAAAATCCAGAAATATCGTGGGTTTTCCCCCACCACGCAAAGAGCACAAGTGTTTGCGAACTGCAAACATGGTTTTAATCAGCTGATATGAATCTATAATTATCAAAAAATTAGAATTACCGGACTTTTTGCGAACTAGATTGTGAATGACTGGCCTATTAGATGTCTTCTAAAATTAAATATAAGAAGTTACATACTTATATATGTATTGTATATTCATTTAGAGAGATCCCTTGACGTAAATTATACCCTTCAACAGATTTTGCTTATTATGTACTAAACCCCAGTTTGGTATCACTCACTCCATTTGTATCAGTATCATATCCTCGTTCATCAAACGATTCCGGGTACAATGTTCAGAAAACAGGGGTGACAGTATATTACAAAATAAATTACTTTGAGCTATTAAGCCGTAATGATTACACGTTTGGCTTTCAATTGTAATTGTATTCAAACGGGAATAATGGATTATTGAGGCAAGTTTCGTTCCACAAGAATTCCGTAACAAGCCACGAGCCCCTCCTAAATTTATTATCCGCGAGTTGCATTCAAAACTCGGCTGTGAGAGGGAATAAAAAGTTCTTTTGCAGCCGCGCCAGCGCCGGCGGTAACAAGGCCTCGTAAATTTTTGAATGATAAACCAGGACGGTTATTTTTGTTCGGGGCGCTTTCAGACTTCAAGAGGTTTTGGGTTTATTATTTGGATATTGCATTACCATGTAATTTTTCTGATATAGTTGCTCCTCGATACAGTTATTAATGATATGCCCGAGGTCAAAGGAGGTATGGTGAGGGTTTTTCAGTTTATGGTTCATCGGGGTAAATTGTTGAGGAAATGTTTTCCTGCGTGGAAATGAAGGTGTACACGAACTGGTACAAATATTGGGAGATGATGCATGTTTAAAATTCAAACTGCGTGGGGCACGGGTTATTATTTTTTTCTCCACTTTTTATTGTTTCATAATTATTTTCTAGGACTCTACTTCCGATTTAATGAGAGCACTCAAAATAATCGGGATTAGATAGATTGCCCTCTTTTTAATACAACCTAAAAAATTCAGAGTGACACATTTTTTCTCAAAGACGACAAAGTCTTTGAGAAAAAAATATTATTTTTAATGTCATACACTGCATACTTGATTTTTTTGAATCTTGTCTCTCCTATGGGTTTCTCAAAAAAACTGATGACAGAAATAGATAGATTGCCCTCTTTTTAATACAACCTAAAAAATTCAGAGTGACACAGTTTGTCATCTTTGAGAAAAAAATATTATTTTTAATGTCATACACTGCATACTTGATTTTGTGAATCTTGTCGCTCCTATGGGTTTCTCAAAAAATCTGATCACAGAAATAGATAGCGTCACCTTGGAGTTATACTGTTGTATGTACATTAATGTTAGTTTTCAGTTATTGCAAAAAGAAAATTTTCATATTTGTCACACGTCTATTGCAAGAAATGTTAATGTAATCATTAATAATTAAAATCGGCGTACTTGTTACCGGATTTCATAAAAGAATATTAAAAAAAGTTGTTAGATTATAGTTTTTTGGGTGCTGAAAAAAACACATACAACTTTGTTATCTCACTAAACATCTGTATTTTGAAAAATTGGCTACATACAACTTTGTACCAAAAACAAATTTCTGTTAGGTTAAATCAAAATATTAAATGTATACAAAAATTGGTGAAACTGAGTACTTACTAACTAAAACTGTTAGGAAAAATTGGTAAAATATACAAGAAAAACTTGTTTTATATCTTATATTATTTTGGCACTATTGCTTCAAAGTACTCTTTGTCTACTTGCGGCATCCATGGGTACATACTTTTAATGGCTTTGATTTTTCTGTGGACAGAGTTTTCTTTTCGTTTGAAACTTTTGAAGTTTTTATTATTATAGCAGATCTGGTTTTTTGCAATGGTCTAATTGAAACCTTTTTCCAATTTAGTGATTGGTGTGAATGTAAATTTTAGAGCTTTTACTTTTGAAAAAGGTATGACTTTATAATTAAAAGCCTTACCTTATACCGTATGTACATACCTAATTATCTTCGAAGTATTCCGTGCGCATCTGTATAATTTTGTAAGACCTAGCAGAATTAACCTTTAGAATAATTCTTAAGAGTTATAATGGTGAAAAATATTCAACTTTGTCTAGAACTCTCTCAATGCAGCTATGCACGGAAACTATCTCCTGCACACATGAGCGGCCCGGAGTTGAAAATTTCATAGTTATAGACTGGAACGAAGGGTTCATTTGTAAAAAATGTGTTATAGCATAGGACATAAGAGAGTTGCGATTTTGCGGCACGCAGCTGTCACTCCAAAGTATTAAATTTTTTAAAGTTTTATTGTCTGCAAAAGCCGCTTTCAAAATTTTAATCAAGGGGCTAGCTAAGTCATTACACCAGATTTACTCATTAAGATTTCATGCCACTCAGCACAATAGATCTGTTTCGTACTTGACAATATTGCCATTAAATTATAGCGATTAAGTTTGCTTTTGTAATAGTAGTTGCTAATTTCGGCCTTGGGACACGGCAGAACATTTTGCAGATCAAAAACCAAAAACGTGCTTTCTCTATCTTTTCTTTTTTCATTTCACGTTGACGTTTTTTCTTTCATATTGCTGTTCATTTTCTTCCTTCACTTAGCGTATTCTCTTTTTTCTTTAATTTCAACGAAATTGTATGTAGTATTTTCCTAAAATCTTTTTGGTATACTGCTGTTACAAAGTTGTATGTGTCACATAGCACTTTGTAATTCTCACAATTCTCGATGCAACTATGTATTTCTGGTGGTTACGTTTAAGGATTATGACATAGAACTTTGAAAGTCGGTAGTATCAAAGTCCAATGCAAATACAACAATGTAACACCAAAAACCCAAAATCAAGAAAAATGCGACATACAACAGTGTAACTCTAAGGTGACGATAGATTGCCCTCTTTTTAATACAACCTAAAAAATTCAGAGTGACACAGTTTTTCATCTTTGAGAAAAAAAATATTGTTTTTAATGTCATACACTGCATACTTGATTTTTTTGAATCTTGTCTCTCCTATGGGTTTCACAAAAAAACTGATGACAGAAATAGATAGATTACCCTCTTTTTAATACTACCTAAAAAATTCAGAGTGACACAGTTTGTCATCTTTGAGAAAAAAAATATTATTTTTAATGTCATACACTGCATACTTGATTTTTTTGAATCTTGTCTCTCCTACGGGTTTCTCAAAAAAACTGATGGCAGAAATAGATAGATTACCCTCTTTTTAATACTACCTAAAAAAATTCAGTGACACAGTTTGTCGTTTTTGAGAAAAAAATTATAATTTTTTCTAACAAACATACCGCTCATTCAAAATTGCAATATAGGGGTGGTTTTTCGTACTTACAGACTCCACCAGTACATTTTATGACGCTGAGAGCGGCAGAAAAAGTCGAATCCGGAGCAACGTGTATTTTATTTAATATTACCTCAATGCGTTTTCGTGATGAAACTGGTGATAGGATTTTTAATTTTTTTAGCTAATAGTCTGAAGAAAAAAATGTAACTTTTATTCGGAGTAAAATCCAATCATTGTGGCTCGTGTCTGTAATTATAAACCTACAGCCTCGGTCACTATGACTTAAACACCTAATAAAACCATATACTACACAGATCGTTTTTTGAAGTGGTTCACCTACAAAATGGTTCACTTTGATGAGTTGTAACCTTGGAAGGGATGGATGTATCTTTGAAAGGTTTTTTTGTCAGAAAGAGTGTTCGTTCAGCAGCGAGTTTGCATAATTGCATTCATTTGGGATTATTGATATTGATTTTACAGGGTGATATGTAAAGCTTTATGCATAATTTTTTGAATTTTGGTTATAACTCATTTGTGTCAAAAGATATGATTTTTTATTACAAATATATGCAAAAAGTCAAAAAGGAAGCTTATTATAAATTTTTAACGCAATAACAATAGAGAATGAATTTAAAATTTTAAACATTAATAAATAATGGGTGGGGCCACCTCTACTCCTTATCACTTCCTGTCTTCCTTGAGGCATACTGCTGATTACGTTATTGATTAGATCACCCGGGATGGCCTCCTATGCTTCTTTAAGTGAATTTCCCAGCTCTTCAATTCCATGTGGTTCCATTTCGCGATCCAACATTCTTCTTTGGGACGTCCGGCGAGAGGGCCGGCCATTCCATTCTCGTGATATTTTCTTGTTGAAAAAATTCGTTCACTATGTTGGCTCGATATGGTCTGGCCTTATCGTCCATATAGACAAACTGTTCATCCATTTGATGAGACAGAGGAAGAACTATTGGCTCCAGAATTCTTTCCTAGTATCGCAAAGCTGTTACTGTCTCATGGACAAAAAGTACAAGTTCAGTGCCATGGTCTATTGATATCCCACCCTAAACTGTAATTGACCGACCACCGAACGGTGTAACGCTTACCGTACAATCTTCTTCGTAACGTTCACTCACTCTTCGCCATACACGCAGGCGGTTGGTATCCGGATTTTCAGAAAACCGTGATTCGTCTGTGAAATTACATTGGACCCAGTCATTTGCATTCCAGTTTTGATGATTCAAAGCAAATTCCAGACGTCGTCTTTAATGCTCACGAGTCCACTTGGGTGCCTAGCTGGTCGTCTGGAGTGAAGTCCACCTTCAGGCAATCGTTTTCTTATTGTTGATGTTAGGTAGCATTAGTTCATCTGTTCTGCAGAGCGGTTCTTCTTAGAAAACGATCTTTTGCTGGATTTGTTACCCTTTGGCGTCCACCTCCGTATGTATATTGCGGGGAGTTATTCTTTTGGTATCGTATCCAAGCGCAATTGACCATACTGTACGCAATATTAAAGCGTCGAGCTACTTCTCTCCGTGGAACACCAGCCGAAACCATTCCAATTATTGTTACAAACAATTCAATTGACATCTGTCAATTCCAATGCAATCTTTATTTATTTTTTCACGCAAATAGACATGAAGTGGAAAAAGTTATACAATATCCTCAAAGGAGAGTGAGATGACCAAAATTCAAAAAATTATACATAACTAAGATATGAGGCTATATGATGACCTTACAATGAAATATATTATCCTAATTATTCTATTATAATAATATCTGTTCAAAAGTTACAACTCATCAAAATGAACCAATTTTTTAAGTTAACCACTTGAAAAAACGATCAGTGTATTTTCGACTGGATCTCCAAAATTCCTATCGTAATTTACTAGCAGATTGTGATTTTACCATATTTTAGAAATTATCACAGGAATCAATAAAATACTTCGAATTCATATGTTCCTAATTTACGTGCTTTTTCCTTCAGTAAATAGCCTACTGGTCCCTAAGTGAACGTTGAGCCTTATTCAGGCTTTATTATAATTATTATGAAAAATTAACATCTTAGGTCAGCAGTTCGCGTGTCTAGGATATTATGCTTGAGTCGGTGTCGGGCGTCGTTGGCTGGTCATTGTTCTAATGGTAAGGCGTATAGGTCAACTTTTACGAGAGAATGATTAAGTTCTCGATAAGCCGGCAGGCAATTTTCCGAAATCATGCCACAAGTAGGCAGAGCACGAATCTACTTTGAATGAGCAGGTACAAACTGCACAAGAAATTGGTTTTTATAATTTGTTCGGGTAACGGGGAAAACAGACGAGGGCAGAAAACAAGGGCACGCTCCGACTTACCACTATTTTACTACAAAGGGTTCGCTGTAGTTAACACAGAGAGTGTGACAGCATAGATGGAAAAAGCATAGGGATATCTACAGCCTTGAACTGTGATAATTTTCAATGGCTTTTATGCGAATTTTACTTTCATGCATAATATGATATTTAAGAAAATCTTTTTACGAACGAAACGTTTCACGAAAGATATTACAGTCACATCTTTTGAAAAAAAAAACCTTCAAACCTCTTGAAAATCTCCTAAAGCACCTCTAAATAGAGTTTTGATCAGTAAATAAAAGGCAATAAAGAGCAGTAAATAGAGGTGCTTTAAGAGGGCTTTGAAGGGGGTTGAATCCCTCAAACCTCTTAAAAACTCTTAAAACCACTTAAAAGCCATTCAAATCTCTATAAATTATATTTACTGCTCAAATCTCTATTCAAAGTTTTAAGAGGTTTTTAAAATCTTTGAAGAGGTTTGAAGAAGGAGTAAATAGGTAGAGGTGCTTTAAGAGGCTTTTAAGGGCTTTGAAGGGGGTTGAACCCCTCAAACCTCAAACAGTTTTAAGAGGTTTCTAAGACCTTTGAAGAGGTTTGACCCCTTCAATCCTCTTCAAAGCTCTTAAAAACCACCTTATGGTTTGCCTAATTATGATGATTGCTAATTTTCTATTCTCATTTCTGAACTGCGTACTAAAAAAAAGAGATCAATGATCAATTTATTTTGTTTCTTCGAAAACATCATGTCACTCTCGTTATTGCGGCAATGTTCTAGTACATTCTAGTACAACACCACATTTTAAAAAATAGTTATATACGATTTATCTATTAAAGCTATTTACAATATTTTTATAGGGAAATATTTTCACAAGCAAAACACATTCATAGAAAATCAACTACCTAGTTTACTATTTATAATTGTTGTTGTTGTTCTTCATATTCTATGAATCGCTATAGCTATTTATTGCCTATTTATGCTATTGGAAGGATTTTTTTATTTTGACGTGGATAGGTATGTATGCATTAATAGAGAAATAAACATTTCGCATCGCTACATATAATTTATATTATTAACGTGATGCGTAAGATTTTCAATTTGTTTTGTTTATGTGAAATTGCCGGAAATTTATATATAATAGCTCGGTGAACAATATGTAAATACAAACGGTTCATGTGGAATAATAAAATTATTTTATTCAATTGTTGAAAATTTAATACAAAATAAACTACCTACTCTATCCGTATCCGTTTAAATAATTATTCATCTCGACCATGCATTAAAATTTATACTTTTCATAAGAATTTGAGTGTGGAACTTTAACGCACAAGTGCTGAAATCAATAACTAATGCAGAATAGCTATTTATGTAACCAATGGGGAAAAGTATTAGTTTTATTAGTTATTAGTAGATAGTAAAGGATGCGAGTTCTACAAAATAGTGTTTCCTATCGTGTTTCATATTCGTGTTTCAAGATTTGTTACGTTCAATTTTAGTAGCTAACAATTTGAGTATCCGAAATTTATTGTAGGTATATTTGACGGATAACATTGATTTTAAACAGTGACTACGCCTTTCCTTTTGCATGTGTTTAGAAATTCAGGTCGGCATATTATATTTTAAGAATATTTTAAAAAGGGGACACCCTGTTTTATTGACTTGATATTACTACGCTACATGGGTACGCTTACAAAATACAAAATTATTACGAGCCCTCAGCAAACGTTTAACAAAGTGTCATTTGTACGTATATTGATTGCGGAAAGGCCATCGTGCACGTTGACATTTAAACTGTTTTTCTGTGTAAGCTGTTTATGTATATGCTGCGTTTCCAGGTATAATACCAGATTTTTCGTAAATTGTTGAATTCTTTTTGTAATGTATCACCATTTTTAAATTTCCAATTATAGAGTAAACCTAGTAGTAAGTATACTGTGTATTATTTGTCTTTTCCTCAAACATTACAGAAAGTGTCTAAGTGTATTCGATACCCAGGATAATTTGGGGACCATCTGTCTTAGTTGCGCATAGTCAGTGGCGTCCACGGTAATTAGTGACATCGGTAATCATCGAACTCAATAATTTAATTTGAATTTTATTTTTATTTTTAATAAGAGCTGAGCTGGTCTAGGCAAATTATTAGTGCCCACTTTAAATCGCTATTGAATGTACTCCGAAGGGTAATAGATTTTGTTGTAATTTTCGCCAATTTTATATGTTATGAGTAGAAAACTGAAACTTATACGTTTAAAAACAATCCAGTAGGTTGTAACGGTGTGACAGCTTGTCACTTTCATAGCTGATCAAGTCTAAATAACCTACTATGAAATGAACCTTACAAAACCAGTTGCGTAATATTTTACTTTTCGTAACTGTTTGTGAAATGTAAGATGTTTCCGAACGTCAAAGGGTTTTGAAAAGTGCCACTTTACATGCCGTAATTAGAAAAAGTATTTATAACAAAACAAAAATTTTGTTTTTTTTTGTAATATATTTAATCCTTAAGATACATTTCTGTTACCAGAATAATATATTTTGAACCAATCGTAAAGTCCCAAGTACATGAGAAAGTATCTCAGGGTTCCATTGCATCAGTTATGGGTCAACATTCTGGACACTTCCAAAGAATTCTATCGTAATAATTCACATCGATATGAATTATTAGTTGTAATTCCAGAAGAGTTCCAGACTAATAGTCCTAGACGATTTACATAGAGGCTAGTACCTCTTTCACATATAGTTTTCATTTTGCGAGTTAAAGATCCGAACAAGTACTAATCCATCCTATTATGGGAGCGGCGATAGAGCAGACTATCGCGCTTGCTATTCAATTCGATGACCTAGTAGCTAAAGGGTTCGAGTTAAGTCTGACTTCTGAGTTTACATTTGCGGTTAGAATGACGAGTAAAGTTATTACAATTACATTTTAATTTATACGATACCTGATCTGTTAAAGTTAAGGTTATAAGTTCCCCTTCTCCTCCCCCAAGTCCCCCAAGTTTACAGCCCTCTAAATCTGGGGTACAAGGATTGTTTTTATTTTTTTTCTCCTTACTGGAAGAATCTAGAGGAATGAAATTTGGCAGCCAACTTGCACTAGTAAAATGACAGTTTGTGAAAAATTTTATAACCCTGAGATATTGTTGCAAAGGGCGAAAAAAGCAACCCCAATAATAGCTTTAAACTGCAATCTGCGCTCAGATTTTAACTATCCACAAATGACCTTTTGGAATCCATGTCGTTGTCTTCGCAATGTTCGCCATCATAGTCGTCAATTAAACTATGTTTTGCATCATCGTCGTCAATTATTGAATTATATTCGGTTTTAAAAGTTGCTTCAGAAACATTCGGCTGTGAACATTCTATAAAGTTTGATGTGATGCACCACAGTAATCTAATTTGAGCTCTGTTGTTTTTCGTTTTTGTTTGCATCTGGTGTGAAGGCACCATGTTCCTGATTAATTACTACTACTATATCCTTTAACGTAACTGCTTCTTACCTTGTACATTTAATCAAAGATTGTGTTTAATAAGTTTTTCACACTATTTTTCTGAATTTTTGGCATTTTTTATTTTAATTTACTGTTAATCGACTACACATTAAAGAAACTCTGCTAGCTATAACAAATATATGACATAATTTAGACACAGACTGGAAAAAAATGGGCTAAATATGTCCCTTCGGAACCTAATGCGTCTGTCAGACACATTTTTGAAGCAAAAGAAATACCATGAATCTAAAACGTAGCTAAAAGGGAACTTTTGCATCTACTTAATTTAATTTGGTAACAAAACGGACACAGATGAGAAAGGTACAATATAGAAATATTGAGTCAATTAAGTTTCGAGCCTAATGAGCCCGAATTGTACCCAAGAGAACACAAAAGCGACACAAATTAGGCACATGTTTCTAATGCTACTTAGACCCATACTTTTTTGGATACAATTGGTCCGAAGGTGCCGATACAAAGAATCCACAAATTTGAAGAATGGACACAATTTCCATTTAGACATAAGCTCTCCGGTTTGTGTCAAAACAATTTGGAAACAAAATGTGTAAAATACTTTCTTCGTTTCTCTTTACGATCGCTTAGTATTTACCAAGTAAGTACATTGATTTCAATGCAGGGGAATATTTTTCACTTATTTCACATTTCGTGTCACGTTCCATAAGGAAAATATTCGTGGTTTCAGTTAACGATATGGCACTTCTAGATATTTTTGTTCTGATTTGCTCTTCTTGTAGTAGGTCTTTTGTTCTCCAGATTCTTCTCTTCTTTAGGGGAACATTGGAGGAGATTGTTTTCCAACAGTTACATCAATATCTTCTGTGGCCTTTAAAGAAACAGCAGTCAACTATATTCGCTTCTATGAACTATGCATCTTCAGTTTGATTTAACGAATTTATCATAACCGTTCGTTAAGATTCCAAAATTTTAGCGGCAATTGTGTGCCATTTAATTTTAGCAAGTTTAAAAGGTACTGTTTGTTATTTATTTCTAATTCAATTCCGAGAAATAACCTCGTTAAAAAGTTCCCTTTGTGCCTTCCACGAGTTCATAAAAGGACCCATTCCACAGATTTCGGGTGATACAAAAAGAATTTCAATTACAGAAGTAAAGCGGATAACGGTGAGGTATTACAATCTGTGTGTAAGCCGAAACAGGGGCAATTTTGCCCCGGCGGGGGGTGGGTTTGTTCATTTGTGGTCGCCTGCCCTAATCTACGATTGCGGCCGTTCGGTGGCGCGTCGCGTGACCCAGTGCGTGAGTTTCTTCAATGAGTATGTGGTCACGACACTTACATGTTGCATATTTACAAAATATTTAGCTCGGCTTTAAAGCTCTAATTTCGTAAATGTAGCCAATCACGGCTCCGGAATACATCATTTACTGTCAGGAACTAATCAATTAAAACTACTTGAAGGTTGTGCGTTGCAGAAATTAATTCGGCTCGGTAAGGCGGTCG
Organism: Tetropium fuscum; assembly: GCA_964058915.1. Taxonomy (NCBI): domain Eukaryota; kingdom Metazoa; phylum Arthropoda; class Insecta; order Coleoptera; family Cerambycidae; genus Tetropium; species Tetropium fuscum. Next base: position 152,006 of record CAXKVY010000724.1, read on the forward strand.
TTTTGTTTCGCTGTGAAATAACTCGCTTCCTGATTTTAATTTCTAATCATCTGACCGTGATAGTAGCGGCATTCGCGCTCTTCACAGGCCCTAGGATGGCTTTTGCGTGTTTTTATTCCATTCACGATTTTAAACCATATTCATTATCTACGGGGTAATCAATATCAGTTTCAGAATGGACTAAAAATGGAATAGAATCGTACGAAAACTCGAAAACTGTTATACGCTATTCTTGCTAAAACCTACTACACCATGTATATGACCATTGTTTTGATTAATTTGGTATTGCTCTGGTAATCAGTTCGTATTTTATAGCCACCACGACAAAAAAAATATTTTGTTGGGCGATGTTATAGATCTATTGCCAAAATTGCATTATTATGCCCAAAATAACTTAAAAGAATTATTTTCGTCTAAATGGAGCTTTGCTTGTATTATTTGCTTCATATTTATAAAATATACAGTAATATTTAGTATTTAGGGAAAATAAGTCAGAAGTATTTGATATGATTTCCGAGGTCCGCCAGGGGTCAAACTTGGGGCCGCTTTTATTTGTATGTATGATTAACTCCCACCAGAAGTAATTATAATATACTATACTACTACTATTATAATATATTATAATATACTAGCAGTGTCAGTTATTCACCGCTGACTAAAAGTCATTAAAACTACATACAATAGTTTTAATGACTGTAAAAGATTTTAATGACTATGTTAAAAAACCAAAGGTAAAGATTTAGATATCTGGTTCATAGCAGGTGCATTTACCAAATAAATATAACATTGTGAAAAGTGACAAGTGGCACCCTCTAAGATTTGTGGTTAGAACTCAGGGTTAAATAGTGTGGCATTCGATTTGTGTTACGGCACTTTGATCTTTTCTCATGGAATATTAATAACGGTTTCTTAGCGCACATTTGTGTCGCTTTATGTTCTCTGTACTCGCGCATATGTGGAATATGTAGTTTTATGACTGTACACGACGTTGGCACATTTATGGCAAACTTTTGTGACAAATGTCATTTTGTGGAGGTTTCCGCTGGCTTCACTATTCCTTATTTTTACACCAAGACGCGTGAAAGGCGTAGGTGTCCATATAAGAGACACCCTCTAACATTTGTGGTTAGAACTCAGGGTTTAATAGTATAGGTCTCTTTACGGCATTCAAGCCTCACCTTCCTTTTTTGTCCAAGACGCGTGAAAGGCGTAGGTCTCCATCTTCATTTTGTTAAAAGTTTGATACCCGAGTGCGCCGTATGTGTTAAGCCTGGATAAGCCTGCATCAATGGCATCTTCATCTTCAGTGGTGGGTGGGTCTTGCTGAAGGGGCTCTGTGTCGTCTTCCTCGTAAATAGGCACGCCGTTGAGGAAATTCCCTTGGCAGCAACAGTTCAGCATTGGTTTCTGGCATCCACATTTGACACTACCAGAATCCTTGGTGCAGCGGAAAAATACCATCTTCAGTAGGACTCCCGGTGCTGGTGGATCTTCTGTTGTAATTGGCACTAGAATGTCTCCTAGATGTTTCAACACCCACTCTTGAGGGGACAGCTCATTCCCGAGCCACTGAAGGGAACTGATGACAGGCTTAATATTTGTGACTGAACTCATGAACGACTTTAAACGCTACTGGTTCAGGGAGGTCTGTCTTGCTGGTGCCCCATTTGAGGAAGCATATCTTCTCAGCCTCTTCAACCTCGCCGTGAGTGGAAGAGGGGTTGTAAAAGATCACCGTCGCTTCCTTGGTAATATCTGATTTCAAATACAATTTTAAGAAGCCCACCTTACTTCCCGTAAAAGTTGCAGGTGTGTCGTAGCCGGTAAATGAATTTACGAACAGGATGTGTTCAAAACCATGCTGCTGCATCTCTTGGTTGAACAGTGCCATTGCTTTGATTTTCCCTTGACCGGTTTTCAGCAGCAGGATGTCTTGGTGGGAGGAGTGGAAGCGATCAAAAGGACAGCGACGTCCACATCCTCCCCAACGACAGCCACAGAACTGTGAGTAGATTCTTCCACAGCAGTCTTCATGATGAGGACGTCAGCAGCAGTGGTGGCCCGGAGAGTCTGTATCCCATTCTGCTGAAGCTTTGGCTGTCGTAAGGAGATGAGCTGACTTTTGTTGATAGGATTGGACAACAAATATTCTTGTTTCGGGTATGTATTACACGTCAAATTGATCTCAGGGGACCCCTCACTCTGTATCGTCGCCTCTATTCTTCTGACTTCGTACTGTTGACTGAGTATGCGTACCCATCAAATACCACAGTACCACTTGTTTTAGTGTAGTGGTGGTTGACGTAGGTGACATAGCCATCACAAATGGTGGCAACGTCCTCCGTCTACTACTAACATCATCTGAGCCAGTTGAACAGCCTTGTCGGTAGGCGCCCACATGATGTACAGAACAGATTTGGTATTGGTTCATGAACTCTGCTCTCCTTTTTGGACCACCATTCGTTGACCGAACTAAATGTTTTGTTCGTGTATTTGTGAGGTTCAATTTTACTTTAGTATTAAGAAATTTGAGTATATTGTAATCTGCAACTGGGGGCAAACCTTTTGATTAAATAAATAAGTAAATAAATACACATATTTTTATAGTGGGATATTATTTTGCTAAGAGGCACCACCACAGCGATGGAATGTTAAAATTAGTAGTACTTAACGTTCTTGATAGGAACCAGAGTTTCTTAAACGGAGAAACAGAAAAGAACTAAAACTCCAGTATTTATAATTTAGATTTAATTAAATTTACTGGAAAACCCTGGCGAGTTAATGATTTGCACAAATTAATTAAAATTAGCCCCGCTCGCGTTCCCAGGTGCTATTCCTCTTTCGATATACAGTCTGTGTCGGAGGAGTTTTTATCTCCCGCATTACTTTTATTTCATTATTTAACAAAGCATCTATTATACACATAATGAACCAGAAGTAAGCTGCGGAATATTGCTACAATGAAAAATGGATTACCTCAATTTATAACTGTATTCTACTGAAAAATACGGAGCTACTTTAGTATCTTAGACGGATCTCAACCATTCAGCCGTTTGTTAATTCAGAATTCAATATGTGTACCGACAGGTTGACTATCTACAGCTTGACAAATCTTCTTTATTATATACCGCGGCGGGATATACCAGGGAAATCATCGCGTAACGTATTTCGGCTGCGAAAGACTTCGTCAATGAACCTCAAAGTTGCTTCGATTCCAACCATACGACGAAAAATAACTTAGAACAAGAATAAGAGTACATTTTACGTTAAATAGAAAATGGAGTACCATAAGGATCAATATGTGGTGCGTTACTGTATTCGATTTATATATACGACTGACACACTTGATACAAATACTGTGGATGAATATAATGCCTTAAATGATGCTCTAGATCTGATTAACAAAACTCAGATGAAGCCTCATTAAGGCAAAGGCACATTAATCAACTTCATAACCATAGCAAAACAATTACCCAAAACATATAGAAGGAGATGACGATTAAAGGTCTCCGATTACACACGGCGTGCCAGCCTAGCAGTAAAGCGTATGGTTTCGATTTCGAAACTTAGAGTTTCTGCTATTTTTTTATTTTTATACTTATGGCCGATTGCATCAACGATTTTAAGGGGCACTTACAGCTGATCAACCCATAAGATCAACATTTTGCTTACACCAACATTAAGGAATGCTTAGAAATGCATTAGTTCCCGTATAAGTGTAATCGAAAGTGACAAGTTTTGTGGAAGTACATACAAAAAGGATTAACACATTTTACAAGAAGGTAATAAACAATATAAATTTACTAATTTCAAGGATTATTGTTTCAGAGGACTTGGTCCCATATAATTAGATTTAAATTAAGTAGGTTTTTCGCAGAATAGTAGTCGGTTTTAAAATTTCAATTCAGATTAACACTATCTTATAATAAACATAATCATATGCAATCACAGCTTCGTCTTTCTTGTTTTGCAATTTCAGGGAAATAAATTTAAAATACTAAACAATATAACTAATACAACTTTGAGCCTCACATACATTTAAGATGTTGATAAAAAATTGCATAAATTCAATGATGATGAGTCGTTAATTTTCATTATCATCATATCATTTAAAGAAATTTTTTAAAGAAGAATAAGCCTAATTGGACCCCCTCTAAGATGAGAGAGTGCTCATGACTAAAGAGATCCTTCAATTAAATTAAGAAATGTATGTCCATAGAACTGGCGCCCATATAAAAAAAATAAGAAGGATTCAACAGGGAAGTAGTAAGAGTAGGAAGTAGTATTTGCTTATTGGATACTTGAATAAGAAAATTAAATATTTTTCTATAATATTATTTTGATATCTCTATTTTAAAATATTAAAATGCTGCACAATATTGGGTGAGAAATGCTTGAACCTGAACCACCACTCCCATAAAACATAAATTTAAATAAGCTGAATTACTTAATAAAAACCGAAAAACTCCAAATTGACAAACGACAAATATAATAAAAAAGTGAGGTTAATATTAACCATAGATATCACAAGATCAAGATAATTTCACCTGTGTGTCCAACATAAAATTGTAAAATGATAATATTACTAGATTTTTATAGCGTTGCCAAGTGTAACAGATACTAAGCTAAGGAAACCTGAAGAAGTGATGGTGTAACCAAAATGTCACATGTGAAACGTGTGTCTTTGCTTAAACAGAAGTTGGTGCAATCGGGCATTAATCTTTTCAGATAGACAACACAATTTTATTTCCCTTGCTCTAAAACGCAATTACTTTTGTCACAGGGTTTTTTTGCCTGCCTGCTAGCTAAAAATACATGTATACGTGATATAAGCTCCAAGGAGGACCAGATCGTTTCACAAGAATATTTCTAAATTATCTCTCCTTTGCCTTTAGGTTTCAAGTCGACTTGTAATTCTGCAGCAACAGAAATCGCACCGGTGCATTTTAAGGTTATGTAACGCAGTGCGAGCGTTATCTACAAATTTAATGCTGATTTCGCTTGAGCTTAAGAAGCGCGCAATATTTTCCACGGTATTTTTCTATCAAGGTGACAGTTTGCGACCAATTTAACGCCCCGAGTTAATCCGGTAAGCTGTGCGTCGCACGCACTATCCAAACAGCTAGGGCCCATTCCTTAGGTATAATGGAACTGTTACCGTCGTCGTCGTGTATAAATTTAAATAAAATATTTTATGGATGGCATCAGACAATTTCAGGCGTCTTAAGGAAAGAACTGAAAGGGTCAGATTTTATTTATATTTCTTGTTGTTCGCATACTGTTCACGAATACAAAGCAGGGAAGCGTGGAGTAGTATTTGATCTGATAATCGATACGAGAAATTATTTTTAATGTTATCTCGTAGTATTTTTTTATGTTCTTTAATTATCAGGGTAAAAGTGACAAAAGTGAGTTTAAGTGTTGCGAAAGTATTACGATATAATGATCATTATTGAAAACAAAAAATCGTACTTACGCAGAATGTCACGCAGCTTCTGAAGCACACTTACCTGAAACAGAAAGGGAGTTTTAAATATGTGTTTATAAATATCTGTTTGAAGGCTTACAACGTAATAGTACAGTAGATATTTACAAAAAAATAGGTGATAGGTGAAACTCTTTCGCATAAAGACGGGGATTGAATTTTTTAGTTCCTTGTTGGTATCTTTTTCACATACCAAACGCATTAAAAAAAGTGTATTTGCACAATGGCCGCATCTAGGCTGCATCTTGATTTTTTTTAAATCATAAAAATGGTATGTGGTATTGTTATTATGTAATTAGATTGTTATGTAATTGGATTGGATATGCTCAAAAGGCTATGTAATTGGAATCAAAAATAAAAATAAGTAACAAAGTAGCTGCCGAAAAACTGAAAAATTGTGTATTATTGTAAATCATATTTTTATTAACCCTTCCATAGTCGATAGATATTTTGAGACAAGTAAAGGGTGTCTCAAAATTAACGCAAGATTTGAATTTGCCGCCATTTGTGTAGTAAAGTGTTGGCAACCATAAACAAAAAACAATTCGATAGCTGATAGTTTAGGGTTAGTAAAAATGGAGCGTTACACGATAGAACAACGTGTCTTCATTATTGAACAATATTGCAAAAATAATGAAAGCTTGGCGGCCGCAGTTCGAAAATTTCATACAAAATATGGCCGGAATAGTGGCCGGATTCATTCCTTTTCCTTTTCTGCCGGCTTGTCTTTAGCCTGTCGACCTTACGCTCTCGAAGATATATCTTCCGCGTTGTAGTGCGGTGATTTTGAGTCACTGCTACTGTTTTACCGAATGGTAGCATACTTTATGTTTTTTTAAAGATATTACTTCGAAGGCGTAAGCCGTGGGTATTTGCTTATATTTGGCATCGGCAAGGAGCGGCATTTGTTTCAATTTTTTATTTTGTATTTAATCATATCGTGAAAATTTGCATACCACATTCCTGTGTTGATAATTTTATTCTTTTTACTTTGATAAAGTCTAATCTCAAGTTTTGGGAATTTAATCAAAATTTAATTGCAATATTTAACTTTACAATATTTTTATTATAATTAAAACTCATATTTTTGAACTATTAATCTAGTTATTTTATTTAAATTCATTTTAGTATAAATTTCACTCTTGATCCGGTTCAATATATACATATATTTTTTTGTCCAAATTTGTAAAACCTGATACTGGTAAATTTTTCTTCCACACCTTCATGACCGAGAATCAATTCCTCTGGTGAGCAGAGACCATTATTACCGATTCCTGAACGTTAGACTGGAAGATACATCCTCCTGCAGCCGGCACCTTCCAGCCATTGCGGTATACATCACCCTTAGAGGCTACGTCTCAGCTCAGCTGGACCACCAAGCCGAAGCTTCAGCTTAGGATCCTAGGAGGCCAAGCTCATTCACGAGGGGATCTCCAGAGGAGAGAAAAGGTATTTTTGAATACTTAATTGCCCCCTAGGAATTACCAGGTCTTAAGGAATATTTCCACTTTACTTTTACCAAGGTTTACAATTCACTTTTGCTGTAAATGATAAATTTCTCGACTTGACCTTGTGTCAAGAGTGAACATTTTTTTATTGTTTTAACCTAAAGCCCTTCAGGCTACCTAATCAAGTAGAGTCTTTTTGACGCCCCTCCGGCAATCCAATTGTAAATTTTAATTTTAATTAAAGATCACTGTGAACCATCAACTGGTAATATAAATATTTTTGTAAATATTGTTTTTAAAAAATCTTTATCTTTCATTTCTCTGGGAAAAGTCTGAGTCACAAGAGGTCACAGCTGATAATTATTGGCTGGTCATTTCTGCGGCCTTCTGTACTATTAAAGTACTCTTGACCTGGCGTCCAAGTATTTTTATACAAAATTTTAAGTAGAAGTAGATCAAGCCGGTCATTGTCAAGCTGTGATTTTTCTGGTGATATATCTAAAGGTATCTAAGAGCAAGCCTCTAGCAAATCCACTTATCCACGACCTCCGTATTTAACTGAGCAGCCGATAGGCTACAAAGAAAAAATTCATTACGTCACATCTCCTGGATGAGAGGCCCTTTAATTAAGGTAATGTAATTAATAAGGAGAGGTGTTACAATGCTTACAAAATTCAATTAACGCAACAACTGAAGCCTAATGACCATGCAAAGCGAAGAGAGTTCGTTGAATGGATTATTGAACATCAACCATGATGCTGATTTTTCGAGCAACATCCTGAGCGATGAAGCACATTTTCACCTTGATGGCTTTGTTAATCGCCAAAATTGCCGCTTTTGGGGTTCTGAGAACCCATATGTGATTGTCAGAAAACAAATGCATCTACTGTTGCAACCAACGTGTCACTGTGTGGTGTGGATTTTGGGCTGGAGGCCCAAATTGGACCATATTTTTTTGAAAATGAGGCTGGTCAAGCAGTGACTGTTACTGGTGCTCGATATCGCCACATGATGACACAGTTTTTTCTGCGGAAATTGGATGATATTGATGTGGTCACGATGTGGTTTCAACAAGACGGTGCCACATGCCATACAGCCCGTGAAACACTTCAATTACTGCATGAGACATTTCCAGGCCGTATACTCTCTCGTTTCGGTGATCAGAATTGGCTCCCTAGATCGTGTGATTTAATACCATTAGATTTCTTTTTATGGGGTTATTTGAAATCACAGGTCTATGTCAACAGGCGCACAACCACCCGTCATTAAAGGAGAAGATTCAACGCTGCATCAACGAAATTCAGCCACATTTATGCAGAATGGTCATGGCAAATTTCGACAGACGACTGCGTATGTGCATGCAAAGCCGTGGAGGGCATTTGCCCGATGTGTTATTCCATATATAACCCTATCCTATGTACTTTATGATTCAATAAAAAAATAACAATCAAAAGACTAAAAACTGTTTTCTGTTTAATTAAAATCTTGCGTTAATTTTGAGACACTCTTTACTTGGATTTGACCACAGATCTCACTAATATGTGTTTTTATAGTTACTGGAAGATTCTGTACAGTTACTCGGACTTCTAAATGGGGTTTTATTATTTCATGTGTAAGCATTCCTAGAAAAACGCGCCTCCTAAGTTTAGAATTAGGGTTAGTGCAATGGTAGATATCTATAGAATTAATTCCAGCCACATTTAAAACAGAATAGGAGACAACCATAAGCCAACGTCTGGTACTTCTCGCACAGATGTAATTGGAGCAAAGTGATCAACTACGTCTCCACCGCATTTTGTTTTATTGTATTTAGTAATCCAATAAAAGTGATTTTTTCTTTATACAAATCGTTAGCAAGGCTGATACTTGTAAATCAATTGTCTATTGTCAAATTTCTGCCTAATACATAAATATGCTGATATAGTCTTTTTACTACGCTATCTGAAGCGTTGCTTACGCCGAAGGGTCCTACGGGTTGTTGCCACACACATACTTCCATATTAGAAACATACATCCTCTTCGCGTCCGCCAGAGCAAATATTTGTATTACTTACTTGTTAGACTTTGACGGAATGTACTTCCGGAAACTGCAGCGCCCCTTGAATGTCTTAAGCTTTTATTCACAGTAACATATTTGGATAGAGTATAACCTTTCTAACAACTATCTACAAATTTATCAAAAAAACTCTTATTGGTGCAAGTTTATCAGTTTTTACACGTTCTGTACGAGTCGCTTTATCATCAGTTCTTATAGGTCTTAGCAGAAATCGGAAATAATGTTACGACATTGTCAAGCGAAAAAATTCAACACCAGACCCATCAGTTTTAAAAAGGTCATCCGCATTCAAATAACATAATAAAGTAGTCCTAGTCTAATCTCTTTCACGTGAAAATTTTTCTTTCACCGAATTATTAATCTTATTGGTATTGTCTGCAATCGACAATAACATTTCATCGGTTATGAAATACTTCCATATATTCGAATGAGTGTTGAATGCCCTTGTAGGCAACCGTAAAATTGGCAAACAAATTACGTAATTTTCCTATCTAGTTCTAATATTCTTTGGTCCGATTAGTTCATTCCACTTCGTAGTCTCATCTTTTCTGATAAAATGTAGCCTACTCCTATATTGTAATTCCTCTTCCTCAGCTCCTTCATCTCCATTTGAGCTAATGTACTGCTCAGATCACTGCGATCTTCTCTTTCTTCAACAGTATCCTCTTCGCCAGAGCATTCGTCATCATCAGCAACTTCTTCAACGTCTGAATCGTACATTTCTCACAACTGATGTAGTTCTCGCTGCTCTTGTTCATAAAAAAACATGTCTATAGAAAGTTAAAAACCAATAGTAGTGTACCTATTTCAAAATTATTCTAAAATCATACCTGTTTGGTGAATTTTATTAGATTATATCGAGCAAAAATATATCAATTTAACACATTTAATTATAATAAATTTGATGATTAGGATACTATAGACATATACAATCAAAATAAAATAATGTAACGTGGTTGAGAATAGAAAATGATAGCAAAAGAACTATTGTAAAAATCTATCCGCTACTTAACCTAATATAAAATGATTGACATTTATGACATTAGTAGAATTTTAGGAAATTTTGATTAAGTCCGAGTTGGTTTCACTAAAAATCATATATCTATGAGCTCTAGTTAAAAATTGTTCTTTTATGAAGATAAGCAATTGAAAATTGTTCAACAGTTTTTATATCTCATTTTATAATCATGACTTATACGCGAATAATATGATAAGGTACCTTAAATTTGTCTACGTTGCTTCTTTAGCTTTCTATTTTCACAACTTTGCTCTTGTCCGGGTAATTGTTATTATTGTTTAGCATATCCCGGCTGCCTGGTTTCTCTGCAACTCAACAATTCTTTTAATCCTATTCTCACCTTATTATTTCTATCTGCAATCTGCTTCTAAATTTCTATCTGCAATCTCCTTTTCTTATTTTCTCCCTAGCATCCGATTTATTTCTGAATTATTATTTAATTGCTTGGTTTCCCCCCTTTTTGTTTTCCTGATCTCTTGATTTCCTTTTTTTATAATAAAGTCTATGCCATACACCATTTTCTATACTATATGTCTATGCCATGCACTTTATCACTTTAGTTATTGAGTTTTTTTATGCTTAGCATCTTTACATTCGATATGTCCACTATACCTACATTTTACATTCCTAATTCTTATTAGCGATAATGTAATAGTTTCAAGTGCAATTAAATAAATCAAATATTATGAATTAATCTGATTAGCCAGATTAAAATAACAGAACCAGGGTAGGTAACCAGGAAGTTTCATATATTTTTTAATACGGGATATCCGTAGCAACAACCAACACAAAAAGGGAGTCCAGTTACAACGTTCAAAGCAACAGTCAGTCATGCTCTTCAATTTTTTTAAAATTTATTAGTAAAAAGTAATTGTAAATTTAAATAATAAGTGTTAATTTGTGCTAAGTAAGCAATATTGGTCTAGAATCTAGAAACAGTGAAACTGCATGTATAAGGGTTTTCGTCGTTTTTACGAATAAAGAAGTGAAAAGCTTGGTAGCGTCCCAGCACAGTGGAGGAAACTTTGCAGTTAGTATAGGAAACAAACTTCCACAGTGATAGCAGATTAAAAAACTACAATCCAACGAGATACCAGCGAAGGTAGTCAGAATTCCAGAGGCAGTGCAGCGATATCCCGCTAGATGTCACCACCACCAGAGCTCAGTCATTTTCTAGTTCGCGTACAAGTGAAATCGCAAGTGACAAGTTTTGTGGAAATTCATAAAAGGATTAACATAATTACAAGGTAATATATGTAAAACAATCCTCGATAATATATGTAGGTAAAACAATTCTAAATTTGATAATATTAAGAAATATTGTTACAGAGGACTTGGTCTCATGTAATTAGATTTAAGTTACGTAGGTTTTGTCGCAGGTTAATAATAGGTTTTGAAAATTTTGTTTTCACATTAACAAAATCTAATAATAAACATAATCATATGCAATCACAATTTCAGGGAATAATTTGAAAAATTAATACAACGTTGAGCTTAACAAAAATTTAACATTTTTAATAAAAAAATTTGCATGGAACTAAATTCAATGATGAGCCATTAATTTCATTTATCAACAAATCATTTTAAAGAAATGTTATATAAAAACTAATAATCCTAATTGGACCCCCTCTAAGATGCTGGAGTGCTCATGAATCTAAAGTGAATGTGTGTGTGTTTTCTACGAACAGTAAGTATTTTTCCACCATACGGTCGGAGAAAGCATACATAAAGAGAAACCTGCAAATTACATAAATCCCATATTCGATTTAAACCTAGTCATGTAAGTGTCTATACTCAATTCCGCAGCTTGAAAATAAAAATAAATAAGATTTTGCCTCTCGCAGTGAAACGCAAGACAGTTGTGTGTTCGCTTGTTCCGCTCCCAATAAAAATCTGATCGTCTATCATTTCCTATATTATATTTCCTTACACTTCACCAATTCGAAATGACAGTGAATTAACAATGAGTTACCTACTTAGAATCTGTAAATACACAGAATATAGCAGATATTTTCGAAACGTTTCGGAACGTTTTAAAAAATCATAAATTAACACATAGATTTGATCACTTTCAACAACATAGAGAATTTCAAAAATCGGAGAAAAAATAAAGATTATATTAATGGAAAAACCAAATGCTCTTATAAACACAGAATAAAGAGCAACAGAATAAACCAGAAATATCAGTAAAAAAGCGAGTGAGATATTAATGAAATAATTGGAAGTAACAGGAAAAATCAACAAATTCTATCTAAGTTATAGCACATATGGTAGAATATCGTAATATGATAATATTAAGAAAAAAAAAGAACTTAAGTAACATTTAGGACATTAGGAGATAACAATAGGATTAAAGAAGAATGGGGAAAAAACTAAATATATGTGCTGTAATAGAGAGAATAAAATGTCAAGAGTTCATATTGAATAAATAATATAATCAGGGACTATATTACATAGAATGTATGATGTAAAAAAAATAATAAATGGCAAATTAAGTACTTCACACCGGAATGTAAAAACTAAGCTAGCTAGCATCAGCACGGGTAAAATTCCTGACTTCAAAGGTATGAAAAATTACGTTATTCTTGTGAAAAGGCGAGGCGATTATTCCTCCCACATAAAGTCCGGCTTCTAATCATTTAGCTCGATGTTATAGCTAGCAGAAGGATTAATTTTTTAGGCACACTGAGGTATGTATAAAAAGTGTAAATAAAAAATCTCACCCACGGTCGTCCACCCTTCTATAGTAATATTCAATGTCGCTCGGATAATTTGCATAAAATCCTTATTAAAGCTGAATTTATTTTGGGACTGGTGGCTGCAAATATGCCAACGTAGTTAAGTTTGTACATATTTTATCGATTTAAGCTAAATCAGGACAGTGCAGGACAATATATATTAAATCGCCAATTTTCGTTGGAAGGCAAACATATTTATACCAGTGTGTTCATTATTAAATATTAAATAACTTTTTCAAAATTAACACTCGGAGTAGTTTCCACAAACACCAAAACACTGTCACTTCGCTCGACGCGCGTTTCGCCAACCAAGTTGGCATCATTCGGCGACGATTAAAACTAATCTTAAACTACAAAACCTACCATATTTATACTATTTTCATGGTGACGTCACTAATTATATCACCGTGAAATTTACGCGTGACTAATCACGCTTCAATGATCGGTTGCTAAGCAACGCGTAAAGCGGGCTGTACGGTATGATATCATCGTGAAATGTACGCGTGACTAATCACGCTTCAATCATCGGTTGCTAAGCAATGCGTAAAGCGGGCTATACGGTATAGGTCCCTTGTCGCTATTCATACTACTATTACATTTTACAATTTATATGCTCTCAAATGCATCCAACTGTCTATTATTGGTCACATTTCTAACTAATCTTAAATTACTAATATCTATTCTATGATTGTTGTCAAAAGCATGTTGTGCAACACTAGACTTATCTGTTCTTCCATATTTTAGATGAGCCATATGCTCTTTAAATCTGGTGTTAATTGATCGTCTCGTTTGTCCAACATATTCGATCACAATCATTACAACTAATTTCGTAAATCCCAGACCTTTCATTTGGAACAATTTTATCCAATTTTATCCTTTGGATTGTCTAAAAGTTGTTGTAATTTGTTGCTCGACAAATGAATCGCTGTTATACCCACGTTTTTGAAATCCTTACTCAAACCACGAGTAAACCGGGGCTCGTACTGGATGGATACATATTTTGGAGTCTCTATATCCTTTTGAAAGGTCGTAGAATTACGAAGTGTGTCCTTAAATTTACGCTTCCTAATTAGTTTTTCAACTATATCTCTAGGATAACCATTACTCACAGCAATGTCTTTAATTAATACTTTTTCTTTTTCAAACCTCTCATTACTGAGAGGGAAACTTAGTAAACGATGGACAAGAAAATTAAAACTTGCCATTTTATGTTGATAGCAGTGGTGAGAGTCATTAGGGATATATCTGATCGTACTGGTATCTTTTCTATGTATATCAAATTCTAACCAATTGTCACTATTTTTAATTACTAATACATCTAAAAATGGAAGATTTCCATTATTTCCTAGTTCATATGTAAACTTTAGAGAAGTGAAACGACTATTTAATTTGGAAATGAAGTTTTCTACATCCGCAATCTTAGTGTCAAACACGGCAAAAATGTCATCCACTACCTAAGCCAAATCCTAGGAAAATACTCGAATTCTTCTTTTGCTTCAGTTTCAAATCGACTCATGAAGACATTAGCAATGAAAGGCGATAAACAGTTACCCATTGCGGTTCCTTCATGTTGTTCATAAAACTTGTCATTGAAACGGAAGCAATTTTGTTTCATACAAAGTTTTGTAAGGTTTATATATTCTTCTATTACTTCTTTTCTGTAGTTGTTTAATTCGAGTAAATCCTCAAGATAGTCCAAGGTCTGTGGAATTGGTACACTAGGAAATAATGAACAAACATCAAAGGAAATCAAAATTTCACCCTCTTGCAATTGAATATTCTTGACCTTAGCAATGAAATCATACGAATTTTTAACTGAAATCTAGGCTGTGCAATGGGCAAACTTTCAAATTCCTTAGTCAACCATTTTGATAAGTGGTAAGTCGGAGATCCAATAGACGATACTATTGGACGCACCGACTTCCCTGGCTTATGAATTTTTGGTAGACAATACAATCTAGGTACAGTAGGGTTAGACACACGTAACCCATTCTTAACAGGTGGAATAATAAGGTTGTTACATGATTTGAGGACATTTTTTATTTCAGTGGTAAAGGGTTTCTAGTAAGTTCTTTATAAGGACCATTACTAATTAGGTTGTTTACCCGTTCATAATAGTCCTCTTTATCTAAAATAACAACCGTATTACCTTTATCTGCTTTTAAATAAAAATAGTTTTTTCGCGCAATCTTTTGATAGTCTTTCTAGGATTCATTGAGCATGACTTTCTATTGTCTACGTTATTCATTATATTTTTAGAAATTTGCTTCCTGCAAGCCCCTCTGACGAGACCCTTGGATGAATCAGGCAGATATTGAATCGAACTTTCAATCCCTGCCACGACATCATCCAAAATCTTATCAGAAGGGGCTACAGCAAAGTTTAAACCCTTGTTTAGAAAGTCAAGTTCCTCTTTATCAAAAGAGTGTGACGAGTGATTTTCCACAATGTTAACGACCTTCCGAGGAACATTTTTTGGTACATTAGTAGTCAATTTTTTAAATTTTTTATTTTGTGAAGACATTTTTTTGATAAATTTCGCGTTGATTGATAAAAACATGTTCCTCTGAAATTCGCACCATTGTTCATAATCTAAATGATTTAACTTAAAAGTAAGCTTCTTGTAAAGATCATATGCTTGTATTTGAAGCATACTCCGTTTACTGTACATATAATTGATTTCTAAATCCAGTCATTTTTGTTTTGCAAATAAAGCAACCTTATTTGAAATATTCGAACAATTTGGAATTTTAACTTGAATAAAACTCGGAAAAACAGAATGACGTTTACAGGATTTTAGAAACCAAATATCAGAACCTAATTTTAGTATTATACTTGCGATAGAGATTCAGTTCCGTTGACCGTGAAGTCATCTTACTACTGGATAGGGCTGGAACATTTGATGTAACTGTAACACTCGGAGTAGTTTCCACAAACACCAAAACACTTTTACCTCGCTCGACGCCGTTTCGCCAACCAAGTTGGCATCATCCGGAGACGAGTAAAACTAATCTTAAGCTACAAAACCTACCATATTTACCTTACCTTACCTTACCTTACCATATTTACCTTACCTTACCTTACCATATTTATCTTACCTTACCTTACCTTACCTTACCTTACCTTACCTTACCTTACCTTACCTTACCTTACCTTACCTTACCTTACCTTACCTTACCTTACCTTACCTTATCTTACCTTACCTTACCTTACCTTACCTTACCTTACCTTACCATACCATATTTACCTTAAACTACAAAACCTACCATAATTTTTCAAAATTGTTTTTGGGAAAAAGACGATATCCAATAACAGGCCCCGATAGGTAACCTTCGGTTTCCTTATTTAGTTTTCTTAATTAATGGGTTATTAAACACAGCAAAGAAAGCTAGAGGTTTTCATTTATTTTTTTTAAGAATACCGACCGAAACATGACACTTCTATAATAGCGCCCCTATTTCATACGCATACTCTTCAAGAGTCATGTCGACTGTTGAAGAAAATGATTTTTTTTTAAATTGACCGGACTAACTTGAGTAGGAGAAAATTTGCAAAATGCTTCCATTTCAGTGGTTAACATATTTATGATGGAGTGAAATTTTCTTAGTATAAGGCTTACATGACATACAAATACTAGTGCGCAGGCGACACGAAGGCTATTTAAAATAGCAAAACCTCTAAAAATCGGATATATCGATATAAGTTGAGCAGACGAGGTATAAACGTGAAACATATTCAATGAATAACGCTTTATAGGAACGCATACTGACGGGAAATTCGGATGTAATGAATACGAAATGGATCTTATTTATCATAACCTGACGCTCTGCAGAAAAGCCGTGCAAGGTGGTGATAGATTACGGGGAGTATTTTTTATAGTAATTTTGAGAATGGAAATGCTCGGCTAAAATATGTATGCGCCGCAAGCACCTATCATTTAGGACAGCTCCTGCTTGATGCTCTCAACAGCCATACATTTTACATGGCTACGAGTTTTTCCCTTGTCTTAGCGGTTTTCGTGTTCCATTACAATTCGATCGATCTGAAAGATTCCATGCTCTTGTTCTATTCCCGGAGAAGGCGCGCAACTTGAGGTTAACGTGGATCCCGATAACGATACGGCCTGCAATCTTGGAGAAACGCAGCGGGCCCACATTATATAAATCACCATGCATACATCCAACCGTATCGCATAGAGATATCCCTATAGGGACGCCTGCATCACTTTCATCTTCATAGAATTATCATGTCTCATTCTGCATAAGTCAGAGTGCGTTTTTATAAAATCACTGAATCATGTGATTTAAGTAAGCAACAATTGCGTTAGAGGATTTTTACAGTTTTATTGACTATCTGATGTTTTACTGTTGCATATTGTTGCAGCTTGAAGATATGATGAAATAGCGCGCTTTATTCTGCCTTCTAATCGGTCAGTTCAAGGTCGAACTTGGTAGAACCGCATTTAAAGGTGTTTTGTGTTACGACACGACCCAGACTGCAACGGGATGCTGACGTCAGCGATAAACAAAATCCGTAGTCAGATATAAAGAGACAAAGCGGAAAACGAAATAAAGAGGAGAATAAAGCAAATACGGATAAAGTTTTATGAAATAATAAATAATAATATTATATAAGAATTAATGATTATTAAGGTAGTAGTCAAAAAATATTATATTTTCTATTTTTTGAGCCAGTGCTGCAGCTCTGGAGCCCTCATTGAAAAACCGCCACTGGCTTTATTAGCTTATTAGCTCTTATTTAGTTCTGCAAAAACACACTACATATTACAAATGAAATATCATATCAACAGATTGAAACTGCGAAATATCAACAAAAGATTGAAATGTGCTATAAATCTGGAGCAGAAGAAAATTCCATCATGTTCGTCGTTGCAGAAAATATGTAGACGTTGGGGTTATCAATTCGAATAACTATCGTGAATTATTTGAATAAATTGTTTGTTAACCCTTCAGTAATAACGTCAGTTTTTATCACATAAGTAGTAATGTCGGTCTCACAGACCGATAATACCCTCTGGACCTACAATGTCTGTATAATTAGAAAAAAACACATAAGGAAACAAATAAAGTATTATCTTATTTCAAAAGAACTGTCTTAACATTTTATTGCTGTATTAACGTCTTAACAAAAAATTAACTGAAAAACAAATTTGTAAAACAAAACAAAAATACTGAAGATTTTGAAGCATTAACTAAAAATAAAACGTGTAAAAATTAAATTATCTTAATTTAAAAAAATGAAAGTAACACATTTCGACATTTAGAAAACAATTAGACAAAAATATAACATTCAATCAGTCTCCATTTCAGTTTGATCATTGCAATCTTGACACACCAACAAACAATGTTCCAGACGCATATATTTGACACATTTCTGGCAGGAATATTTTGTTTTGCGATTTTTTTTCGAGGAACAATAAAAATCTCTGCCTGGTACATTATTCCTTCATTGTGGGCCATCTTATAATAATAGTAATAAATGGTCTTTATTAAAAATTGTATACCAATACAAATTTTATAAAGAATGCGAAGTCTAGCGCTAGGCTACTCAACTCAACCTTTACATATTTAAATATAAATTTAGAAATGACGTATTTAAATATAACCTAAAATCCTGAATTAATAACACAAAAAAAATAGTAATAGACAAAATAAATTTTTAGTAATTAAAAATAATTAATAGCATGAACTAATAGTTAATTAATGTCAGGCATATAGCCTACTGTTATTGAGGAGCATTAATACATGAACTGAGGAATATAAAAATCATTAAAATATACACAAATCAATAATAATATTAAGAATAGTAATTTAACTTTAACTAAGATAAATTAGATAGAATGCTAAAACATACACTAGAAAATATGTACATATATATATACAGACATACACATATTTATACATATACATAGACATACATGCACACATACATATATATGGATATACGTATAATTGAAAGATAATACAAAATAGATAATATCAAGTACATAATATCATTACAGTAAATAATGAAAGAAAAAATGATTTCACTTTCTTACGAAATTTATTAACAGGGAGGTTTTAACATTGGAAATGTTTATGTTTAGACAAGAGTATATGGGTACCAAGTTACAAGCTTTCGTTCAAGGCCAAAAGACAGCGGTGTCGCGATCGAGTGACGCAATACATGTAGATACCGCAGCGCTCGGCTCGTGAAGAGTACTGGGGAGTGGGGAGTATTCAGTGCAGCTATATTGGAAGAGGTGGCGCATTGCTAGTAGTGATGGGAATAATCGGGATATTTTCATAATCATAATTTTCATAAATTTAATAATTCGAGTGTAAACGAATGCCCAACGATAATTAAAATAAAAGAACAAGTGTAGGCTACAAACGTATATTATTCTAAACTAACTAACAAATACCTCTACATATTATTCCTTTCATAGGGCCGTCAAAGCAGCCCATAAATACAGTTATCGAACAAATTACAAAATCTCAAAAAATGTTCAGTTTTCGGGAAAACGCTATTATTTACAAAAGTTTTTGCTTGCCTAAAGTAATGTCGACAAAAATTATGTTAATTATGCTGAGTGGTCAAAAATTACAAAATATTAAAATTCGGTAAGAGTAAAGTTTGTACCTTTTGATTTGTACCGTATTAAAAATTTATGATGATTTTGCCACAATTATGTTTTTATATGGGGTGATCAAAAATCACAGTTCTCTTGGATAAAAATCCGCAAAAATCATATTTTTTATACGGGGTGGTCGCACATTACAAAATCTCAAAAAATGATTAGTTTTCAGGAAAACGCTATTATTTTTAAAAGTTTTGGGGTGGTCACAAATTACAAAATCTTAAAAAATGTTTAGTTTTCGGGAAAACGCTATTATTTATAACAGTTTTTGCTTGCTTAAAGTAAAGTTTGTACTTTTTGATCACCACGTATAAAAAACTAATGATGATTTTGCCAAAATTATTTCTACACGGGGTGATCAAAAATCAGTTTAAACTTCGACAAAAATCATATTTTTTATACGGGGTGGTCGCACAGTACAACATTTCAAAAAATGTTTAGTTTTCACGAAAACGCTATTATATTTAAAAGTTTTTGCTTGCCTAAAGTAATGTCGACAAAAGTTATGTTTATTATACGGGGTGGTCAAAAATTACAAAAATAAAATATTATTTATTAAAGTTTTTAATGTTTAGTTTTCGGGAAAACGCTATTATTTATAAAAGTTTTTGCTTGCTTAAAGTAATGTCGACAAAAATTATGTTTATTATACGGGGTGGTCAAAAATTACAAAATCAATTCAAGAGTAAAGTTTGTACTTTTTGATCACCACGTATAAAAAACTAATGATGATTTAGCCACAATTGTTTTTATACGGGGTGATCAAAAATCACAGTTTCCTCTTTTCAAATTTTAAGATTTTGTAATTCTTAACCACCCTGTGTATACAACACAATTTTTGACAAAGTCATCACTATTTTTAGGCAAACAAAAACTTTTTTAAAGAATAGCATTCATTCGAATACAAAAAAAATGAGACTGTAATTTTTGACCACCCCATGCAAGATCACCTGTTAAAAACGACAAGACCTTCAGGGTCAAACGAAAAAAAAATCGTAACCCAACTGAGTTTTATTTTTATTCAATTCACTTGAGAAAATTTAGCAGTTGTGTCTGGTATTTTCAATACGCCTGCGATACTTGCGTAATATGTAAGATCTGTGATTGTTTTTTTAAGTTTAACTGCAAATGCAATATAAGTTGGTTAGTTAAAAATTATGTTTATTATTTCTTACTACATACCTAACTCGGAAATTGAGATGTGTATTGTATTAGTAATACTTAAGTTCTTCAAAAATAAAATGCTAAAAAATTATGTTGATATTTATATATAACCTTGTGTGTATAATAAACAGTTAATAGACCTATCCTGTTAGAGCACGCGAGTAAGATAAATACAACGCTATGTGTATTGAATGAGACAATAACTCGGTGCGTAGTACGTTCTGCGCTTTCTTGTGGCAAATTGTGACAGTATCCATACTCATTTAATATTATATTAAATTATTAATTAACGTGTTATTCTAAATTTATAAAATGCTAGGGACCCAATCGTACGCCAAACATTACTAATAAACACGTAATAAACACTTAATAAACATAAGCATGCTAAAGCCAATCTGGAAGTTGCCACAAGCATGCACGCGCACCATAGTATTTGACGTATTCGAAACAACTCAAAAGGATCGGTATATTATGTTTCATATATTTTGTTATCATTTCCAATGTCTCCGATAGTTGCAAGGATTGCGAAATCTGTGGATTTTTAAGTTGATCGTCAAGAGAATTATACAATATTAATGCATTATATATAAAAGATCGTCGAAACATGGATGACCGATATCGAGGGAGCTAATTTCATAGTAAACCGCAAATTTTTTTTGTGAGTATTATGTCTAAAGATAAATTTGTCGCGAAGGTAAGGAGGAGGATGTATACAAAATTTTGTGAGTAAAGACTGCTAGGTTATATTTGTAAAGATTTTTTATTTTTAGCCAGTTTAGAGTATTAATTTTAAGAGAAACATGATCAAATTTTTGATCAAAGTCTGAAAATAAATCTACAACAGCTATTTTGTATTTTTTGTAACCGGTTTTGAGTGTATGTATCTAGACATGAAAAATAAATAATATTGCAGTAAGTTAATAAAGGCAATACGAGAGACTCACACAATTTTTTTCACAAGTTTGAAATTAAAAATGGAAACATTATTATGTAATAATTTTAAAGCTATGTAACATTTTTTTAGTATTAAAGAGTCATGTTCTTTGAAACGCATATTATTTTCAAAAGTCAAACCAAGGTTTTTGGATTTAGTAACAAGAGTGAGTAGTTTCTTTAGTAGGTATTTTTAAATGCTCCTTTACCCTGCTTCGCATAAGTTTGGGAATATGTTGATTTGTTGATCTTCTTCGTAAATGCTCATCTAATAAAGATAATGCTAATTCTTCTAAAAACTGACTGCGGCGTATTTTGGATCAGCTGTTATTTGAATCATGTTTGATTAGAGCATTTATTGCTGCAACATTCAAGACACTAGAAAATAACCATAGGCCACCTTCTTGTTGCTCGCGCTGTATTATATGTAGCACAAACTTTGTCTACAACATCCATCCCACCTTTTGTAGAATGGTACAACATAATTATCTCCGGTTTTCCTGTTCGTGGGTCTATAGAATCATCGTGATGCAATGTAGATAAAAGTAGAACATTTTTGTTACGTTTAAATATAAGACACCAAGTTAAATTTTTCTTGAAATCCAAACATGATGAGAAACCGGCCGCTTTCCCTGAACAAATTCTATAGGTAGTAATTGACATTTGTGTTTCCTCAAGTTCCAGTTATTGTTAATTTGTGATTTACAAGTAGAGAATCTGCTAATTCTTTATTAGTAAACCAGTTATCTATTGTCAGGTTTCTTTTGGTGCCTGAAATTGTCCTACATAATCTTTCTACGACGGCGGATGGACTGTTAGAAACATTATATGGTCCATCGGACTGGGCTCCAACGTACACCTCCATATTTGATGTGTAATACATTTTGGCATCAGCGAGGGCGAAAATTTTAATTCCGTATTTATTAGGTTTGCTGGGAATATAAACCGGAAAACCACAACGACCTCTAAACGCTTCTAGTTTTTCATCTGTAGTAACGTACTCCGACAAAGAATAGTGTTTTTGGCAGTTAGAGTTGAAGTTATCAAAGAGCTCTCTTAAAGGACATAATTTATCCACTTTTCTTCTCTCACATCTTGTCAATTTATCATCAAATCTAATGTGTCTTATCAAAAATCTGAATCTCTCAACGGACATTGTAAGTCGAAATAGTTCAATTGCCGTGTTTTTTCCACCTTGTTATGCCGTCGTTGCCAAGGAAGTATGGGTCTCTAGCAGATAATTCACTTGTAGTCACAGTATCCTCTCATTCGAAATCCAATAATTCTTGTTCGAATCCGTATTTTCTTCTAGTACCTCAACGTTTTCTGGTTCGTCTTCATCCGCAGAGTCGTCATATTCACTGACATATGGATTAGTTTCTTCCAATAAACGTAAAAGTCTAGCCTGATCTGCCTCGTAAGACATTCTGTTAAAGAAAACTTTGTTTTATATACATTACATGCAATATTACAAAAATAATACTTACGTACTTTGGGAATTATTTTGTAGCACGAATAATAACGTCGGTCTTACACACCATAAAGCGGGAATTATTTTGTAGCACGAGTAATAACGTCGTCACACATACCGTAAACTTAAATAAATTATCACTAAGTTGTCGCCTCAAGCAGATATTGCATACTAAGGATGGTCATCATATACCTTGAAGGTACTGTAATACATATCCCCCCACTATCAAAGACGAGTGAAATAAATATGAAAATATGTCACATTCGTCTGTGACACCGAATGTTAGTACAGTGCCGTTCAATTGAAAGTAAACGATTTTTTTAATTAATGTGAAACAGGCTTTCAGGTAATCAAAACTTGATTGTCAATTTTATTTGTCAATTTACTAATAATTATTCTATATTTTGGAGTTTTCCTTATAATAATAATTATTATTATGCCGCGCTTAACTGAACCGCAAAAAATGAGAGCTGTGATGTTACTACAGAACGGATGGTCAATGCAAGCAGTCGCAGATACTTTGAATGTGAGTAAAGGTTGCATTTACAAAATTAAGCAAAAATGGAATGCAGAAGGAACTGTTGAGTACGTCCATAGAGGGGGCCGTCAGAAATTTAGTACCATGGAGGAAGACGAACTCGTCCTTGACCACCTCAGACAGAATCCTTTTGATACAGCAGTGACTGCCTGCTTCTTAACAAATTCGGTGGAAAACGCAAGACGACGTATCAGAGCATCTGAACTGAAGAATTTTTCGGCTGTAAATAAAGTTGCTCTGTTGCCACGGCATAAAGAGCAGAGGTTAAACTTTGCCAACCAATTTGTCGGTGTGCCACAGGACTTTTGGGACAACACAATTTTTTCAGACGAAAAAGTTTTTCAATCCTGCTATGATGGCTCTGTGCGTGTATACCGCCCAAGAAATTGCCGATATGAAGAGCGCTATATATATCCTACAGCTCGTATTGGTCGCTTCTCTATCAACGCAGGTGTTACTTGGACAATCAGAGAGCGTCTTACTGGTCAAAGCTACGCTCGCATTTTGGAATATGTTATGTTACCTTCCGTTTCCATTTTATATCCCGAGAACTTCACTTTCCAGCAGGACAATATTTTTATTTCCTCTTTCCTTTTTCCATATTTCAATTAAATTTATATTTCAGGATAATTCCTCTATTCACAAATGGAAAAAGACATGTATAGCAGAAATTTCCGACCAGCGAACGTAGAAGAACTGTAGTTGGCGATTGAAAATGCCTGGGAAAATATTGGCGAGGATTACACCAGGACACTAATATTGTCTATGAGAAATAGGCTTCAAAAAGTTATAAACGCGAATGCTTGGACCAAATATTAATTCATAGTAATTTTCTTTAGTTCTCAGAGTTTGTTAATTTAATGGATTTTTTTACAAGAGACGTCCTTACCAGATATATTTTCCTTAATAAATACTGTATATAAAATGCTGTCATCCTATAACTGACAGATACTTCAACCTAAAATAATTTTGAATGTGATCTGTTTACAAAAGCCTGCTTCACAATGGGAAAATTTCCAAAATTTCTCATAAGAGTCATTTACTTTCAATTGAACGGCACTGTACCTACTGAAGGATTAAATTGTCCGATAAAATTGAATCGGACATCAAAAAGGGTTTTAATTTTTTTCTCAAAAACGACACATGGGAGAGAAATAACGCGACACACTTTTTTAGTTCTAACTTGAACAAGAAACTCAATAATGATTAGAATACTTTTTTTAATTTGAAATAAACTAGTGGCGTACCATTTTTTCATCCCACTGTATAAAATTAAACTAAAGCTCAAACAAGAAGATAAGCATCTTTATAAATAAAATTGTTACTTCTCACAAAATTTCATTGCAATATTCCACATGATTTTATGATCTTTGACCTTGAATACCTTAACACCAGATTTGATGAGACTTTTGAGGCAACTTTTAGAACGCCAAAATAAAGGTTTGTACAAGTTTACAGCTCATTATCTTGCATTGCGAGGTGGAACCTGTGACTGGACTACAAGGGGTCTTGATATGTTCAATGTTCATCCCCCTAGTCCCTGGAACACCAATTTTAAAATCTTAAATGGAACTACCCCACGTATTACACATCATTTGAAAGCCCTTTTGCACTTGAAGCACTATCGTACGATCGAGAGTATTCTAGTTGCTTATTGGGGGAATATATAAACTGCTCAGCGCGCGTGTCATCTCATTACTTCTTAACAACTGTTAAAATGCGCAGCACATATTCGCGTACGGTCAAAAGTACGACACGGAAAGTACTCAGGCAAATTCTATCAACATGCCTGGTTTAAGAAAGCGGAAAGTGGACATAGAATGTCGTCAATTCTAAGACAAATGGACTGTTGAGTTTCCCTCAATATAATTTACTCACGGGCCAGTTAAGAAAAGATAAAATTGAAAAACTCATTACCGATTTAGGGGAACAGCACCTAATGTTCCATTCACAAAAATCAAATCTAGTGTTGTTAAAGCTAGTTTAATAATTAGTTCCAAAATAGCGAAAACATCGAAGACATTTTCTGAGGGACAGTTTGACAGAGTGCCTAGTAGATGTTGCGGAACTTTTGTGCCCAGAAAAGAAGAAAGAGTTTGTTTCTCAGCTTCAAATTCAAGTATCTCATTATTTTCATTTGATTTTTCTATCTTTTTTTATTAATGTGTTTTTTATATGTTTGATTACGCATTATAATTAATAAATAAAACAAATTGTCAATTTCTGTGACTTTTTTATTCACTACTACGTACTTATTTCTTGCCTACGCCCGCGACCTGGGTAAGTCCCGAAATTAAGCCCTCAGCTAAGCAAAGTTTGCCCATACCTGATTTAAAAGATCAAATATAATGACAATTTTCGTATTATTATCAATTGATTCGAGATTATCAAGTTCTTTAAAATTTGCCAACAAGAAACACTTAACTTAATCTTATCTCGTAACTCAAGAGATACACATTTGCAAAATCAATTTAAAAATATCTTTTCTCCTTCCAATTAATTTGGCTCCGCCATCAACGAAGCGCCGTAGATGGCAGATGTGTCGAAGTTTAATAGAATATTTCCTTTAAAAATTATAGGGCATTTTTGCGATGCTAATCCGTCGGAAGGGATCGATATCAAAACCGAACTTGATTAATTTGCCAAAACCGAGGATTCTGATTAATAAATCATATAATTTACAGAAAACCCGACGACCCATAACTTAGGTTGAATATGAAGAATATGAGAATTATTACATAGTTAGTTAGTTATTCTTCCACGTACCTCTACTTAAAACCTTTTTAGATTTTAGATACCATTTATATTTATTTTATATAAACGCCAGAAGTTTCTACTCATAGTGGAAACTCTTTATAGTTCGGAGTTATCCGTAACGAGCAACGAAATCGATATCGCCGAAAGAAAACGAGTAAAAATATTTATTATACCCGAGATCAAAGTTACCTGTGTGGAAACTTGGCGGTTTAATAACGCTCTGTTGTTTCTGAAAGTGTGTCCAAAGCACTACGTAATAAGGACTACATAGATTCAGTACTATAGAATATAGATTATGACCAGCATTATAGAATTTCGATGAGTTTAATATTCAATATTATTTATGCGAACATTCTAGACATGTGACATTTATGAATTCCACAAGTAAATAAAACTCTGTTATTTTATTTTACAACAGACTAAAATTAATTTATAATAATTTATAGAAGACGACCATGGACTAATATAAAGCTAGACTAAAAGTCGAATTATCTGATCGTCGTCGTAAATATGAGCCCTGTTTTTACTATATTTAGCAGGTTTTTCCGATCCCCAAGACTGAATTTGGAGGACTTGTTGTCCACTGATGGCACAGAAATTAATATATTCCGAAAAACAATGTCATTGCAAGGGTTTAGTTTATTATTATCCTGTTCCTGTTTACGATTTGAGAACATAAATAATCGCCTCGTGCCATATTTGGCGCCTACTGTAATTTTTAGTGTGAGGAGGAAATGCAGAACAATGTAGTGCAGTGCGTTTTCGTTTTGTTTCGAGTTTTATTTAAAATGGATTAATATAAATAATTTCAAAGGTAACAAACAAACTTTAATTAATCTTAATCATTGTAGAATTTTATAAATTGCTTAATTTTATAAAGGCAAACTTCTTAAAGAAAATTATTATACCTTAAACTAATAGAGAAATGTATAAATTAACAAAGCATTGTAATGTAAAATTAATATTAAGTTTCAAATAACTGTTAATATCT
The DNA here is from genome assembly GCA_964058915.1 of Tetropium fuscum. Taxonomy (NCBI): domain Eukaryota; kingdom Metazoa; phylum Arthropoda; class Insecta; order Coleoptera; family Cerambycidae; genus Tetropium; species Tetropium fuscum. The sequence goes on from CAXKVY010000724.1 coordinate 179,245, forward strand.
GATAGACATTTTAAAAATCAAAATGATAGTGCTAAAATCAAACTTATAGAGTAAAATAAAATCAAGTGTACCGTATATATACAGAAACAGGATACCAGTAGTCATTTTCCTGGTTGCCAAGTGAGACAATGGAAAAAACTATTTTATTGATATGTTACCAAATATATTTGTAAGAAGCGTGTGTAAAGTTTGTTAAGAATTAATTTTGTTGTAAAATGTTAAAATATTTAAGTAACTAGAGTAAATTCAAATTAAGAACATTTAAAAAGGTTACGAGTGTGAAAGCAGGAAAAATTCAAGATTATCTAGAGAAGAATTTCGACGTTGCAGAAAGACTCAGGTAGAAGAAATGAACGAGGTGTTTGAATGAGCAATCCAGATCCATGCAACAAGTGGAAAGGCCTAAAAACATCACAACGTTGAACGAAGTACCTCTATAAATTTATCTGATCTGAGTAAACTTTTCTATAAAGAGTACTCAATGCAAACTTACTTACCAATATTGATATCAACTATATAAAATTTCACAACATTAAATTCGTTAAAACTTATTAAGTAGATGCACATATTAATAATATGTGTATTTATGTTATGTGTGTATTTATTTGTCATCATATTTACTTCTTCCATTAGTGAATCACAATCGGTAATTTAAGGCATAGGTGTCTGATGAAAATATTTGGTGTAATTTACCATAATTTTCAGACTTCCGGATAAACATTAATTGCTGGGAAATAGACCGGACATGCGACATAAATTAGAAAAGTTTTCCAAACTGTATATCGTATACATTTTAGTTTTCATAATTAATAGCATTCGAAATAAACTTTCCATAATATGGTCTCTTATTTTAAGCCCGGTGCGATACCGACTGTTTCACCTTAAGTGATTAGAGGGACAGGAACACGTCGGATCGATTGCCCACCTAGACCGGCTTCAGGAAACGGTTTGTCACGTATGATAGAACGAGTTTTCCTGCATTATTTTAGACCAACATTTTCCTGAAGTTTAAATATCTGTTAATTTATTAAAATATGGATGCCCGTGGCGAATATAAATGAAATTGCATACCACATGGGCTGGATTTTAATAGATTTCCTCGGATGAACGCATCCTGTTACATTATGGGTTTTTAAGTTATTCGCCTGAAAATATTTTAATATGTAACCGAGTGCTTAACTGTGCCAGAAAATGTATAAAACAATAAATTATAAAATTATTATTATTGTTCTGTTATGTATTATATTGTAATGCTATTTATTGAGCTTTTACCTTTAAATACATACAAGCACAAGGCATATTATGATTGAAAACAAGACTTTGAAGCCGAGTAGTATGATCGTATTGCTCTAAGACGTTGGCCACTAATTGGATAGAAAATACTTTTTCTTTCTTGACCCATAACTACGCCTCTAAGGATTGAAATTGTTTTCTCTTTGGAACCAGTACGTGCCTATATCTACGAGATCCAGTCCGCGATCCAATTTCTATTTGACCTTGGTGTCCATATATTTTTTTTCTGTTAGGTTGAATTTTTTATTCATCTTACTTAAAATCTTATTTATCAGTATTTGCCTCCTTGAAATGAGAGTGGTGTCATTTCATACTGCGAAAAATTAAGTCACAGCAAATTAGTAATTGAAGTGGGAAATAGCAGAAATAATTTATAAAATTTAAAAAAATTGGATGGAGACTCTTAATAGACATCCAAATACACATCAAAATAGTTTCCACCTCTGAGGAGGGTGCTTCATCCCCTTTTGCTTCAGAATCCACCCTCTAATGTGATCTCGCGCTAGTTTTTTAATTTTTCCCTAAAACTGTTACGAAAATTTTTAAAATGACCATAACTTCTCTGAATATTGACTGATCTTAAAAAATTTAATGGATTTTTCTTCTTCTCTTCACACGCTATACGAGGGCATTAGCGATTTTTTTTGTTGTAAACAGACGCATAGCGTGCAAAAAAACGAGTTGCTTGTTTTTTCAAAGCGACAAAGTTTTTTTTACCAGTCGTATTTTTCGACACGTAAAACTAGATCAAAATTGGATCATTAGGAGGGGAGCTAGGGGAAAGTTTTTACTATGCTCAAAATCAATGAGAAAAATTTTTCATTGTACTTTCCATTTTCATTATACTAAAGTGTACAGAACAAATATACTACATATGATATATTTACGTATTCACATATACTACATATTTTTTTAAATAGTTTATTTGGCCAAAATTACAAACAATTTCTGGCAAGTCATAACATACACAAATATATTGCTTATAAAAACTATAAATGCACATGTCACAGTCAAAATTATTAAAGTTATTAAGTCAAAAATAAGTTATTTGAAAGAAAGAGTACAGTTTGTTAAATATGGCGATGTAACTCTTCTGCTATCAATGTTACCTCTGGTGTTCCTCAGGGCTCCCATATTGGCCCAATTCTTTTTAATTTATTTGTAAATTACTTATCAAATATAATAAAGAACAGTTTATTTTTAATGTTTGCTGATGATTTGAAAATATTTAGGTCTGTTAAAGACTCATCAGATGCTACACTTCTTCAAAAAGATTTGAATAATTTGGACAAATGGTGTAACCTTAATGCCTTACATTTAAACATTAAAAAATGCCTCAAAATTACTTTCACGAGATCTCCCTCTCATTTGATGTTTCATTATAAATTAAATAATATGCTATTACGCAAGTGAGGGACCTTGGTGTCATTTTTGAATGTAAAATGTCCTATTGTACACACATTGAAAATACTGTTGCAAAATCTTTAAAGATGCTCGGATTAGTCCATTGTAGTGGGGTTGAATTTTCGGTTCATAGCCTCAAAATACTGTACTGTTCTTTAGTCAGATCAATTTTAGAATATTGTTGTATAATCTGGTGTCCGAAATATAATATTCATATTAATTTAATTGAAAATGTACAGAGGAAATTTTTAAGTCAATGCGCATTTAAGTTGGGTTACCAAAGAGAATATTACACCTATGACCAAATTCTCAGCAATCTCAATTTAATTTCATTGGAACATAGGCACTTACAAATTAATTTACTTTTTCTTAATAAAATACTTACGGGTCACATTCAATCGTCTCAGCTTTTGAATCTAGTAAATCTTAATGTCACCGAAATAAGAAATAGAAACACAGAAATATTCCAGATACCTTTTTCTCATAGTAATTACGAACAGAACGAACCTATTAGCAGAATTTTACGCAATGCTAATTTAGTGAATAGTAAATTAGATCTTTTTATTTACTCCTGCCCATCATTCAAGAGATCAGTAAAAAAATTCAAATAAAACAGCATTGCTTCATGAATGTCATACCATTTGTTTTAGTTAATATTGATCGTTTTTTTTTATTACTACTTGGTTATATTTTAGCTGTTAGATTTATTCATTTTAAATAATTAGCTTTAAGTATTATACACATTGTATGTTTTTTTGTACTAAAAGGGCTTGACCCGTCTATTAATAATAAATAAATATATAAATAAAATGTAAAAAACAGAAACAACAATTCACAAATTATAAAACAACTGGTGTAAAACGTAAGAATTACACAAATATGTATTTAGACGAGGTGGTGTCCGTGATACCCAAATCATGATTCATAACATCAAGCAAGTAGCATCAAATAAATTGTCAAAAATTATTTCCCCCACCACTCTTCCCTCATATCGTAAACACCGTTTGAAAAAATGATCAAATCGTTTATTTGCGCGCTAAGCGTTTGCTTGCAAAAAAATCCCTAATGCCATCGTATAGACTAGAGTATGAAGGAACGAAGAAAAATCCGTTAGATTTTTTAAGATCGGTCAATATTCAGAGGTCATGGGCATTTTAAAAATTTTCGTTTTCCCCCTCTCCCCCGCCTCTCGTAATTATTCCACCAGCCCCAGCCTACGGCCTCATAATTTCTTGCTAATAGCTCTTCCACAAAAGAAAATGAGCCCCTAACTCCACTTCCCCTCGATGGAAAAATCAACGACTTTTCTTATTTTCGCAATTACGATTCATGATATTTCGCGAATTCAGTATCCGATTTCACTCGGCTTTAAATGAGCGTGTGGGTTTTGTCGTACCCTTCATTTTTTGTATCAACTTTTTTTTGTAAAGTCAAAATCCGCCGAGATACGCAATCAATATCCCCTATGCTTTTAATTGATCGCCCCCCCCCCCCCCAGTTTACCCCGTCTGTACCAACCTAGCCAAAATTCTGGAGGGACACGACTTGATAGATTGGGCGAATTTTTTTTATAATTTGAGAGCCTGTTTTCCAAACCCAGATCCACTCACTCCACTGTAAGTTATTGTAATAAGATTTACAACTAAATTTCTTGTTCTTTTTTAGGATTTTTTCTAGCGACCAACAACGTTTTCTAAAGTGGAAAAATTAAGAAAATTAAATCCGTTTTAACTACGTTTTTTGACAGCCAGCTGTACAAAGATTTAGAAACGTGTCTTTAGTGGAAAAATATACAGAAGATTTCCAATAACTTCTAGTCATTAAATAACCAATAGCATCCATATTCGCTAAAGTCTAGACTTTACCTTTACTTCGCGATAGTTTAGAAATGGCGTGTAACATCCTGTAAATCGCCGCAAAATGGACTTATGATAGACATTCGACTAAAAGTATCCGTCACACAATTTTTCAAGAAGCACGTGAATGGACCGTGTAAACATTGACGTTGGCCGGCTTGTAATCATTGTGCACCTGGACATTGAGCGCTGGAAAGAGCTCGCTGAGATATTGCCGTAATACATCATGTGCCTTAGCTTATACCATGATTGATGCTGGAGAAATATCTACGAAGAATTACCTTTCAGCTTCTGAAATCTTGGCCGGGGATAAGTTTCAGCTGACGGCCACGGCCTAGAAATACCATTAAAATAACTGGATTGACAAATTCATTTAAGAATTTTTAATATTTAATTGAATATTTGTCGGTATTGCATTCCTCTGATTAGGTAAATTCGGATTTTGTTTTAATCCAGATTAATTCTGAGCTACCGAGATAAGTCCGGCCAAAGTTTTAACCTATCATTTACATGGTTGACGAATTCCCTTCCGTTATCTGACTGCATTACCGTTGGAGCCCCAACACAGTGAAAATATAATTTCAATGATCAGCGACGTACTCGTAGCATGATAAATTAAGTGTCTTGGTAAACACTATACAGGGTGCAAAAGTGAGAATAGTTTCTTACGTTAAATTTGAGACAACCTGTATGGAGCATTAGCAACAACAGCGGACGCATAATCAAATCATACTGTCGCCTCATGTTTTCTGAACATTTTGTTCTCTAAATTTCTCTGATATCTACTATATCAAATAATAAACAGTTTTATACCAGAACATGTTTTTTTTATTAAAATAACATTTTGACAACATTAAGCTAAGAATAACACTAACAATACATAGCAAAAAAAAGTCCCTAGTAGTAGCGCGTGTTTCCACCTCTACTTCTGATAACTGCTTCACTTCGCCCAGGAATACTCGATATTAAATTGGATATTTGATTTTGGTCAAGTCCATTCCAAATATCGGTAACCATTATTTGGAAATCTTGCAGGTTGGCAAGAGGGGGTTGTTGCTGTCTCAGTGCCCTACCAATAATATCCCATAAGTGCTCAATCGGATTCATATCGGGACTGTGTGGTGGCCATTTACGAACATTTACTTGTAATATGTAAATATTCATTGACGATGCGCATTACATGTAGTATTGCGTTATCGTGCATTAGTAAAAAAGATATTGCCAATGTACGGAGCGAAAGGGATAACGCGGTCAGAAACATCATTGATATATCGCTATTTAAAGAGCCCCCACGTAAATGTAGTCCAGTTTACATGCTCCCTGGCGAATTGCAGTCTAGCTCTGCGGTGGTCTGCATTTAATCTAGGGCCTGTCGCTGGAACTCTGACGTGTAAGTTGTGTTCAGAAAAACGTCTCACAGTATCAATGCTTAGTTGAATATTATGAATTGCACTGAGTTCTGTCAAAAGTTTCTTTGACGTGGTAAAACGTTCTCTTAAAGCGCGCAGTCTATTATAGCGATCTTGAACAACGGTAGTTGCCCAAGGTCTGCCTTGTCGTGGACGTATGTTATAGTCATTAGTTTCCCTGAAGCGTTGGACAACACGAGAAATTATATATGCAAATCCTAATCTCAAACCAATGGCGTTGTAGCATATTTCTTCATTGTGTAATGCCACTGCTTGAACATATTCATGAGGAGTCATATTCCTTCTAACACGTTCCATTCTCACCAAAGAACAAATCAGAAATTATAATAATACAATATAAGTAGAAGTAAAATAATACAAAACAGCAATACAATACATAAGACGTAATACCTATTAGCCAAACTAAATATAAGTACATATGCATAATATGCATACTAATATAATTTACTACAACATTTACAAACAAGTACCTAATACTTAAGCTAACCGAGCCACCCAGTTACATATACTCTTCAAATTATCACAGTGAATATCACAATCAGAAGCGATACGATTGAACAGTTCACACACCAGAGATTTTGGGGACTTTCTTAAAATATTTGATCTAGGAGCAACACAGTAAAATAAAGTTTGCTGTCTAGAATTTAGGCGAGGTATCAGAAAATTTATTTTATTTAAAAGATCAGGGCAATCAAGCTTGCCATTCAAGATATTAAATAAGAATCTAATTAGCATGATATTGCGTCTAGTTTCTAAAGAGTCAAAATTAAATCTCGCAAGTAAATAATTTTGATCCAGACCTCTAAGAGGATCCATCTTGCAAAAAGATCAAAGACTTTAAGAACTTTCTTTGGATCGATTCTAAATGTTGACAATGAACGTGATGAATCGGATACCATATAATCGACCCGTATTCTAGTTTTGACCTCACCAGAGCATAAAACAGAGATTTGAAGGAATATTGGAAAAGTCCCGGCAATTGCGGTAAATAAAGCCATAAGATTTAAAGGCACTAGAAACAATATGGTTTATATGTTCAACAGAAGTGAGCTCTCAAAATAAATACCCAGATCTTTGAATACAACAACTCGACCGATGATGTTATTCCCAATGAAGTAGTTGTGAGTATAAGATGTAGTATAAGTCATTACGTTACATTTAGCTATATTTAGTTTAAGACGATTTGTCTCACACCACGAAGACATTCTGTTAATGCAGTCTTGGAGATGAATGGAATCTGTAGAATATTTTAATTTCAGAGTAGAGTTTAAAATCATCGGCAAATCATCAAAAAATGCTCAAAAGTAATGACTTCAGGAAGATCATTAATAAAGAATAAAAACAATATGGGGCCCAGATTGGAACCTTGTGGAACTCCCGAAGTTGGAGAAAATGATATTGAATTGAAATTTTGAACTGACCATAAAGTGTCTATCGCTTAAGTAGAAGATGAATAATTTAATCAATGCTTCAGAAGAACCAATACTTTCTAGTTTCAAAAGGAGTATGTTATGCTCAATCTAATCAAATGCTTTTTGGACGTCCGTATAGATGACAGCGACCTGTCCTCTATTATCCAAAACCTCAGAGACCTTGTATGAATCCATGTGGGCGTGACGAAATAAACTGCCTGGTAGAGTAGTAAAGTTTACTGTACAGTATGGTTTCAAAGGGTTTAGAGAAATTACACAGTAGTGAAATGCCTTTATAATTTGATTTTTTGGTATTGGGCAAATATATGTTTTTTTCTAATAAGACGGGAAGGAAGAATTACGTAGGATGCAATTGAATAAGATCTGTAGTGGCTCGGAAAAAACATACGCACAGTCTCTTAGAACAAAACTGGGAATACCATCTATGCCCATTGTAAAAGTATCCTTAGATCGTTTCAGATTTTGTAAAACGTCTTCCTAATATGAGATAATAATAATAATTATGAACTTAATAATTAAAATAACTATGAACTTAATTATTAGATTTAAGACGATAGGTACATAAAAAATAAAGTAATTGGCGAAAACTGGCATTTGCTGATATTGTTAATTTATCATAGACTACTTAGTTTGTTAAACTAAATAAGTATCCAGTAAAGTTGTGATTCATTGAAGAAAAATATGTTATTGTATAAAATGTGTATTCTTTCTTTGATATTGCAGACATCAGAGAAATTTAAAATGCCAAATGTTCAGAAAACATGAGGCTACAGTACGATTTGATTATGCATCTGTTGCTGTTGCTAATTTCCCTACAGTTTTCTCAAATTTAACGTAACAAAACTATTATCATTTTTGCACCCTGTATAAACCTAAAACTGAAATCTGAATAAAACATTCTATCACAGTGCAATTACCAAAGAAAAAATCTACAGTTCAAAAAAAGAAAGATTGAAATCGATTTATCGGTTCGCGAGAAAATCAACTTTGAAATACAGGATGATTTTTGGTTGTTCATTATTTTTGCCGCTAAGTGTATTTACATTTAGGTACTTACCATAAATTCTGCTTATCTATAAATTGCTGCTTGAAGCTGAAACAATATGCAGCCGAAACACATTTGTTATATTAGAATCCGATTGGTCTGTGTATAAAGCAATTTAAAACGATTTCGCTGGCTAAGGTTAAAGAACATTTTGACTAAAACTCATTAGGATTTGTCTGTTCCAAAACAATTATTGACCACCCAGATCCACCCAGCTACACTAATTTGGAAAGAAAGCAGCAAAATGAGATTTTCAAGTTCAAATCGCAGGCTCTCAAAATAATTTAATTTTCTTTCCCTGGACTGTTCCATTTCAATTTTATTTGTGATCCCGGTCTGTTCGAGTATATCAAATTCATCCAATTATGGCCTCATCGGGCCGTAATTGGGAAAAAATAAAGAAATCTCGATATGATCCTTCAATATTTGTCATGACGAATTTGTTTGGAATTTAATTTGGCTTTACAATGAGATCGTTTTATGGCTCGTAGCTTTTGATTTATGTGGATTTTTATTATTTAGCACATTTAAAAGATCGTTATTTCTGCATATTTTCTTGGTATTGAGTGTAAATTATATCTCGATGATCACGGCATATCTAGGGCATATGTTTTAATTTAAAAGTTTTTCAGATACAATCAGAGCACCACCCCAACGTTGAAATGAAAACTCTGCAATCCCTGGGGATATAGTTCATGTCCCATCACATCGGATGAAACCTTAGAGCATAGAAATTTATAACTAGATAATATTTGTGTCATCCAAAGAAAACCCCGAGGGACAAATGTTTGAAGTAAGGAGTATTACGGATTCACTTTATATTTATTAGTACTTGATATTAAATGGATAAGTTTTAACTTGTAGAGAATGAGTTTATGTTGGAAAATTAATCTATTGAGACAATTCGTAAGTAGGTAAGTTTTGACTTTCCCCATTTGCTAATAGAAATTAAACGGGGAAAGTTTCTAAATCATATTATTATGTGGACTAACTTATTTTCACGTTAATTTCTTTGTAAGCTTCTTTCATTAGAGTGAAGAAGCCAGCGATGTGTCACGGATACAGATATGTAATGGCATAGTACTCCTTTCTCGACCGTCAAACGAAGAAGATGTTTGTTATAGAGTTTTCGGCTCCGGCCGAAACGAACATCGTCTTGAACGAGGAGGAAAAACGGACTAAATATCGATATCTTCTCTTCAAACTCCGCAGGCTTCATCCAGGTTATTCTGTTAGACTTGTGGTGTTGGCGACAGGTTTTCTCGAGGATGAAGGAGACATATTGCTCTATGATCTCAAGATAATTCAGGTTTTTTTGTTACGAAAATAAATTCCGTTCCGTAGAAGCGAAGAGTGAGTAGGAATAGGTCACAGGAAAAATGGGTCAAAGCAGATATTTCAATATTTGGCGGCTATTACTAAATTGTGGCTATGCTACTAGATGGTGCATACCATCTGTCAGTTGTAATCATAAGATTGTGTATGTGTAAGTATTGTTTGGTGCATGGAAAGTATGTAATTTGTTTTAAAATAATCCTTAAAATTTGTAGGAACACCTCTCAGCAAAATCTTCAAATTAATGCTGCGGCATAAACCTAGAGCGCTATTTACTGTAATGTGTATAAAATTTGCATTGTGTATGAAACTTATGCTTGGCGGCAATTTGAAAAAAATATTTACATAGCCACCTCGGAGTCGCCATCTTTCTTTTTACGTTTTATGGCCCGAATCGACTGCAAATCTGAATCTCGGGCTTTTAGGTCAGCAGATCACGACTTTTTGGGTCAAAATATATATTTCAAAGTTGGCAATTTTTGGTCAAGATGGAGATGGACAATTGTCAATTTTTTGTAGCCGCATGTCGTCGAGATATGTAAATGTGATATTTTGCTGCTTTTAATAAAATATTCAATTTTCTGGTGATGGCAACTTTGTAGATGAAACTCGGGTCCACATATAATACTAGTAGTTTGCTGTTTTTACGTATAAGTACCTAATTTAGTTAATTTCAGTTTATTGATCACGGAAATTTTACGATGTGGGGCCCCAAAAAACTTTCCTTTTACATTAAATACCAAAATCTGCGAGGAGAATATTTAAGAGCTTTAGAATATTTCACCTTTTATAATATTGTCACAAATATAACTAAATATAAAAATAAACATATTTTGGCAACAAATTAGAAAACACACTGTATAGTAAATTAATGCATAATAATTATAAACTTTACAAAGTCAAATAAGTTCCATGTTAATAATGAATAAATTCCGGATGCTATAAAGGATGTAAGGCATCTTATATCATTTATTGGCATTAGCTAGTAAGTACAGTTTATTTGCTGAGTCAAGATGTTTCGAATGGAACTTTAAAGGAAGTAGAAAACAGAGTTATAATATTATTTTTAATAGGTCCTTGAAGATTACTCCTCTTGGACTCTACTTTGAGAACTTACTTGTGCTGTCCCAATGTATATTGTACACTACAACAGCCTTTATCGTTCACAAAAGAAATACAATAACTCCATGCACACAATAATTTTTTTAAAAAACTCGCCCTAGCCACAATTGTCTTAGCAAAAAAAATAAATTATTATCATATATAAACATAAATTTACCAATAAAATTCCACTAAATAAAATTATTTGCTGCCGTTCCCGGTATAAAACTATATCCCAGCTCCTCCACCATATGTTACGTTTCTCGTAACTTCTTGGGCTAGGGTTAGTTTTAATAAAACCACATTCTCTCACTACAACTAACTTATTTATTTATTCATACTTTTACTGTGACACCTTTGAGGAACACCTATCACTATTTAACAAATTAATATTACTTACATTATTCCTTTCACTAAATCTACTCCCATGGCCCCATGGCTTCAGGAGATGTGTCAACTTGTCTATTACAATTCTGCAAACCCACTGACTTACTTCTTCCCAGCTTGCTGTCTGATAAAAGCAAGTCTAGCAGATTCACCATTCAATAAGTTCAATGTTTTCTACTTCCTTTAAAGTTCCATTCGAAATATCTTTACTCAGCAAATAAACTGTACTTACTAGCTAATGCCAATAAATGATATAAGATGCCTTACATCCTTTATAGCATCCGGAATTTATTCATTATTAACATGGAACTTATTTGACTTTGTAAAATTTATAATTATTATGCATTAATTTACTATACAGTGTGTTTTCTAATTTGTTGCCAAAATATGTTTATTTTTATATTTAGTTATATTTGTGACAATATCACTGATTAATGGATAAAAAATCCATTGAAAATTCATGTTACAAAATGGAGCGACAGAAAGATTTTACAGTGACAACGTCTCGCAGTTCAGTAGTAACAAGTGTTATATAATGTCACTGTCCAATTATAGCAAGTGTCCTCAGAGTCTAGACATCCTTATGGGTTGCGAATTTCCGGATATTGGAAAGCATCTCTAACTCTAACATTACGCAAATCTCCCACCTTTATTTGTAAATCTTATTTGAACATCCGAGGTAGTTTTGGCTTATGCAAATATTTACAAAATTATCGAATTAAAAAGTTAGTTGCTAAAAGAATTATATCAAGTCGCTGGTTTTTATCCTCTGGAGATGCTTGAGTAAAGGACGCTGGTAAAGTGGATATCAACATTGAGGAAAATAAAGACGTGGATAGGATATAATCTGAGTAGATTTTTTTATTATGTGTATTATAATTATTATTGTTTTATAGTTTAAGGCATAATAGAATATTTAAGATAAATTAGACGATTCAGATAATATTCTACATTTTTTAAATACTGAATAGTGACAGTTACAGTTCGTGAAGTTTAACAAAATTTAACAACATTTAACAAGCAACAAATAATTAAAAATAATTTTAATGAAAATTTAATTATGTTATTTGTTAATTATTATTATCGAGTGAGAACATATTGAAGAGCGCTATTATCGAAAGTTTAAATGCCGAACCCAAAACTTGGCAAATCTCGCAAGTTCTCGGGTAGATAAACACCTAGTTGTTGTGGGATTCTGTACCTCCCGTGTTCATAAGCGCCAATCCTCCAAATCATTGAAAAGCCAGTCAGGCTTCCTATTGTTCCAATTATGTCATCTTCCGATCGCAACCCTTGTAAGATTTGAAATCGTTCTATCATATTCGTAACGTTGCCATCAGCCAGACTTATCGATTCGGGCGAATTATGCCCGTAATATTAAACGTAGCAGGGCCTTAGAGCGGCTATTTCGAAACACAAAGCCGTAGGAAATTCTAATTTGTCACTATTGTAAATCGTGAATGGGCCAGAGACATTGATCAATGCCACGCATCCAGACCAAGATATTAGAAAAGGTATTATGAACGTGTATTTGTTATTAGATTTCGGGAATGCTCTATCGAGCTCTTATCGTTTCGGTATTTATATCAAAATATAAATAAGCTAATGGAGGCTAAGTAATGACGTCAATAAATAGGCAACTGACACTACAAGTGCCCTGAGAATAATGGAGTCGTGTGGGGTGTCAGAGAAAAAAAAAAGTCGTGAATTTGGACGTTGGACGGAACTGAAATAGGGTTTAATATAAATGAAATAGGGTGCAATAAAAAACTATGACGCGTATCTCGCTGATTGTAACTTTTTTAATGGCTTACTATTATATACGTCAAGATATTGCTTTTAAGCTCTACTTCAGCGGGTCCCGTCCAAAGTTCAAATCAAAACCTCTGACACCCCTACTAGACCCTATTCGAAATAGAATATAAGCGATAAGCACCTAAAGTTCATTCAATATGTATGTGTAGTTAACTGACCGAATATAAGATACCGCGCAGTTGCCACATGTAATTCTCAAATTTCTCAATGTTCAATTAAACTATCATATTCCACAATACTATATAAATATTGTATATATTATTTATGAATGTCATAAAAGAATTATTATGCATACAATAATATATTATAGCCCAAGTTGTTAGCCATTTTTTATTTATTTTCGTCTACTTTAAATTATGGAAATTCCCTAAACATTTATTTTTATAGTTAAAAGCGGCAACGCCGCTCTACCGTAGACGGAATACTGGATAATCGAGCAGTCGTGCCTCTTTCTAGCAGTCGACCTCTTTTTAACTTATTGGAATGACGCGCCGTCTGTGTTAGTGACAGTCACTATGGACTCTCGGAACGTTCGGATCTCTTACAGTGGCGGGTTTTCGGGTATTGCGCTCATTTCTATAATCTGCAACGTTGGTCATCCGCGTTGGTTGAGATATTCGCGTATATATATAGTGCTGTTTAAATACTATTGTGATACAATATAATACGGTTATTTTTATTATCTGAGCGGTGTAGGTAGGTGGTACCTCTGACGAAACAACTAAAAGTAACTAAAAATAAAGTAATTATTTATTTTCAGTACAGATACTTAGGTATTTATGTATTTTCAGAGGCACCTAAGTACCTCCTAGTGTTGGTAGGTAAATTTTAAGTCCCGTTTTTTAAATTGTTAAACTACCTACTTACCTATATATTGTAATTGTATTATAATGTATTATAATGTACCTATACTGTATCCAACGAGAGAATGGACTTGTACTCGAGCGAAAATTCGTCTGTTTTGGTCAGATCTCCGCCCCTTAGAACATTAGTTCAACGCCCTCAACGTCTTAATTGGCTCAGCAGGTAGCCAGGGCCGGCGCCTGGGTCCGATACCTACCTGGTACCTAATTATATAAAGTACCTACTACTGCCTACCTATTCACAGTTTGTATTTGTAGTCTCGCAAGTACGGTTATTTTAGTTGTGTTGTTTACGGTTGTGAAATAAGTTGTAAATCTATTATAAGAATGGCAGCAGCCAGAGACGAGATAAATCCACCATTAACGCCAATTAAGAAGAATAAAAGAGGCCAGGTAAAGGAATATAATAATAAATATGTTTTATTTAATACGCATACTATTCACCACCAGTAACCGTGGTCATTGATTTATTTTTGTTTTTAATTTTAGGTCGTGCATCAAAGTCAAAAAATAATTATAATAAATTTATATAAGAAATTAAAGGAAGACAATCCGCAAATGTCGTACGAAGAGACAGTTTTAACACTAACCAAACAAACGGGCATTGGAAAAACTACAATGAAAAAAATTTTAGCAGAATATAATAGAACCGGTCAGGTAACGGAACCAAATTTAAAAAAAAGCCGTCAGTCTTTTAAAGAAAAGATCGACGATTTCACTTTAAAATCAAATTTCACTTTCAAAATAAAATTTATTTCACCTGCTTACGAATTTATTTCATCGAATGACGGTCCTGCGTAGCTCGTTACAGAGCCCCTCCTCTTTAGTCGCCGATGCGCAAAGCAAGTCCATTCTCTCGTTGGATATAGTATACCTACCTATATATTATAATTGTTTACCTACCTACCTATATATTATTTATATACCTACCTATGTAGGTATACACCGCTACGAGAGTCGTCGAAATAAAAAAATGACGGTTAGCAAAAATATGGCAAAAATAAGTTAGAAAAGTATGGCGGTTAGCAAAAATCTTTGTTCGTTTCGTATGAAACCTGAAAAACGCAGATATCCACCAGACCTCGCTTTATTTACAAGATAGGATAGATATGTTAAAAAATGTAAGGAAAATATTATTTGACGGCAAAAATTTATAGTGGGGGTTATTGACTATTTTTATGTAGGTACTTACCATCCTAGATCACAAATTAATAATTTACATCAGTGAGCAAAATTAAAAATTCTATAGACTTTTCTGTTTATAAAATTAAAACCGTGTACCTACTTAGCCACGAATGAAAAGAAAATTTACAATGACGGTAAAATACCTCAAGGTCAGTTTCTAATTTTGATTGGCTGTGAAAAGTATGTGCATTGGAAATCGCTTTGCGATGAGAAGCAGGTAGGTAGGTATGTATTGCATTTGTAACAAAATGGTAAAGTGCAGGTCATAATTCTGTTCGGAAAGGGAATAGCGACCCAAGAAGTCCTTTGTTTATTATTTAGAGAATTCTAAGAAGGTCCACATTAAATGAGTAATTCATCTTGTATAGTGTGTTTTCTTTAAGTACGGTCTTAGCAAAATTTCATAGCTTCGTAAATGCATAACTTCGTAATCGTAAACAGATGTGTAACTACCAAAAAGTAAAATATCCCAAATCAATTGTAAAATTAACAGGGTCTATCCATAAAAGCGTCACGAAAAGATTCGACCATAAATAATAGTGGTCCGTTAGAAGCGTCACTTAATTTATGGTTTCCGGGTATGGGAAAAATGGCCAAACAGCTAACTAATTACTGGATAGGGGTGGAACCTTTGATGTAACTGTAACACTCGGAGTAGTTTCCACAAACACCGAAACACTTTCACTTCGCTCGACGCGCGTTTGCGATTAATTCGTCTTTAATTCGACGATTTAATCGTCTCCGGATGATGCCAACTTGGTTGGCGAAACGCGCGTCGAGCGAAGTGAAAGTGTTTTGGTGTTTGTGGAAACTACTCCGAGAGCTAACTAATTGATGCAGAAAGAGTAATCTCAGGAATGCCATGTAAAATGTTTAGTTTCTATTTTGCAATCAGATGTCGTTAGCGTACGGGAATAGTTTCCCGAGATCATGTAAGGGGTAAAGTAGGTCCCGTAGGATTGGTGGAGATTTCACCCCCGGTAAGTGGTATTACTTAAAGGGGATGAAAGATCGACATTGGTCCCGCCCAGCGAGGACTGGAGCAACAATCTTAGCCAAAAATATGCATATAAGAACCTTCTACTTTCAACCCCCTAAGAAAAAAAATGTCTACGCCAATGAAAAACATTGTGTAGGTCAGGTTTGCCGGTAGTTCAACTACACATACATATTGTACGCCGTATAGCGGAGAAATTGAAAACTCATTTAGTATGCATGTCAGTTTTTCGTATTTATGAGTCAAAATTATCTGGTTATTGTAAATGTCAACTTTTTATGAGTAACAACAATATTTATAGACATATTTCGTTATATTTCTGAATTGCGGGTAAATATATTATTGGGAACATTTAAAATTCCCTATAAAATATGTTTTTAGGTTATCTAACCCCACTTTCAGTGACATATCTTGGTATTTATAATATATTCAATAACTAAATAATTATAAAAAAAATACTTTCCTCCTTATATTCAATAAAACTTTTACTTACTTAAATACCTAAAATCATAACTAATGCCGAAGGACAAAGGCGACGATAACAGAAAAAAATAGACTCTTTTATAACGCATTTTTACGAAAATTGCATGAAGTATTTACCC
Organism: Tetropium fuscum; assembly: GCA_964058915.1. Taxonomy (NCBI): domain Eukaryota; kingdom Metazoa; phylum Arthropoda; class Insecta; order Coleoptera; family Cerambycidae; genus Tetropium; species Tetropium fuscum. The sequence goes on from CAXKVY010000724.1 coordinate 195,991, forward strand.
AGAACTTCGGAGATATTGCTTTAGATCGTTTCATGTAGTTCTTTTGTTCGTCTACCTAGTTAGTCCCCTTTGATGCTATCATCTGTACAAATAAATAAAATCAAAGTGTCTGTTTGTAATATCAAAATAAGAGCTTTTGACTAAAAAAGTATACGGTACTTACAAACATAACAACAAAACAATTTTTAGAATTTTAACATTGGAAATGCTTAAGGGATCGGTAGTGTAACGTTAGATATAGGCGGGCATAAACAGGGAAAGTGAAACAAATGTTCAGTCGCGACCCCTGGACGCAGGGGTGATCCGATAGGAATCATTTTGATGGCATTGTGGCAAGAGGAAGAAAACTAGTGAAGCTCTACGTTTTGACTACTTTAAATGCTATGAATAAAATTATGTCGATGTCTAAGTGCGGTATAAAAAAGCTAAGTTACACAGATCGGGATGATTTGGGTGGGTGGTGTTGAGTGGACCTTTCTGCGTTGAATAGACGTAATTCAGGGGTTTCTAAGCTTACTGAGGTCGGAAGGAGAGTAGTGAAGCTCTATAATCAAACATCTATCAAGAGGGTATGTTTTCTATTCGTATCTACCCATGTGAACTGCTCTTACCTCTTCTTACACCCATAAGGGCTCATAGATGTTCAATGTAAGCTGTTTTGTATTTGTTTGCCTCGCTATTACTTATATTTTTGAATCATAACCAAAAAACCTTAAATGGATTGTCATAAAAATGTAGTAACACACCTTTGTCACCAGGATGTCTGTTCTAAAAAACGTTTATTTAATTATATAAAAGTTTATATAAAATGAGTTTATATTACCTTTCACTGCGGTAATAAGGCCAGTCAGATAATAAGGCCCGAAGCAAATTTCGTAAAGAAAAAAATCTTTAATTTTACTCTTAGTGCCATCTGTGTATTAGGCGCCTAACACTATCATGAATAATGCAGAGCACTTACACGTAGAGCGTTGTAGATCTACTGCGAATAGCGTTTTCTCACTACCATACATACTTCTCAGTGACATAAGAAATGTCGTCATAAAATAAGATATTTATATTTAGATGTCAGATTTTATTGGCACCTGATCATAATGTATTAAGCGTTCTGTGAGTTATAACTTAACGAAAAATTTTCGAAAAACGAAACATTTTCTGATTGCAAGTAGGTGTCAGATTCAGATCACCTTAAAATGTACTACACATGCAATAAAGCCACGGCCTTATAACCTGCTTAAGTATTAGGGTAGCCTACAAATTACTATTAGGTAATAAAGATGGCCATAAAATAGCGTACTATTACTAACAGCTTACCATAAAATACATAAGCCACTTCCAGATATTGGCACTATAATTTTAATGGCCTATTATAGTCAATGCATAACCATTTTTTGCATTCTCTTTTGTACCAATAGAACAGTACAGTTAATTATATCTAATTTGTTGACGAGTTATTTCATTTCAGATATATTTCTTATTCCTATTTGTGTCAATGTGCCAGCATTACAAGATAACAATTGATTTAATACATTTAAAAACTGTTCCTGACATCCGGATTTTCTAAACCTACATTGACTACTGAATTTTCAATTGTAATATGTTTACGCTACACTCGGCATTCAAGAGCCGTCACCCAGGCCCTCCGCCACCTATCCATCACGATTATTGCTGAGATGACGGATTTAGGGTTTCTGTTTATGTTTTAATAATAAATAGGAATGCAGATAGAAATAACAAGGGCGGTACATGCATAGCCTTCAATACCAGTCTCATGAGAATAATTTTTGTAACCAGTTCGTTCCTTATTATTAAATGAAATAAGTATACATCCAAGGTAGTCCAATATAAACACTAATAAATTAGTAATTATTAACGTAAACCTATTTTTTATCGCAACGTTAATTATTAACGTAAACCTAGTATTTCTACTTGTTCACCGCTTCCCCCTCCCACGACTTAACATGACAAAGGCTGCCTGTCGCGCGACTCAGAACACGCGAGCGGGCTATTGCGGATTGTTGTGTCTCAACGCGCGCCGTAAAATATTGTTTTATAGTTAGTGATATATTTGGTGATTGCTTAGATATATTTTATTTTTCTACCATTCCGTTCTCTTTAATTCAAATTATTTCGTTAAATCTTCACTGTTAAAAATACAGAATTATTAACTTTTCGTAAATTCTTCTTTCTAAATTCTTCTTCAACATTTTCCTTTAAAAACTTAAAGGATTATTAACCTAATATACAAAAGTTTATTTCGTATATTTTTCCTATGACACTATATGTCTCTCGACTGTGACTATATCAAATATATAGATATACTCTTGGGAAATCATGTTAAAAAAACAGCAAAATCTACTTCAGGTGTCATGAGTTTTTGAAATGTTGTCGGAGCGGATTTTAATCCGAACGGCATTACACTAAATTGATACGCCGCTCTGTCATATGGTATAAATTTGCGTATACCTTTTGTATGCAAATACGATCAATATATGGTCTGATTATATTTAATTATCAATAAATTAAATATTTACTGTTCGTGAAAAATATAATTTTCTAAGAATATGAATTACCGTGTTTACAAAAAATTTTATGTAAAAATGATTCCATGTCGTTTATGTTTATATCATGAATTCTACTTTGATGATGCGAGGTGGGCTTTACTTTTAGAGTTTCGAGTATAAAACTAACTCTAACTCTAACTAAATCTAACTCTAACTCTACTACTGAAACCATTTTTGCGATTGATATGATATATGGAATAAATAGAGAACGATAATTTAGTAATCAGATACTGAGGCCATCATCTAACCCAAGTAATTAATTATTAATATCGAATTGTAAGTGCAATAAAATAGATAAATTATATACTTAGTCATTAATATTGTTAAATTTGTGCTTCTCTTGTTCAAATCTTCATAATTTTTTTTAGAATAAAATAAGATTCTATAAATATACATTTGAAAGTTTCAGTCACTATATAAAAAATTAAGTTGGTTTAGGGCGATACAGTATATTGCCCAGCGCTACTTTAAAATATCAAGATAGTTTGCAGAAAGATGTTTGATGTAAACTTCGCGAAAAAGTGTCAGCAAAACAATTGAATATACTATACTACACACTATACTACACATTATGTCGTGCTTTATACATAAAATTGATATAAAAAAATAATATAAACTTATGGTGGTGGAGATATTCAGAATCACGTTTTATTTACTTTGAGACATCTTTATATAGAAAAAAAATATAGAAAATAAATACACATATACAAATATAGAAAATTTACCTAGGAGACATTCAGGTATTTTTAAACATTACATATAGGAAATTTACCTACGTATAAGAAAAATCAGTTGTCTACACTGTAAGCCAAAAAAATATAGTTTTTTATGTGAGTGCTTTGCAGAGAGGTTTATATTGTTTTTAGTTTGTTTTTAAATGTATAGCAAAAGGACGAGAAACCAGTAATTTTACATTTATTTATATGCGATGTAATATTATAAGAAAAGAAGCATTTAAATATTTCTTTATGATAATAGGAATCGTTGTTAAAATATTTTTTCTGCGAATATTCAAATTATGAATATCGGTACAGTATTTAATTTTATTATGTAAGTAAGGAGGTGATTTAAGTTTCAGAATTTTATAAAGAAAAGTATGGTAAATTGTGGCAAAATATTTTTTTTAGATTGCCTGTACTTACGGATATATAACGGTGCCATAATTTTTCTTGCCACGTCCATATTTTTAGGTGTAAGCGATCGATATTGCCACGAGAACAAATATCAGCGGCAGTATACACCCAGCAGATTAGGTTTATTAAAAATAAGAAACTGTTTGTATTTGATACGACAATCTATCAATTCCGCAATAACGAATCTTCGTTTCCACTGTATTTTCCTATTTCCCTTCCTGCTATTCGCTACTATATACAATCTAAATAAAAATGAGTTTTTTGACAGAAACCAATTCAAAGTCATTACTCAAAGAGAAATGGAATATAAATTGTCGTTTTTCTCTATCCCTTATTATTTATTATTTATATCCTTAAAATGGAAAACCGACAACATAATGACCTACTTTATAATGCATCTAAGATAAAAGGCTCAATTTTTTTTTGAAAACAAAATCTGAGGCGATAAAATAAACATGCATTTCTAAGTCCTAACATATATATATATATATATATATATATATATATATATATATATATATATATATATATATATATATATATATATATATATATTATAAGTAATATATATATATATATATATATATATATATATATATATATATATATATATATATATATATATATATATATATATATATATATATATATATATATTATTTATATAATATATATATATATATATATATATATATATATATATATATATATATATATATATATATATATATATATATATATATATATATATATATATATATATATATATATATATTATATAAGATGAACGAAAATATAGAGAATAAATCAGTAATTAAATTCAGTTTAATATCAAATTATAATTTAGTATAATTAAATTAGTGATCAATATCTATCGTACCGACACCGACAATACAAGTGCAAGCACGCACGCATGCACTATACCAACCAGCTACGCGTTTGATTGGTCAGAACGTAATTTTATTATATCTTAGTTATTTTCGGCACAAAAATCTCTATCTAGCATGATTACAAAAGACAAGTCCCAACAAGAATTATAGCATACCGAGCATACCTATGTCTAGATTAAAAGATTAATGCGAAAGCATCATGGTAGAAAGAGGATTCGAGAGTCTATAATCGCGAAGCAAAACGCAATATAGATATGACGCGACAGAAAGTGAATCTGATTATATCATAATGTTTAGAATTTAGAATTTAGAAAGTGTAAGAGTTGTATGTAAGTTTACATAAATTAAATAATAGGTTACTGCCTATTTTTTAATTTATGGTCAGATTGTATCATAATAATAAGAAGGAAGGATGGTAACCAGCAAATGTTTTTCTATACGGCATATCCCTGGTTACATATAACAATTCAAGAGAGTCCAGCTATCGCGTTCGAGGAGAGAACAGATCCGCTAATATTTTTTATAAAAATTTGTTAAAATTAATAGTTGAACTTAAGTAAAATAATTAAATTAGTGAGAAATAAGTAGAACACCAGTGAGAAAGATTTTCAAGCAGAAATAACTGAGAGGCGTCGTTCTTGAGATATTTGGGTTTAAAACTTTGAATAAACGCTTCGAAAACGCTGAAATCCGAGACGAAAAAATGTGGCTTTATTTTTATTTAAACTAACTCTGTCCGGTAAGGCGCTCTCCTATCCTCCAGCAAACACCGGGACCTAGGGAACTTATCCATGCCCAAACATTGATGGAAAAACGTCCACTCCGGTCGGTAGGTTTAATATACCTCTCTTCATACCTCGAATTCTGAGGTCGGTAGACACGGATGGAACCATCATGACATGACTGAAAGACCTTTTCGTCGGAAATTATGACATTATTCCAAAAGTCGTCGGGCCTACCGACAAATTAAGACGTTGTTCTTTATGCCTTGGCTCCAAAAATACCTTCTTTGCTGCCGCATAATTTCGTAACTCTGAACCCTTCACCCGCCGCCTTGCAGACCTCACAGATCCAGGAAACTCCGTTTCGAAACAGGCCGTCACTGCTGTTTCAAAGGGATTTGTTCTGAGATGGTCTAGGAAGAGCTTGTCTTGCTCCACAGTGCTTTTTTTACGACGCCCTCCGCCGTGGACGTGGCAAACGTTTCCTACTGCATTCCATTTTTGTTTTGGTTTCAATATACAACTCTTACTCATATTTAGCTCATCTGCAACTGCCTGTAATGACCAATCATTTTCAAGCAATGTAACAGCTCGCATTTTTTCAGGTTCAGTTAACCGCGGCATTTTAAAACTTGAAAACTAATAAAGTGGTTTGTAAATTACGGAGTTAATTACTGACATTTGTTTCAAATAAGTGTCAAAATGAAATATAAAAAGATCACATTACAATATCAAAAAAAAATCGTGCACTTTCAAATGGCCGCCAGCGTACTAAAAATGTAATAATAATTTTAACATATTTTCTGGGTTTTGATATGATATTTATCAAAGATTGAAACCTAAATATCTCTAAAACAAAGCATCTGATTCAAATTTTGCAATCAACAGATTTTTCTAAATTGAATATAGTATTTAAAAATGTGATATATAATTCTCAAAAATAATCAGTCGTCAGTAATAAATAGGTATGGAAGAGGGGGGAACTTTCCATTATCTACGCTCCAATTGATTTTTATTTTGATATTTTTTGACATTTATTCATTCCTGATACCAACAGTGTACATATTTTGCCTATATCTTGTGGTCACGTGGTTTTGAGTCACTTCTGAAAATCATGTATGTCTTTGAACTTACTGAACTCGAACTGATTAAAAGTGTTTTTGTTGCAGGATGCAAGATCTTCAAGAGCTGATTAATGTATATATATTTCTCTTATATTTCTTCCACATAGATTTTGAGTGGACCCTGCACATCTGAATCAGCCTGTAATTAATATAGCCCGACTAAACCAATTAACATGATCGTGGCTATGCTGAAGTAATAAATTGTAAAGTTAAAATTAATTTTCCTACATTACTCAAGTAGTAAGTGGCTCGACGGGGATGAATTTAATAAAACCAATCTACCGTTTGGTTTTCAACTACCAAAACAAAAGCTCGTTAAAGAACAATGAACTACTTCTTGGGCTATTAGTCTCTTAGGCTAGGAGTCTATTGGTATTCATGCTACCAGTGCTGATGAATTTTAATTTTCATTGCGATACTGGTAGCATATCTGGTCATATCCACCTAAAACTACGTATTAATGTGTATAAAGTTGAAATTAAATGTGTTGCTGTCTAATATTTTAGGCATTGATTATGTTTTTGAATATAAAATAATACCTGCCTCGCAGTACGGTTACAGGGAACACTATAGTACGCCTACAGCATTAGCCACAATCACAGATTATTTGATTAGGGTTACAGATAAAGGTAAAGTAGGCTGTCTTATGCTCTTGGATTACAGCAAGGCGTTCTAAACTATGGATCACAATATTCTTTGCGATAAATATGTCACACATATATTTCGGTTTTTCTGATTCCGTTGCACTAATTAAAAGCTATTTAGACAATCGTCTGCATCGAGTAGTTCACTGCAACAAAACATCAGAATTCCGTCATAATAGTTTAGGTGTTCCTCAAGGGTCCATATTGGGGCTCTTGCCTGTTTTCCATTTAAATATATGATTTTCATACATTTGTTACCAACATTAATATAGGATAGGGCTGGAACCTTTGATGTAACTGTAACACTCGGTGTAGTTTCCACAAACACCAAAACACTTTCACTTCGCTCTGAAAGTGTTTTGAATTTGAATTTCTGAAAGAGCGAAGTGAAAGTGTTTTGGTGTTTGTGGAAACTACTCCGAGTGTAACATTAATATACACGATTTTGCTATACGAAACCAATTACTACTAATAATACCTAGACACTCCACGTCCATGTTTCAGCGGAGCTTTTCGTACAATGCATGCAAACTGTACAGTACTTTACCAAATGAATTTCATCATTATACTTTCACAAATTTCAGAAAAAAGCTGAAAGCTCTCTTGCTGGAACAATAGATGTTAACTTGTAAATAAATAGAATTGTATATGGATCATGGTAGTTTGAACAAATTTTAAATATGATAAATTCTTAGATATGTTAAGTGGAAAAGCTCTCATAGAGTGATACTGCGCCCTTTCATGATAACATTGTCTTGCTTGTAAGAATATTATTATGTGAATGAATAAATACGTATTATCGTAAGTGATATCATAAGGGTATCTAATTTTTCCGCAACACATCGAAAAAAAAAACGTTGCTAGGTAATATTTTAATAAGAAGCATGAGTGCTGGTGGCAACAAAGATACCTGGTTTTTGCACCTGGATGAATACATTTTGTTAAGATATTACTTAGCAACGTGTTTTTTCGATTTTTTTCAGAGGAAAATTAGATGTCCATTTGACAAGACTATTTCATGAGTAACAGATTATTCTTCACACACGTAGCTTACAAAACATACTACCTATTATACATGCATACATAATAAATTAGTAGGTATTAATTTGAAAACTGAAAAACATGTAAATTATTTAATCACAAAATACTACAAACTTAATTATTTATGTTTCAATTAAAATATAAATTGCAATTTTGGTACACAGTAGGGGTATTGTTTGAAATCTGTTAAGTCGGTTTACTGTTAAGAATAATCTCTCAGTTGTTATTTTAGATGAACGTTTAACCATTAGAATTTTAAAAAGATGGACTGGACAAAAGGTCGGGTTTTTCCTGCTGGGGACCAGCCATTTAGGATCGGCTATTTTTTTTCTCCACCCTGGGCCGTTTTATTGAAGAGGGGATTATATTCTACTCTTAGAAACCCGCGCGAGTGTCTTCGTCCCATAATAAAACCATTGCGTAATACTCTTCCAATTTTAATGAACCATAGCTCGATTTCCTTTTATTGTTTCGCATTACGAACTTCCCTACTAAACTTAAAGATAATATCTTTAAATGGAACAAAAATTATTTTCCACTTCATAAAATACATCTCTAGCATTTTTTTGCAACGGTGTTCCACATTGTCTTCACAACTAGTTCTTTGTAATTTTCACCGTTTTCTTTCAATTCCAATACATATTCCACGCCCAATCTTTCAGGATTAGGTTTAGTTCCTCTAAACTTGTAGTTTCCAAAAGCTCGTGTTTCTTTGCCTTGCAGAATTTCGTAACCTGTTTCCATATTAACGTATGAGTTTTAACGGTACTAACTGTACGGTACACTATTCTCAATCGCCAGATCAATTAATACGAGGGAAATAGTCATAGTTATTATTAATTCTTACTGTTGGCTGTGTATTCGTGATAATCATAATGATACTATTTCACTAAACACTTTAAAGCACTACTTCATAAAACATGAACAGATACCACGTTCACACATTACACATTAAACAAAATATTAGGTTATGTTATGAAACACCAATACACAGCGATGTTGACATACGCCTTTATATGCCACATTATTCGTATATTGCATTGCCGGCATAGAGGCGTAACAAAAGAAAGAAGTGGCTCCTTTTTCGTTTTGATCAGTGTATTTCCGCATTATAATCCCTTGATGATTCCTAATGCCGCAATTAACAATGATTTTCAAAATAGTCAGTTATAAAGCAAACAAGGAGATGATCGTTCCGAGATTTTAAGTAGTTTTTCTAAGGTTCTACGAGTTCCGTGCAACGGAAAACATTCAATTGCTGATTAAGCAGAAAATAAACATTTACGTTCAAGTATCTTCGTACTGTTTCGGCATTTTAAGCCCGTGTTTAGAGAGCACGCCGTCCCTTTCTAAACCCACCCAACAGAAGTGGAAATGTTTAAGCAGAAAACCCGCAACGAGTCCCTACGAGTATTCCGGTGGCTCGGTTTCCCCTCATATTTGTTATTCGACTTTAATAAACCTTTAAAGAGAGGTTCGCGAAGAATAGCGAAAATTTGCATAATTACTCTGTAGTTTATTTTTTGATGAGGTTTTTCCCATCCGCGTCTAGCATTTCAAGAAGCCTTTTAAATAAATATAAATATTCAGCAGTCCATTGGAGGTGCAACATATTATACACGATGCTTAGGTACGGCCCCGGCCCCACTTTACGAAATAATGTATAAACGGGCTGCATAAATCAAGCGAGAAGAAGAATACACTCCGAAAGTTCGGGGGTAGTGCGCATGGAGGAAATACGGAGACAGCGTCGTAATACCACACCGAATCATGTTCCAGGTATAATAGATGCCATCTCTTATTAGCTCTAATAAATCAAACTTTTGCGAGGACGTAAAAACTTTGGCATTGTCGATTTAAAACTTGCAAGCTAAGGAGATTATCAAGTTTTAGTTGTAAAATACTGTATTTCCGCCGGAAAGTTGTTTTCTATGGGCAACTCCTTAATTATTCATGAGCCCATCAAACTTAACTACGACAGCATTGATTACCGCTATTCAAGCATTATACACCAGTTTACGTTTCATTATAAACAGAACTCTGAGTGTCAATATTAAAACATAGAAAATTATGAAGTATATAAACGCATTAAATATAATGTGCAGTGCTTCGTGCGACCGTATCAGATATAAACAGAAACAGGTTATAGGAATCGATAAATGCTAGACTGATCCGAAAAAGAACACCTACACGACGTCACCGAATAAATACCTCGCCTGAATTTTCCCCATAAGCACGTTGCGTGGCATCTTCGACAATAGTAGTTGGTACTCTTCATAGACGTGTCAAGATTCCTTATTTTTCGTTGGGATAATCATAGATTAGATAGATTTGAAGGTGGCGCACAGACAGTAGAACGGCTTTTGTTTTCATCGCAGCAACTCTGATTGATATGCTGATGTGGTAGTGGGCCAACATGTGGTCCCTGCGGCAGAGCTGGGAAATCCTTTAGAGATCGTAGTATTATCAATTCAATCCATGGCTGTGTCTCTGTTTAAGTTCTGATGTAAATATCACACAGCATTGTAGTATACATAATATAAAAAATTCTGGTCTAAAAATATTCTAACAAAACAAAAAAACCAAAATTAAAGATCATATATTAAGAATTCATTTCATTTCATAAACTAGAAATAATACAATAATTTTTTTATATTTATTGTATTATTAGGATACTTCGCGATGTCCAGCAATGTCCTATACCATGCCAATGTAACTATCATATCTTAGCGTTCGCATACAGCAACTAGAGCTGTGACCTTGAACGCTCCTTCTTACGTAGATAGCTCCTACACAATAGAAAAGACGTACAAGAGAAGTTTTACTGCAATTAGCATGCAGCAGAGCTGCCAAGTAGTGCCCAGGCGTTATACACGTTAATGCGAACGCGTTTTGTATGCAAAGCAGCAATTCGTGGGCTATATAGGACACTTCGCGATGTCTAGCCATGTTCTATACCATGCCAATGTAACTATCATATCTTAGCTTTCGCGAACAGCACCTAGAGCTGTGACCTTGAACGCTCCTTCTTACGTAGATACCTCCTACACGATAGAAAAATAGAAAAGTCATTCAAGAGAAAACGGACTACGTTTTATTTGTAGTTTAAATAAGACAATGAAACAATGTTGCTGGTTTGTTAATATATCGAAACATCTACTGCAACCGAAATTGGTTTTCCATATATTTGTTTAGCCGAAAATCAACAGTTCCTAAAATTGTGATATATCTTTAACAGATGCCGACCCCATGCTCCTCGCTATCAAGCTGATAACAAGATAATCGATAAGATAATCGAAGACTTATATGCCAATGTAGAACACGCTCCTGAATTCTACAATTCTCGCATATTACAGGGTTGGTAGTTTGCTGAACGTAACTCATTTTCAAAATAAGTTTCCTGCTTTTATCGAGAATGCAAAAAAATTAATAATACATGTTTTTTCTGTTATCTTGTAATTTTAATATGTGATAGTGATACGTGCAATCCGAAAGATGTCCACATCCGCATCTCGAAAGGATGTGCTCAAGAACTAATTTTAACTAATGGCTCAAGAACTTGATTTTGATCTAGCAATATATCAAATTATTATCAATCTTCAGGAGGACGATTTGGATGATGAAACTTTTAATTTGAGTATAGAGAAAAGTCAGAATGATGACGTTGACGATAAAATAGTATATATTAAAGTATAAGTGAATATTAAATTCTTTAAAATACGTGCAATTTTTCAGAACGACGCGCTGTTCGAAATAGAGAATTGTTTTAAAGACATTATCCACGAATACTTTACATTATGTTTTTTATTGGTGCTCTTTGAAATCATAAATACTGGTGTTAATATGTAGGTACTTCAAAAAATACAAATACTAGACTGCGGTCAGTAAAATCTATATTATGGCGAACGCGCCAGTGTGAGGCACATTGACCTTATATCCCGATTTTTGATGATCCTGGTGAGGAGTGAGGACATTACGACAAAGCTGTTAATTTATTGTATTATCATATTTCTTTGATAAGTATGCAAAATTTCAGTTAAATCTGACGTTTTGAAGTGGGTAAAAATCTCGTTCAAATATTCCGTTACAAGATACATACAAATATACAAGTGAATCTAAAAATAAAAGCGTGTTAAAACCGACGTATTAAAATTTCAAACAATAGCAACTGCACTTTTCACATTTATTTAAAAAATTAAGATTGTTAAGTATTTGAATAAATCTGTTCTTCCATTTCTTAGTAATATTTTATTTGATGTTGCAAGGTGCTCCTGTCAGATCAATAATTAAGAACTTGACATTTATACTTCTCGTTTCTCGTGTTGATATTGCCATGGTAACAGTAAAACTGTCGTTTTTTAAAGTTGGGTTTAAACACGCATAGACGTACTTTAAATAAGATAGCAAGATAGCAAAATTAAGTAAGATATTAATTTAAACAAGATAGCAAAAAAGATAAAATTATTCCCTATTCTATTCGTTTTGCCAATTATTTAAATATGCAATAAATGTTTTATTATTAATAATAAATAAAATAAAATATAAAAAAATTAAATAATAAAAATAATTAGGTAATAATAATTTAAAGAAAATTAAAAAAATAAATTAATTCTCTACTTGTAATTACCTGAGCTAATGTAGGTTTCAGGCCTTATAGTCGATTGATAATGTCATATAGAAATGAACTAAGACGTTCACGGGTTTTTATTGCAGGAATCGGTCAATGGGTCATTTAAGCAGAAAATTCCGAAATAGGGGCTGGGGTGAAAATGTACCCTTTTCAGTTTTTTCAATATGTCTCGTAATAAAAGCAAAATTTCTGTATACTTTCTATGAAACTTTTTGTTTGACTTCCCATCGAAATGGCTTATTTAAAAAAATTAAAACATGTTTTATTCCGATAATGTTGATAAAAAACGAAAAAAAAATCGGTTTTTATTTTTTTTTGCTTTTTTGCCTATAATACTTTTTCGGTCAGAGATAGGTATATCGAAAAAAATTTTGGGTTTAAAATTGACCTAAATATGGCCAGTCAAATATAGCTCTTTTTTCAATTTTTATCCCTCCTATACAGATATTGTTATTTTGTTGAAAAAATTTATTATTTTACTCAATAAAGAAAAGATATTTTAAGTTTATTGTTTGATATTAAATAACTATTATATGTAAACAAATGTATGTAACTTAATCGACAAGGGACTGTTATTTTCGATATGTCTAAGTATTCCTCTAGGTATTCTTTATGTCTCTAAGTATTTCCCATACTTTGGACGACCACAACGTTAATCTGTTATCATAGACTTTCCATCTGTTATCATAGACTTTCCTACTGAATATTGTCCAAAACTCTTCAATTACGAGAGCCTTATTTTTATTGACTAAAATAGTGACTAATATTATTTTCAACAAAATGAGAATGAAAACCAGATATTGTTTTCATAAGAGGGATAAAAATTTTAAAAAAGCTATATGGAAAAAAATTTAAACATTTTTTTAAGCCAAAAATGTTGAAAGAAAAAGAAAAAAGCTAACAATTTCGATTGTTATTTATTTTTCGCTTTTAGGTTTATAACTTTTTTTGGATCAGAGATAGGTATAGGCATTGCTTTATAGAAAAAAAGTACACAAAATTTACTTCAACAACATTTTTCGGCCTAGCATTTTGAAGAAAATTTTGTATACTTTTTATTATTGCTGTAACGGATTCTCCTCTTTACCTGCGCATTTCGCGGCTAAGTTGAGTTTGGTCTAGCTGTATTCATTTGTGTTGTAATGTTTTCCTTATTTTTCCAAACCGTTTCATCCCCAAGGCAGAAATTCAATCAATCTTTTAATTCACTTTTCAGACGTTTCATATTACGATCCAATGATTGTGTTTCAAAACAAGCAAAACCTTGATTTTGTTTGCATAATATCTCCTGGTCTCCCTTTTATATATATTAAACTCAAATCAAATCTCGAAGACAACATGTTGACAAGGGGACACCAATTCAATTATATAAACATGGACAGTGCAGGTGTATATTACATGCGATACGACATACGCCGTAAAGGGCAACTGGTTTGTATTATAACTTAATTATTTCTCCCAGTAACTTATATCTTGGTTAATTTTAACGCTAATCTAGACTTAACACACGGCGTTAGAGAAACAGAGCACGTGCTGAGGAAATTCCATCTTACACTATTCTAAATCCAGAGTTCCCAAAAGATATGAACTATTATTAAACTATTATTAAACGACGTCCCTTTTCAGTGGGTATCTTTAAGTCTGTGACATTCTTATCTTGCCACACTTTTGACACAGTATCCTTACGCCGTACCGCAAGCCTTTTACACTTCACGTATACGTTCGATGTCGTGTTGTAAACATCTGCCGAATACGGTCAAGGACCCAATAACTCATCGAACACCTACAACTGCCACTGAGACAATAACAAAAAATATCCGTTAATATAACGCGCGAAATTATACCTATATGCGTGCGCCACCACCCTGTAGATGTCTTTCAGGCAATACCAACAGATGAAATGTTCACTCGGAAAAAATAAAAACAAATACACTTGCAGTTTGCACCAATTTGAAATTTGTTTTTGATATATTATAAATTAAATTGAGTTAACTTTATTGTTTTGTATTTGATTTCCTATATTAGGATAATTGCGCGTGTCACTGAGCACCGCGTCCCATTAGTTTGCATATCAAACGAAAGCACTGTAGCCGAATTACTCTGATGATATTTTTCTCGTCTAATATATACCAGATTTAAGTTTCTGATGATAATGATAATAACATGATGCTATTCGAGATTCCAAAGGTACTACAAGTAAAGGGCGAATCCCATTCTAGGATAAAATACGAAATTTCGTTTCCAACTGAAAGATAAAAAATCTCAAAGAGAATCACGCTGTAAAGGCACTTAAGAACGTTATTAGTCAAGGAAATTGTAGGGATATCGATTTCACCACTGTCTATTATTACCAACCCACATACCTGAAGAATGGCAACAAATTTACATTACCGGACTTAGAAATTGGAGCCATTACAATCAATCTTGCTTCAATCGAAAGACCCACTCAAAATAGAACATCCAATAATAGTGGAATACTTTTTTACGTTACGACCTTCCATAGTACCCCATAATTTCTTATTAAATTTACAATATTTTTCTTTAATGTTTCCTGGAAATTGTATTATACTTCTATCTTAGAATACCACACTATGAAGAAATACTTATGAATAATATTGACTTTATTCCGGTATTGGCAAACAATATTGGATATTGCTTTTATGCCACTGATTCCCTTTAATATATCCTGATATAAGCCGGTTGTCATATAAAGGCTTTATAATGAGATTGCGAGGAAAAAACGGATAAACCTCTAATATAACCGCGTATTTTAATACACATAAACGTGCATGGAGAAAACATTTAAGTTGACGTGTCCAAGAAAAGACACGATATTTCCTTTATCTCTCCAAAAAAACAAAACCGACTTCTCAAACAAAAAAATCTATCATACAAAGCTGCACTAAAAAGTAAAAGATCTATGGTCTAATTTCCGGAGTGTTAGCCTCGTCACTTCTTTTCTGAGCCGAACGCGTGGATTGCATAGTAGTTTTTCATTGTGTTGAAAGTGTTGAAAGTTGAAAGTTATTTTCTTGGTTAAATAACGTATTATCTACGTTCCGAAATCATTGTGCATGTGTTGAGATTTTTGATGAATCTGCACATACCACATTAGTGAGATCAAATAACTTTTATAAAAACATTGATTGAGGTAAGCCATTTTGTTTTCTTGAACCGCGTGTTCCTATTTTATTTTGCCTACTTTGTGTTATCTAGCGCATGCGTTGCGTTGAACTCCCTAGAGTTAATTGAGGGACACAGCTAAGCTGTGTGTGTTGAACGGGCGATTCTTGCGGATGACTATTTTGTAATCGGCTTTCCATAATAAATGCATTTTTTAATATGTACAGCCTTCAAAAACCGATTATGATTTTGACATGAAATTTTAATGTCGCTATGGAGTGAAATTTTATTTGTATTGAATTCTAAGGTTGGTCACGATGTTTACCATTCTTTTTTCAATATTCTCTTTTTTGAATCACCTCTCTAGCCCCTTCAGCAACGAAGATGCGACATTTTAGATGAAACGGTGTTATTAAGTTTGATATTTAACAAGGAGGCTATGGTAACGGTTAACACTGAAACGTCAAAAGATTCAGTTGAAATTCTCGTGAAAAAAAAATAATTCAGTTAACGTTCTAAAAGAAAATGCCAGTGCAAATTAGTCCAATTCAAGTAGCTAGAGTTGTGGCTTTGGTAGAAGATGGAAGGAGTCAAAGATATGCAGCTCGTATTGTTGGTCTACCAGAAACAACTGTCCGAAGAACGATCCAGCGCTACCGAGAAACGGACCAATACAGCAGACGTCCAGGTTCGGGTAGTTTCAGGATTATGCAACATATTGACGATCGATTTATTGGTCTGCAAATACCGAGGAATCCCTATCAAACAGCTGTGATCACAAGCCGAAATTTAAAAAACGCACGAGGAACAGTTGTATCAGATCGAACAATTTGTCGGAGATTCAGGATTTGTCTCGGTTTTATCGCAAGAAGACTTGCTATTGGAATGCGATTACTTCGACGACATTGAGTAGCTCGTTTGGATTTTGCTCGAATTCATCTTGTTTGGAATGAGTTGCACTGGTCTCAAGTCTTATTCACTGACGTATCAAGATTCATGTTGAGATCAGTAGACGGGCGTCGGAGGGTTTGGAGAAGGCGTGGGGAAAGATACGAGGATGGTATGTTCAGTGAAAGGGAGAGTTTTGGCGGTGGTTCACTAATGGTATGGGGTGGAATTACCAGCGATGCCCGTACAGAATTATTTGTGTTTCCACCACGGCAATCTCTAAATGCAGTTAGATACATAGAGATCTTGAATGAACATGTTGTCCCATTTGCACCTTGCATTAGCGAAGAATTCCTCTTAATGCAAGATAATGCACGACCGCATACAGCAGTGATGATAACACAATTTTTAAACGATGTCGGAATTAATCGTATGCCGTGGCACGCTAAAAGCCCTGATATGAATCCCATTGAGCATTTATGGGATGAATTGGGACAACGTGTTAGTAGA
Source organism: Tetropium fuscum (assembly GCA_964058915.1). NCBI lineage: Eukaryota > Metazoa > Arthropoda > Insecta > Coleoptera > Cerambycidae > Tetropium > Tetropium fuscum. Next base: position 213,260 of record CAXKVY010000724.1, read on the forward strand.
CGCAACCCAGAGAATCTGAATGAATTGAGGATTGCTCTTACAGAAGAATGGGACAATATCCCTGAAATCACTCTCACAAATTTGATTGAAAGCATGCCTAGGCGTATGGAAGCTGTTATAGCACCCAGACGAGGAAATACTCGTTATTAGTTAGTTTGTTGTTCAGTTATTTTTTAAGTTTATTGTTTTAATCATTAATAATTAGTCGTTTTACTAAAATGTCGAATAATTCTTTGTTTGTCATTTCTTTTTGATGTTGTTTGTACTTGTAAGTAACAGTTAATTCAGCGTCCGTAATCAAAAACGATAAACATTTCTTAAACGATGAACTTTTTAGACATTTTCAGCTGCACGGCCTCCTTGTTGAATATCAAACTTAATAACACCGTTTCATCTAAAATGTCGTATCTTCGTTGCTGAAGGGGCTAGAGAGGTGATTCAAAAAAGAGAATATTGAAAAAAAGAATGGTAAACACCGTGACCAACCTAAGAATGCAATACATATAGAACTCCACTCCACTCACTCCACAGCGACAATCAAATTTCGTGTCAAAATCATAATCGGTTTTTAAAGGCTGTACATATTAAAAAATACATTTTTTTATGGAAAGCCAATTACAAAATAGTCATCCGCAAGAATCGCCCTTTCAAACAAAAAAAAATTATCAAAATCGATAGGCTGGTTTAAAAGTTATTGAACATCAAATTTGGGACAAAATCTAGGTGCGCCACTTTTTATGTCCGTCAGTGTATATTCACTTAACCTAACTTTTTTTTATTTGTAACGTGACAAGCTTACCGGTCTGTATTACAGGGCTTCATTGTCTTTCGACGAGTGTAAGTCACACCACCTTTTCACACCTGCTCTTACACCACCTCTTTTGGAACCATATTTCTTTTGAACCACGTTTGGAACCACCTTTAGGACCACCTACCTGAAATCTATCGACCCCTGTACCGACGTAGAGGCACAGGAGAGATCCACATTCCTGGAAGACTCGTGGCATATTACAGATAAGGAGATAAGCATGGTTTTAAGTATTGATTGATATTGCTAGTGTGTACGTTTTAAAATATAAGATTATTACGGGCCATTATCAGCTAACATTTAAAAAATTATTCACTTGGTTACTCCCGGTGAGAGGTCATGGTGCGCTTTGATGTTTAATTATTATTTTTATTAAGAGCTGAACTGGCTTAGGCAAACTTTTATTGCCCACTTTAAATCGCTAGTGAATGTACTCCAAGGGGTAATAAATTGTAAGTGAACACGTTAGTTAACCTTTTAGTTTTTACTTTTTTTTACTTTTTAGTGCAGTTTTTTATAATAGTTTTTTTTTGAAGTCGGTTTTGATTTTTTGTTAAAAATATTTTATTTCCTGCTATTTCAGTGAATAAATATTGCGTTCTCTATGTAACTTGTTTATCAACTATGAATTACCCATATTCGTATTACTAAACGGCCTTATCACCGTCGATATGGAGATGCTAGCGAGGAAGAGATTCGAATGTCAATCGAGGAAAAAACCAAAAAATACCAAAGTTAATAAGGGATCTCATTAAGAAGCAACTATGCTTGCAATATAAGAAGATGAACGGTTAAGAAAATAAAATGTGTGTTTCTGAAACATTGTAGACCTCCGCAGGAAAGATTATACAAGAAATATTCTTCACTGAATATATTATCAAGATGAATCCATTTACTGATATTGAATTTAAAGAAGCAAGAGTAGCTCCTGATTGTAAAAGAAAGCAACTACAGAAAATACTCGAAAAAAGCAACAGGACTGATGTTGAACGCAAATCGTCGTGGAGCAAAACGCAGCTAGGCAGGCATCAAGACTGGAATCTTGAGGATTGAGAACCATGTTCACAAATGAGTCCAAGGTTTGTCTATTCAACTCCTATCGGCCTATAAGAGTTCGTCGACAGCCTAAAGAGCGTTTTTCCCTATATAACATTCGTGAAACCACACTATTTAAACGAGGTAATCTAATGGTTCAGAAGGAATTTTTACTTGACAGCTCGATTAGAAGTCTTGTTCCACGGAAACTGTACGATATATTGAGTACATGCGAGGTGTATCAGCAGTAGTTCAATAACTAAAAGATTCTAATAACTTAAATTGACCCGAGTCACTGAGTCAGCCGGTTTAAAGCTGAAAAGAAAAAAAGGTCTACCAAGTAGAATTTATCTGATAATACTTTATTTGTAACACGTTCTCAGTCATTTCATTGCTTTCGGGTTTGAAACGTGAGCTCATGCGTGGCAAGAATTCGGTTTATTTTAAAATGAAACGCTGTTTTATGGGTTGCAGTTTAAACAAGACTTGAGCGAGTGAATTTTTAAACATTCGTAGGATACAAATCGAATTGAAAGTCAGACACCGTAAGCTTATTGATGACTAGCATCAAATTATTTAGGAAATTTATTGGATAATGTTCTGTTGGGACGTGGGTGAATCATTATTCCAGCCATACCTAGATAAATAAACGCTATCAAAAGAACATATATTAAAATTAATGATCGATGATGAAGTGAGAGTAGCTCGAGCCTCTGAGTTCATCAAACGTTATTTATAATAGAGATGATGAACTGAGGTTTCAGATATTTTATCTCTTTAACCGATAACCGAGGGAGGAAAATATACGAAGAATCTTTATACGATACTGAATCCATTCAAGCAACTATCGCGGTTGGTACAACTAGAACTGACTAGAACTCATCAAAATTTATTCACCACCGCGATTTGGAATAACGCAATAAAGAAGTGCGCATACTATCCACACACTGACCAAGAGAGCCCATTAAAATAAACAATATATTGGACTTCTATATCTCCAAGTCTATGACTGCAAAGTGTATCAGAGTCGAGGAATAATTTTACGTAACTTCAATGACACGCTAATAATAACAACACTAAGTAAAAATATACTGAATTATTTTAACCCAACTCTAACCAACAACATCCCAAATTTGCAACACTTCCTGTAAGAACAGGGTGCAAACTTTAACGTCCCCTTTATATAAGTACATAATGGATACAACTGGAACAATATAGAAAAAAAAATAGATGCAAATATCGTTCAATCAGCTTTGAACTGCATTATAGAAAATATGGATTAAAGGTTTTCAAAAAAAAACAATTGGTGGTAACAAAATTATCCAAGAGGAACATGTGAAAAGAGGCGGCAGGGAAAATTGGCAATATTAACTCATACATACGTAAATTAATAGAGAAAAAGAAACTGACTAGCCAGTTTGGAAGACGACAAAGTAGTTGAAAAATTACCGCCATATACCAATTACCCAGTTACCGCCAATTCATAATGCGGGAGGAGTATTGGAGTAACAACAAAAAAAATTGCAGAATACCTCAAAATACTCTGCGGCACCAATAAACAAAAAATATTAGCGAGGATGGACTTTTTTAGGGGAGATATTAAAAAGTTATATACAACTACTAAAAGGAAAATGTTTTGGAATTATTAAAGGAGCACTATTAGAGTATATCTGTGCCGCATATCGCTCTCTCGGTAGGAGAAATTGACATTTGAATAACTATTAAATTTTAACTAACTAATGTTTCAGCCAATTATATTATAACTAAATATCGCTATTGGATATAAAATGGCACCATTGTCATATACTACTACCGTGTATTATTTCCATATACTACCTTTACGTTTAAATTAAATTTACAAAACACATTTGAATTGTTAGTATACAATGCAGTGACACTGTACTGAGGATCGTGTGTTCGATTCCTGCCCCGTCCAAGATTTTTAATCCGTAATAATAAATTTACCAAGTAATACATACTGATTTTTGCTTACTGATACAATGAAATAATTGTAATTAAATACCTGATAAAAATGATTCGTATTGTTATTGATTAAATAATTTTACCGAAGACGTTTACGTTGTTATCATACTTGATCATACATAAAAATAACACGGAGTTCGCCGATTACTGACACCAGATCACTTGACAGATCTTGCACGTAGCGAATAAAGTCTGTAACAAAATGGTAAAGTGCAGGTCATAATTCTGTTCGGAAAGGGAATAGCGACCCAAGAAGTCCTTTGTTTATTATTTATAGAATTCTAAGAAGGTACACATTAAATGAGTAATTCATCTTGTATAGTGTGTTTTCTTTAAGTACGGTCTTAGCAAAATTTCATAACTTCGTAATCGTAAACAGATGTGTAACTACCAAAAAGTAAAATATCTCAAATCAATTGTAAAATTAACAGGGTCTATCCTTATGGATAGACCCTGTTAATTTTTCGTGACGCTTTTATAAGCGTCACGAAAAGATTCGACCATAAATAATAGTTGTCCGTTAGAAGCGTCACTTAATTTATGGTTTCCGGGTATGGGAAAAATGGCCAAACAGCTAACTAATTGATGCAGAAAGAGTAATCTCAGAAATGTCATGTAAAATGTTTAGTTTCTATTTTGCAACCAGATGTCGTTTGCGTACGGGGATAGTTTCCTAAGATTATGTAAGGGGTAAAGTAGGTCCCGTAGGATTGGTGGAGATTTCACCCCCAGTAAGTGGTATTACTTAAAGGGGATGAAAGATCGACTTTGGTCCCGCCCAGCGAGGACTGGAGGAACAATCTTAGCCAAAATTATGCAGTTTCCGGCAGGTTTTCAGATAGTAAATTCGGGTTTAAAGTCAAATAGTTTAATAAGCGGAAAGGCACTCAAAATTGTTCTATTAGAATCAGGTCTACTTAACCCTAGCGATTAGCTTTGTTTTCATATGAATAGATTCATTATTTGCGCGACGCATCTGGTTGTGTCCAAATTTATAGTTTGTTCAGTGTAAATGTTTTATTGTCAGCGTGGTTTGTTCTGTTAAATATTAAATATATATCTTGGTTTGAAGTTATTTGAATTGATCTCTTGACCAACGAAATTCAATATTATCCGACAAAGTTAGTTCGTGAATATTAGTGATGATGTGAGGTTTTAGCCATACAGGATTAACATCGACATCATGAGAGCATATGAGGTAAGCTAAATCTCCATGTATCAATATTAAGATATCCCCTTCTAACTTTAAAGCATACGCGACGAACCCAGGACTATGAGATCTTGTGTGTATATATTTATGTATGTATACATATTTTTGCAAACCCCGACGCTCCCTTTCATTTTAACATCGGTCAATCTGGTAAAAACCCCAGTGGTTACAAGTCCGATATTGGCTTCAATGTCATATAATGTTAAATAATCCATTTTTTTGTATTCTCTCATCTCATTCAGTAATATTTTTATTTCAACTGTCACTGTCAGTGAATAGCATTACTATAAAATTTGTGTTGGAGGATCTTGTTGTATTATATTCAGAAATTGTGGAAATGTTATTTGCTAATTTACTGCTAATGTAAAAACTGAGTTAAACTCGTTTGCCATGTCTTTGATTTGCCATGTTTTTTGCTATTTTTTACACTTTGTTCGTTCCAGAACTTTATTCCATAGGCATTTAGTGTCGTCTTTATTACTGTTTATTTTATTTCCATAATTATCATATTTAATATTTCGTATAAAAGAAGTTAATCTTTTTTTTATACTATCTGTATTCTAGGTTATTTAACATTATTTTGTAAGTCTATAAATATGGTATTGTTTATAAGTATACAAATATGTTTCCTAAATATTCCCTTATTTTAAAAGTAATCAAAAATTTTCATTTACCAGGTCCAAATTAACACCACCGCGTTTTCAAAAACTATCTATCAGTAATTTTTAGGTCTTATTAATGGTTATAAAAACCCTTAACCGTTAAAAAAACTAACTCATCTCATCCCAATTAATCCAAATAAAGCAGATTTGCAATTGCCTCCCATCAGACGTGAGAGCAGCGTAAATGGATTTGTTCTATGAGATTATCCAGAAGAGACACAATCTGAAAACAAATAAAACTCGCCCACTTGTTCCCACGTATTGAACTTGGGGACGTAATTAATATCTTTTTGCTGGAAGTAATTAAGGTGGCGAAGTCTGCGATAAAATTGCATTACTGTTACAGTTTATTAGGCCTTTCGTATATACCACTAAAAACGTTTTACCGAAATTGGGTGGCATTGGCGTCCGCGTGGAAGTAGGCCGCGATGAATCTAGATCGCGCTTGCTGGTGAACGGCATTTCCAATAAATTAATAGGTCTGAAATCAGTAGTGTCAATAGAATTTCTATATTATATGCACCTCAGCATATTTACATACTTCATAAAACTTAAATACACTCAGTACAATAAAAATATTATGTTTCGCAATTCACCCCCTCCTTGTATATTTCCTTCTCTATGCCTCCTGCAAATGCTGAGCATTTTACGTCCGCTATAAAGAAGCCACCATCTTCTGCGAAGCCGCCTCTTCATTAATTTCTTATGAAGAACTGCACTGGGACTGTAGTAAATCATGCACTAGGTTACTGGCTAAATTTTTACAGAGGTTAATGTTATTTAAATTTCATTGAGTACTGGAAATACTCGCCATCCTTCGGAGGGCAGAAATGTTATTCTTAACCATCTTCTCCCAGACGCGGTCGTACGAGAAGTCTGTGTGCTGGATAGGCCATCGATGGTCCCTCCGCATTAGTATGTTAGACAGACAAAATATCTCTTATATTCGATAACGTATAGGCGTAGTATTCAACGTTTAGTACCTCTAAACGTCAGTAAACGCCAGTCGCCTGGAAAATTATGTTAAATCATTATATTTTATGTTATATCGTACGATTAATAGCTTATTATTAGCGCCTTAAGAGTACAATCGATTATGGGGTACGTTGTTCACTACGCTGATAGACAAAATTGATTTTTTTATGAACACGCGGGCGATAAATGCTGGTTAGTTCAGCATGATTGGTGATATTGAATGTACTTCGACGCTTTAGGTTTTCAGAATGTTAAATTATTGAGTAAACAAGCTAAAATCGATACGAATTATGGCCTGGATATACGGGGTAAATTGGAAACCACGAAAGCAGGGAGGTTAGAGGTGTTTTCAAACCTGTATGAGGTACTTTTAAGGTTATCATTCCATATGCATGATCTTCAGTGAGATAAGTAGTAAGAAATAAGAAGAGGTATAAATATATATTAAACAAAATAAAAACAATACAAGCAAAACCATGAATATATTGAATATGAAACTGAACCAGCTTAGAACTTGATATAATGTTCAAATAATTTTACCCTCTCAAAACATAAAAAATAACTAACTCTAACTCACACATTTATCGCAATTTTAATCTCACAAAACCGACGTGTTTTTAGGATGATTCCAGGACCTTCTCCTACGTATCTTTTCTTTTGTAATACGACGTTTCGGAAGAGTTACATCTGACATTATCAGGTTCTTCTCTATAACGGCTTGTTGCTGCTTCTGGTTACTCGAACCGTTGAATGAGGGACTAAAATTCCTTTATCCAACGCAACGAAGGAACGAACTCAACTGAGTACCAAGCACTTCCATAAATACTTAAATGATTCATTCACACACGATTCGCTGATTTTGTGTACCGCTACGCGTCATTGAACTTGTTTGTGTGAACCTTGAACCCTTTCACTGTGGCGACTACGATTTAATGGGTTACGATTACGAAATACGATTTAATGGGTTTTATTAATATGTGGAGCTGAAATTTGCATGAAATTCTATATGATAAGTACTATTTGTAATATTAATTAATATTATTATTATTATTATTATATATAAGTAAGTATTATTTGTTCAAAGTTTGTCATATTTTTTATTTTACTAATTCGTTTTATTTTTAATAAGCTAGCCTTATTAAAGTGAAAGATACCTTTTTGTAACGTCGTTTTGAAGCACTTTTCAATCCTCTGGAAAAGCTTTATGGATGCTGGAACTGGATGACGCCACTGAATAACTACAGGATCTCTCAGGAACAATTCTGGAACTGCTCATACAAAACGTGATTCAGGGCTTTCCTTAACCTATTCTTGACCAAACGTAAGTCTATAAATTTAAATTAAACCTATTTTAACTACTACTTTTAATAAAATAGTTCACAGCAAATCAAACCATGCTCTCGGCTTCGCTTCTTGTTGGTTGCTAATCAATAAAATTGTTTTTCTCCCAAACTTCTTTTTTCTCTACCTGGATGCTAGATATAATGTTTATTTTATGTAGGTAGGTACCAGGGAATGTTGCAATTCAATGTATAGTTCAGTATATCTTCTCTGTTTATTGTACGACATTATTATTTCAACGTCACTTCTTAACCTGGTACAATTTTAAATGTTCTTTGCATATTTATATTATTATCTTTATTTATAATGTCTTTATGTATTCTTTTAATTAGATAGTATTTGATTTTAATATTTTAGGTTGATTTGCTGTTGTCATCCAACATGCTTCTGATTTGACATTAGCTGTCAATGGATTATAGGAATTATCCTTTATTTTATTATAATTATCTATATTGATTATAATGTGTCTTTATTTGGTTATATATTATTGTGTATTATATTTTAAATTTGTATATTTAACTTTATTATCATTTCACTTGTATAGTGTCTCGCTACCTTTTATTGTCTACAATTTTGGATTGTTATCAGATTGTTATCTTATCAGTACATTTTATAAAAAACTATACTTGTTATTACAATTTGCCAATCTAATAATATTCTGTACACTTTTATTGTTATGTACATGTATTGTATATACTTGCTATATAAGAAAAATCATCTTTATAATCAACAATTTGTATAATGGAGGCAAATTTTGTTTGTTGAAGTTCGTATGACTTTTCATTTTAATGTTTTAATTTTAATTGTATATGTAATTCAATATATTCTAGCATATGTCTAGGAAAAGTAGTTGTTTTAATAGATTCTACAAGATTTTGTTTATTTTACGGTTTAATATCTTCTGGATAACTGTATGCCTAATATGTTCAAATAGAACAAATATAAATAGAGATTTGTTTCAATTCCGTCAAAACTACGTCACAAAGTGTCACTGAAAATGAAGAAGTATTTTAAATTCAAGTATAAATGATCATCAATAAAACAAATAGTAAATCGTCGTTTGGAGATCCTCAATGAAGGTGAAAGAACTTGTAAAACTTCTAAGTGATTCGTTTCCATATATACGGAAACGTATACTCTTCGTCGACTCTTGAACATTCAAAACATTTATTGATACAATAAAACTTAATAACCAAGGAAAACTTCTCTTTAGATATAATTTCACTATATACTAATAGACCTTGTTAAAAATATAACAAATAAACGTTGGAACGAAATAAAAAAGTATACTTCATTACTTCATACGCACATTAAATTGCACCTTTTTTCAGTGTAATAATACATATTACGAACAAACATATGGCTGTGCAATGGGTTCACCAATATCCAGTACAATCGCATAATTATTACTAGAAGATTCAGAAAAAACCATTATTCCAACATTAAACTATAAAATACCATTTTTCAAACATTATGTTGATTGAATAACTGCATTTCCAACTGAACATAAAAAATCGATTCTATATAAATTTAATAGTTACCATCCAAAAATACAATATACAATTGAAAGCGAATCAGAAAATAAGATAAGTTTCTTAGACTTAACTCTTATGAATAATAAAACTGAAATATTAACAAAATGGAACACAAAAACAACATGGTCTGATAGATATACCAACTCAAAAAACCCTTACAACCAAAAAAAACAGGTATTGCAGACAGATCAATAAAACTAACGTCTCCCATTTTTAGAAGAGAATTCGTAGAAGAAGCAAAAAATGTTTTAATATATAATAACTACTCTTTTTCTCTAATTAACAAAATTTTCAAAAGCAGAATTACAAATACTACAATTCTACTAGAAACGGGTTTCGAGAGTCTATAATCGCGAAAAAAATATAATGTAGATGTGACGCTTAAAACATACATCGAAGTTGCGACAGAAAGTGAATTTGATTATAGTATAATGTTTAGAATTCAAAATTGAATCAAGTGAAGTACAAATTGTAAGAGTTAAACGTAAAATTAAATAAATCTAATAATAGGAAATCTGATTGGTCAGATTGTATCATAATAATAAGAAAGAAAATGGTAACCAGGAAGTGCAGATGTTTTTCTATACGGCATATCCGTGGTTACATATAAAAATGCAAAAGAGTCCAGCATTAGCGGAGAGAACAGCTCCGCTAATAATTTTTATAAAATTTTCTTAAAACTAATAGTTAAACTTAAAATCTTAAGAAACTTAAAATTAAGAAGCGAGAAGTGGAGGCTCAACAGCGTCCCAGCCTGCAGAAGACTTTGGTGACCAGTAAAAGTGATCAGTAAAAGTGACCAGTAAAAGTGACCAGTAAAAGTGACCAGTAAAAGTGACCAGTAAAAGTGACCAGTATAAATTGACCAGTTTGGTGACCCCCTCTATGACGATAGGGTACTCATGTACTCAGTGATCCTTCTCAAATTATAAATTATTGTTCATAGAACTGGCGCCCATAGGAAGGATTCAACAGATTAGAAATAGTGTAAGTATTCTGTAAGCTTATCAGACGTTTCTTCGCTATGCTATTACTATTATACTCATTTTATAACAACAACGTCTGTTCTCATATGAGACACAATCACGTCATCATCATGTCCTGTTTATCATAGCTAAAAATCATTGTATTGATATAATAACTAATTGTGTTTGCGATTAATACCAAATCAAGTATATTTCTTGTGGATAAGGATTAACTACCTCACTTGATTTGAATCTGAACCTTCAAGATATCCTTTCCGGTAATCAGCAGCAATTCCGGTAAGACTGATGGCTTCTTCCCTGTTTTTGCTCAAAATCAAAATGTACTTTACACGATATACAAATTCCCTTTGTCTAATTTGAAGCGTAATTACCTAACTTCTTAGAGGGCAAAGTTGAAAGAACCGAATTCAAGTTTTATTAAAAGTTACAAATTTGATATAGCGCTTTGTTTATTTGTCTTTGCCACCGTAAAGCGTCCCCGCCAAATAAATTTATTAAAACCGCAGTCTTGGGATACTTTTAAAAAGCCATCTGAAAAGTCGTTCGGATAATGACATAATTAGGACCAGTTTTTCGGTTTCTCGAACCTCCCGCTTCGAGAACACCACCTTGATTTCATAGAGCTTTTTTGTAAAACAAGAAAGATACGCAATAAGCCAGCGGCATAAGCATCAGCAGGGGCCTATAAAGTTCGCCTACAACGTAAAGCGCAGCTTTATCATTAAGAGCTAAATTTTACTGATTATTTCGGGGCCCTAGGCCCAGACGAGCCGAGGTACCTTTCGCGTTTTTATTTCTCGCTGTGTCAATCGTACACGAAACATTAAATGAAACCGTTGCGATATCAAGCGGTATTTTTCAGCTGAACCGAGATTACAGAACGGCTATGATTTACGGCTGACGTTCACGTTGGAACTTTTACAAGAAGAAATTGTCAGCTGTTATATCAACTAGGGATATACAAATGGGTTCCCAGCCCAAGTATTGGACACCCAATAAACAAAACCGTTTCTTGGTAGCTGCCTCGTTATCCTGAAACTAAATTTGATGCGTTTCTCCGCATTTTGTGACTATAAGGAACATTTTTCATGTGTAGGCGTAAAGTTAAACTTTACGCGCTACTGCGTAATAATGAGAAAGAAATATTTATAATGAAAATAGCAGTGGACAAAAATCGTGATGTTCGTAATATAGCTTCAGGGAATTTATTTTAAATATTTAAGTCGTAGTACTATAAAATATTTTTAACAGAAAAAACAAAAACAACTTCAAAAAAAACAAAAAACTGAACTAAAAAGAAAAAAATAGTTGTTATACATTCTTACTTAAAATACAATCAATTTATTAGGCCAATATAATTATTTTTATTTTTGTCGGTGCCAGCCAAGATTTACAAACGTACAACGAAGTAGCGTATGTATACATCTCTAATTATATGACTAGAAGTTTGAATTTAGGTTTGTTTGTAATTGTGGTGTGGCTTTAGGCAGTTGTATTCAATTTTACACGTTAGCTATCTTTGTTAGTTATCTTTGGCTGGCACCGAAAATAACAGTAATTGTGTATTATTGGCCTAATCAATTGAATAGTAAGAATATAACGTAACTATTCTTTACTTTTTAATGCAAGTTTTTTAGAATAGATTGTTTTGAAGTCGGTTTTTTTTGTTAAAAATATTTTATTTCTTTCTTTTCAGTGAATATTGCATTCTGTATGTAACTTGTTTATCAAATTCGAATATCGATAGGCCTACTAAACGCGCTGCCTATATGAGGCAACGCGTTTAGTACGTTTATTTATATATAGCACTCATTATACCTAGACAAGATCCAACAAATGGTTCTAGTGTTGACCAAGCAAGCAATGTCTGCACCACTTACTCTTTAAATGATTATGAATTCTATTATATACATATAATTCAATATTTTCTATCATATAGCTGGGAAAAGTAGTTGTAATATATTCTACAAGATTTTACGCATTTCAAAATTTATCATCTTCTAGATAAAAGTATGTCTAATGCTTTTATATATCAATATGTTCAGGGAGAACAATTATAAATAGTAGACTAGGTAATTGTTTTCTATAAATGTCAGTTCTCTGTCAAAACTAATATCACATGAAAGTGTCACTGTGAGAATGGTAGGTGTTGATGGTAAATTCAAGTATAAACTACAAATTAAATAAATCGTACATCACACTGAAGAGCTTCATTTCTTCTGTCTGTGTGTTGTCATTGAACTCCGCCTATATGGCTGGACTGATTTTTATGATGGTTAAGTGGATTCGAGAATGGTTTGCAGCTTCACAATTTGATCCGATAGAAAATATTTTCGAATTAATTTAAATATGTATAAATTAGGGTTGTGACCAACGTCCAATGCCAATAAAACTAAAATGGGACCCACTTGAAAACGAAACAAAGAAAATTTTTAAAATTGATTTATAAATGACAGAGTTCTAAACATATAAAAAAACAACCGAATTCAGAACATTCAGATTTTTTTTTGATGTCGCTTAAAAATAAGCAAAATCTGGCCGTTGGATTTTTTATTCTACACAAATGATCGAATTTAGTTATTTGCGATTTTCTCTGAAGTGACATTTTCTTGCCGCTCCTATTTTGTGTAAGACCCTGTATAAATTTTGGTGCCTAATTTTCAGAAAACACCATCAACCAGAAAACACCAAGCCTACAATTCAGAACAAAAATATTTAATTTAAATGTATTGATAAAGAAAATATAGTGACTGAAGCACAAATAAACATCCTCTGTAACCTTGCGGGCCAGCTCATAGTCATAATTGACAAACATAGTCAGCACATATTAATATTCCGATACTGCTATTTCGATTTCTTCCACGACCTTGCACAGCCGGCTGACATTTGGCCTGTCGCTGTTTCTTAAGAGACGGGTCCCATATACACACGGGCAGAAATATTCACAATACTAAAATATATAATAGAGAAGGTCTTTTAAAAAATCTTCCTGGTATTACCTTAAACCGGATATGCTGTACGTTTAAATGTCTCATTTCAGAAATTGTTGATTGAAGTCAGCGAAAGTGCATTAGCTAATCATAACAAAACCATATCATAACATGCAATAGAGTTTAGAGTTTTTCTCATAAATCAAAACAGCTCGCTCAACTTTGCGTCAATTTACCACTTGACAGCGTATTGGCTCCGATAATTAAAGTATGACAAAACTAATAAAAGCAGAAAATCCTCCACTGTCTCCCTCATAAATATCACACTCCAGCCGTATAAACCTAATACAGCCACTTTTATGTTCACCCCCGTAAGTCAATGATGTAGACGTGTCTCGAACAAATTTTAACGTCCATTAAAAGGAATTTGAAGTTGGTAAAGTTGACATGAAGCTGATGTACTTATTCATGGCGAACGCCGCCGTTATCGGAGGCTAATAATAGTGGATGGTGTCTGCTATTAGAGCTTTGACAGCTTGATATAATATCATTGCCTTCACAAGTATAAAAATCAAGAGTCATTTATACGTTTGGTATATTTTGTAACCACAATTTTTGAATTAATTAAAAGTTATTTATGAAAATTACGGTACATGATGAATGGAATGAAAGGAATATTAGACATTATGTGAGCGAACTTATTAAGCGAAAATATTAATAATAATAATAATAATGATTTCGCCAAAAAAAATCCATTCATAGAACAAAACAGATAAAAGATTCATAATAATATAAGTATTCTACAGGCAAAGACGAAAAAAATATACAAAAAGTAAGAATATCTTATGAACGAAACTAAAAAAATAATATATTTTCATACACATAAACATATATAGTTACATATTATCCAATATTCGAAATTATTGAAGCAATCAGACGCAATTCTTAACAATTCATTGATATCACAATGAAATATATCACACTATCTGCTATTTGTTTAAAATTATTAGCCATCAAATATTAGAGATTACTTTTTGAGAGTAAACGTTGATATTTTACATTTATCTGTATTAATAGGTAAATAATTATCAGTACACCATATATGGATATGATCTACAAGGTCCTACAATGTCAATCAATTAGCCGTAGTTGACATATTCAAAAACAGTTTGAAGTCATCGACAAACATAAGATGGTTCGATTTTAAAGACAGAGATAAGTCATTTACAAATAATGTAAACAGGAGTAGTCCCAAGGTAGAACCTTGTGGTACTCCTGATATGGCAATAAAAGTGTTCGACTTGTAACCGTTATAAGAGACATATAGACATATAGATGACATTTGCATTCATTTTAATAATATAATTATAAGAAGGTATATTTCTGTATGTATTATAATTATATTGACAAAATGTATTCAACTTAATTATATACGTAATTATGCATGTGCCTTTTATTCTTCAGCATGGAAAAATAAACGTTACATATTGACAGGTAAATATAAGAATTCTTCAGTCCAACAGTATATTTTTTTTGTTTTTTTCAATTAAAAAAGATATATTTATATAGCAAGAAATAAGTTTATGAATCGAATGAAAACTCACTCTAAATTGAATGTTGAACATTTAAATATGAAAATAGAGCAAAATTAATATCCGAATTTATCCTAGGTATGTAGTTTTTACAATTCTTTTTCTGGTGGCCTCATGACATAATTCCGGAAAATTGAGATGCCTTACGAATTTGATATCAAAATTTTAAAAATAAAATGGTGGCGCCCAACCTTTGGTATGATGACGAATTACAACAAAAAGTTAATTAATTAAAATGAAAATTTGTATCTAGGGGTTTTGGATGTCGCTGATTACAAATTACATAATGGCATTTCCAAAAACAGAACTTGAATCGAGTTGCAAAATTTTGGTTTCTTTTGAGTTGCTACTTTATCACATGACATAGTTTCAAAATTATAAGAAGTAATGTTAATTTTTTTATTTTCCCATCTCTATTCACTGGCCTAATATAAGTTTAAGCATAGTTATGTATATATAAATAAATTTATAAATAAATAAAACATATATTGGACCAACAATTGCTCTTTTTAAATCATTCATATTTTTGTTGCAATTGTTGCTTTTAAAGTTAATTCTATATAAGTAAATACACTACAAAGAATGTTTGCTTTGAGACTGAGTCCTAAAACATTTAAAATATCTAACCCTTGCCAAATCCCGCATTTTCTCATAAACCTTCATTAATAATTTCCTTTTTCATCTGAATAATTTGTGGTACATTATCATAAACAATACAAGCTCGACCGCACCGTCCGCGTCCGTCCGTCTCATAACCAAACGTTCTGTGTAAATTCCGTCGAGATCGGAATCTTTAAATGTGAAAGATCAACGGGGACTTTCAAAGGCGACTAATCAGGACTAAAGGGTGAAAAATACTCGGGTATTCAACTTCGAAAACAGACAGTTTGAAGGTTCTTACGATAACTGCTGAACGAGGTAATAGCGAAGCAAGGCGTTCTCGGGATCCGCACAAAGACTGGGGTTTGATATGTCTTTCCTCCGGGTCTGATAAGCCCAGTAAAATATTTTAAATGGCATAAAAGCCGTTTGTGATTACGGTTCAATATATTTTTGCTGTTACATTATAGAAATATTTCATAAAAGGCATCTAGCATTTAGTATAGTATTGAAGGATTTTACCACGGAGGGGATGTAATCAACCCTTAAACGTTGAAATTCTTTTTTCTACATGGTTTTCGGCAAGTTTTTCCGAAATTCTTATTATGTCAATGGAAGGAATGGGAAATTTCATATTAGGATTATTATTGTTTTCATCTTAACCGATAATTGTACTCATTTTACGAAGAAATTGTGATTTTTTAAATAAAATTCTGTTAATAAAATCAGAGAGGGGTGAATTTTCAATTGTATTAGTTTTATATGCTGATAGTTTGATAATTTGATCAAACTAAGTGCGACTTACTTTCTCTAGACTACAATTTCGTTATCCCAGAGGTGGTAATATTCGGGTTTCTGTTATAATTTGTACGCTTAGCTTTTGATTTTATTCTTGTTTCGGCTCATCCGATATACAGTCTAGTTCCGAATCGGTTTTCCAAAGCCAAAATATAATACTATAAAATTCATAACAGAATATAATGGGTGATCGGAAAATTTAAGATTAATGGTATATAAATTGTAAAAAATCGATTAGAACCTAACAAACAACCGGAAGTAGAATCGAGGTGAAAAATGTTTATTTTTAGGAGTAAAACGTGACTTTTCCAACTAGACGGCCTATTGAAAAAAGTTAAATACAGTGGTTGATGATAATAATTAAAAGGTCCACAATTATTATTGTAACCATTTTTCATTATAACTACAAAACTAATGAGAAAAACGCTAAAAAAATGTATTTTTATCTCCCACAAAATGAATCGACTAAAATATAATTGGGTAAAAATGTACATTTTTATGTCTGAAATAAGCTGTAATTTGTTTTGAAGGGAAACGTTTATTTCTTGCTTTTATGCGAATTTAATTTGAAAAACTCCAATCTTTTCAATTTTCAATCTTAAACGTTGATTAACAAAATTTAGATTTTTGAAAATTGTAGAACGGAATTTTAACGATTCGGATGAAATTGATGACAATGCAATAACTAGAGCAATCATATTTTTTAAAGTCAATATTGGAAAAAAAGATCTTGTTGAACTTGAAACCTGAAACTACATATGTTGAAACTGATGATGTAGAGCAGCTTTCCAAAAAAATTGAATGAAATAGAATTTTGACCGCGGGGGAAAGCGACCGGAAAGCAGACGAGTGACATAGATTACGGCGGCGCACAGTGGTTCCTTATGAGGAAAAAACCTCAAATCGTAAAGGATATTTTTGTAGCAAATGAACACTGATAATTTCAAGAGTACTAATGTAATCATCTATTAACATCATTTATTCGATTTTGATTACTTTTTTAATGTGAGAAAAAACTCTAGAGCTTAAGAATTTTTTAACTACGAAAATTCACAAAATTTTGGGTTCAAGATATAACTTATGTTTACTATATCTACAACTTGTTTAATTAACTACTATTACAAAATACTATCAAGGTAACATTCTTAAAAAACATCACAAGATTCTCAGAAAGTTTCTTTCTATATTGAAACCTCGAATAATATGTATCTCTGAAACACATAAAATTCCTGCTTTTAGAAGTTTTTTTTTAATTACAGAAAAAGCTCCACCGAGCTTCAAGCTATAATTAGCACCCAATTGAAGCTAATACTATAGACTATTTATCCTCCAAAATTCAGCTGCAACTACTTGCGACTTCAGCTTTTATCCCACTTTAACCCTGAAATTGAATAAACTTTTATTGGTCTTGAAAAAATGAAAATAAATTATAGTACCTAATATAGTAAAGTTTATCGTCAATAAGTTGAAATGGTCAATATAGTGGAATAGACCCGCTAACTGCCAAATCTGTTTAATAAAAAGCAATTGTTATTATACAGGGTGTCCCCAATTCTATGCCCGAACAAGAAGGTCTCAAGAAGTACAGACATAATTAAAAATGCATATTTGAGAAGTCAATGTCAATTAGTGTGCAAGTGAAAGCAAAAAGAAATGACTATACTTCCGGAAATAATTGAAGAAGAAATATGAATCTTTACAAGTTACAAGATCTGTGAAAAATAAAATTATTTAGCTTTACCTGATGTTATTTCAATAAATTTGCGGCCTCTTCGCTGAGTGGTAAGTGTTTTACTTTGGTTTTTGGTCTTAATGACGTTATGTATGGGTCCGACGATATCAGCATCATGTGAAAGACATCTTCATTAGTAGCAATACGAGACATTTTTCTTCTATGATGGCTTCTGAAATACTTGTAATCCTTATTACGATGTTCTTGTGCCTCTTCTGATAGAATTCCAATAGGTAAAACCGCATGTTCAATTATATCCTTGCCATGAAGGAGAATTTTGTGTACCGTGGCAGGCATATTAGACCACGGATATAAGGATACTGCTAATTCAGCTGTTTCTTTAGTATATGTATTAAATTTATCTGGATCGATTGGAAAATTACTGCAAATCACTTCCAGTATAATCGCAAGTCTGTGTATCAAATTTTGATCAATCCCTGTTATATCTGCTGTTATACTTGGGTCATTAAAAAAACGTCTTGAAGTATTTCCACTATTAGAATTGCCTGCCCCTTGTCGTACAACGTCAACCTGTATACCGAGACGTTCTTTGAATTGGCCTTGAATTTGTTTCTTCGTCTCTTCTTTGATGGGTTTTGTAATATTTGTTGTCCGCCAAGATTTAAATGCCAAGTTATATCCCAAATGCAAAATATATTCCATGAATCTTATTCTGCCGTGCAAAGTAGACATACCGAGACATAAGGCTTTTTCATTACATGGCTTCTTCAAAATAACAGATACTTGTTCATTTCGGACGGTTTGGTACCACATATTACACAATTACTGGACGAGCTAGTATTTGTCACAATTTGGGCTACTTTACCGTCAATCATGGTAAAATACAGTCTGTGGTAAATTTTTATGGTTCTACCATTAATCTCAATTTCGGTTTCTTTCAAATTTTCAATTTCATTGTCCATATGACACTTTTCTTGTTGGATAATTTCTGGAGTTTCTTTGACATATTCAAATTTAATTGCCCTGCAGTACTCAATTTCAAAGGTACAATAGACGTCATAAACAAGTGAGCATCAGATCTGCCAGGTTCTTCAAACCTCTGCATAAATTCACTTTGGCCTGACGCTCCATCACATCCCCACTTTGTGTGTAAAACAAGGTGTTCTTCTGGTGTCACATTACTGCGAATATTACTTTCTATTATGCGTTTTGCAGTGTGGTCAAGCAAATCCTGAAGAGGTACTTTTGCTGAAGACTCGGAGATAACTAAATTTTTTGGATAACAGTTTTGTTTTGATTGAATTACTTTTTTATAACTAGGATATATATCGTGACCAATATCTTTGGCTGATTGTCTTAAAATTTCATATTGATATTTAGATAATTTTGCTTGAGTTATTAGCGCTAGAGCAGTATCTACATCGAAGGATGGAGACTTAGGAGTATCTCGAGAAGAGCATTAATAAGAGCCTGCGAGTTTGTTTGGCGCAGTTTTCGAATTTTATAGTTTTTTGCGCGTTTACCGCATTCTTCGAATGATTTTTTGGGCCTCCCTCAAATTAATAATAAAAAATTAATATGCATTACTACACAAGTTCATGCTCTGGTATTCGGACATAACTTTTAATTTATTATAAACAACTTTTCTTAATAACATTTTTTGAAATAAGGAAGGGCAGTGTACTCTTGCACCTCTCACGTCATCATAATTACACTGAAACCCTTTCTACCTTAAACGCGACGTTATTTATTTTGAAAAAATTGATAATTAAAATAATCACTACTGTTATTTAAGAATTTTAAAGAGATGGCCTTGAGAGTTAGAGAGATGAGAGGATCAAAGTGTTTTCTTCCCAAATATTACCTTTTGGCCCCACTGTGCGGCGTAGTCCAGTCGATAGCTATGCCAGCTGGGCTGACGGCTGATAATATTAACAATCAGTTTGCCCAGTTAAAGTTTTAGTTAAATAATTATCCTATTATGTGGTTTTAATAAACATTAAAACATATTTTCTTATTGTATTCGAGAGAACCTCAGTCAAACTTCTACAATTCTATATTCTTGTCTTGATAATTCACATTCATGTCTTGATAATATTATTTTTTTACTTTGATAAAGTCTAATCTCAATTTTTGCGGTATACATCACCCTTAGAGGCTACGTCTCAGCTCAGCTGGACCACCAAGCCGAAGCTTTAGCCTAGGATCCTAGGAAACCCAGCACATTCACGAAGGGATCTCCAGAAAAGGTATTTTTATATAATTAATTGCCCCTAGGAATTACCAGGTCTTAAGGAATATTTCCACTTTACTTTTTTTCCAAGGTTTACAATTCACTTTTGTTGTAAATGATAAATTTCTTTTATTTCTCTGGGAAAAGTCTGAGTCACAAGAGGGGTCACAGCTGATAATTATTGGCTGATCATTTCTGTGGTCTTATGTACTATTTATGTACTCTTGACCTGGCATCCAAGTTTTTTTATACAAAATTTTTTGTCCCTGACAACTGTATTAAAATAGAAATTCAAACTCAAATTCACTTCTTTCTTAATATAGCAAACTCCTCGCAAGTTGTTATTAATTTTACTTGATTGACTTCCCCCTATGCTTTTCCCTGGGGATCCACCGAGGTCCACCGTAAACTTTAACCTTAAAAACTCGCAAAAACCACCATTAGGCAACTTTCAACTTCGCGAATACCTATGGATTCACTAAGAGCGCTTCACAAAGATATTTCCCGCAAACGTTTTAAGAAACTTCTGTACTTATTTGTCATAGCTTACGATTTAACTAGGACGCTTTTATATAGCCGGAAGAAGTTCCTTGCTCGAACATATCTCCCAATTGCCGTCAAAGGAAAATCGATGGTTACGGCGAAGGAGCATTCGCAAGATAAATGTGGCATGAAAAACAATATCAGTTCAACGAGTTGTAACAATTGCATGTTATTGTTTGTGTACATAAAGATCGTATGTGCATCAGGGGCTTCTTTTTATATGCCAATTTATCGGGTTATTGGTAAAGACTCCACAATAAATTATTAAATATTGTTCACGTATTGAGCACTTCAAACATTTCAGAAAACAATGATTGGAGAATCCCGTACTTGAACTTATGAATTAATTAACTAAGGCGTCGCCTATCGAATCTGAATATTTGAATACGCTACTCTTAGTGGGGCAGCGTAATTTTAAAAATATGAATTCCGTATGCTACTTAATGCTACAAGCAAACGGAAAACGGTTTTGGATTTAATAAAGCTTTCTTAACACAAATATGGACATTTTAAATTTGAAAAATGTTACCGATAGTCATCGGCCCGCGTCATGCTATAACAGGTTGCTTGTATTTACCCTACTCTAAATAATAATAAGTCTAATACAACTGACTTTTGGAGTCCCATGACAAAACTGAAGCTAAAAACGTTTAAAACCTCAAGAAAAGTTGTTAAAGTCACATTGAAGGATAAAGTTGTTAGATTGAAAGAAGACAAAACTGTGTTCTCTCGTTTGTTAATTGCTTCACGTTCGCAAAGGAATGTAGATTTGCAGAAAATAATAAGTACCTATGAACTGTCTGTAGTTCCCTATTGTATGTTGTCTGCTTTTGGAGATATCTTACACTGTTCAGCTAAAAGTAAACTATTAGGAATCTTAGAAAACCTAGTTAGCGACAATGAAAGTGAAAGAGAAGAAATTATACCAACAAATGCAAGAAAAGGAAGTGGCCTTGAAATGCGAGTTGCTATTGTTGATACAATGGCTGAATTGCATGCCTTTAATAAAACTAGTTCAATAAGAACGGGAGAAGAATTCGCTAAGCAATTTTGCTATAAAATGAAAACTAAATATGAGAACTATAATGAAGTGCATTTTGTTTTCGACACCTATAAGTCCAATTCGCTGAAAACTGCTACCAGGGCGAAACGACAAGGTTAAATCGATCCAGTTTAATACAAAATTGATAACAAATGTAACATACAAAAAATTAAAATGACGCAACTTCTTCAGCACGAAAAAACTCAAAGCCAGTCATATGAATATCGACTATCTCTCCAGATCGCATGAAGAGGCAGACACAAAAA
The DNA here is from genome assembly GCA_964058915.1 of Tetropium fuscum. Lineage (NCBI taxonomy): Eukaryota > Metazoa > Arthropoda > Insecta > Coleoptera > Cerambycidae > Tetropium > Tetropium fuscum. The sequence goes on from CAXKVY010000724.1 coordinate 235,492, forward strand.
TATTGCTTCATGCTGTTGATGCTACAGATCGAGGAGCTACGCAAATACATATATATTCTCCCGATACTGATGTTGTTGTTTTGGCAATAAGAAGATTTCCACAACTTTGCCACGATGTGTCAGTTATATGGGGTTCTGGAAAAACATCCAAGTACCTGCCAATTAATCGCATCTATAATAAGCTAGGGAAAAAAAAATCTTCTGCCCTTCCCGGCTTTCATGCCATAACGGGAGCAGACGTAACGGGCAAAAAAAGGGAATGTATCTTGCTGGAAGACATTCTGTCATGTGCCGAATGATGTATTGTTAGCACTTGAAAAGCTTGGTGAAGCTGAAGAAATCGGTAGGGATATTATTTCAGGAGTCGAAAAGTTTGTTTGCCAGTTGTATTTACCACTGACCATGCATGATGATATAGGCGATATTCGTTGGATTTTATTTAAAAAGAAGCAAGTAGAAGGGGAAAATTTACCCCCAACTAAAGGAACACTGGAACCCGCGATTCTTCGAGCACACTATCAAGCCATGGAATGGCATAGAGACAAAGAACCTCATCCTATGCTTCCAGAGCCAACCGATTACGGATGGATCATGGATAAAAATGGCAGTTATTCGCCTATTATATGTTTATTACCTTGTGCTCTCACTAGCCTTCTAGAACTAGCGAACTGTTCCTGTGAGCGAGGCAAATGTCGTCCACTCTGTAAATGCTTGTTAAATGGCATTTACTGCACAGAAATGTGCAAATGTAAAGCAGATGAAGAGAGGTGTGAAAATACTCCAAAAGATAACTACATACTGGTTGATGGTTCAGAAGACATCATAGATGACATCTCTGACGATATTAATATGATTTATGACTAAAAGATTAAAATTTATTTAACTAAAAATATCACACTTTTGTCCTTTCCCTTTGATGTTAAAGATAATTTACGGTTTGTTTCAGCAGCAATCACTGACTAGTTACACGAAATATGATTGGACGATTGCAAATTCCAACTAGTCAGCTGACGGCGACTTGCCGCACCAATCGGCTCTGACTGGTTTGTGATTTTTTGTTGGAACAAACCTTTAGTGTCATGTTTAGGAGAGGGGAATAATATGAATAATATAATTCACCTCGTGCTACAATTATTGCAGTTGAATAGAAATGGCTATTTCTGTGCAGTTCAAATAAATGTAATATTTTACCCTTGTCGCCCCATTTCCCTGTTTGCTCTACTTGCCCCCATTTCACTACATCCTCTAATTATTTTCTGTATTTTCCGTTTTATTTCGTAATTTTGAGGCCTTTGAGACTCATTTTATGGACTGGGGGTGAAAAGAAACTCCAAACTAGCGTAATTATGATTCTGGGGCATTACACGAATTGGTCACGATTTGTACATGTCCATCAACATGTTTCATGTTCCAAAGAGACCACAAAACTAAACAAAAAAAACTATTTGCTTGTAGCATTAAGTAGCATACGAGATTACGTATGCTGCCGCACTATCTAGGGAAGTTGCTCTAAATTCCATGAATCGCCTTGACAAAGTTGCCGCCTTTATGGGGATGCCAATAAGAAAAATCTAAGGAACAGCCAGTATTCAGACATATTAACCTCGACGCAAAGAAAAGACCTGTTTGAAGAAGAAATTATACTGATTGAGAACCAGAGTCCATATCAAAGTAATACGTGAATGACAGAAGACTGTGATGATGAGAATATAGATGATTAGGGTCTTTTTAGAAACGATAAAATTAAGTGAATAAAAGGTAACAATAGGTTGAAGACAAGTTAAAGATCTGCGAGTCTTAAATAGCGCAACTAATGATAATCTTAGTTGATACTGTAAAGAATATTATCATTTTCTTGACCTTCACTGAAGCAGTAAGGTATTTTCAAGGGATGTGGTAAATAATGCGAAATCGCAGTGGAATAAGTAGGATAGGGAACGTATTTGGAAACGTAAGAGAAAATAAACTTCTTGCAGAAGAGAATGCGGTCAAGACAAAATCCCAAGAAAAATAACAGATGATGAAGTTAAATTAAGGAACGAGTACCATCTCTGAAGGAGGAAGTAAGGGAGGTTTTCTGTACACAGAAAATGCCAGTGACCAAAGAAGGAAATATATGCATATATGAAAATAAAAGATAGAGATAAGACGAAGTTAATGTGGGCTATCAAGTTAAGATCCAAGGTAAAGATGATGTAAAAACAAAAGATATAGAAGAGACAGGTAAACAAGGAAAAGGGGAAAGACCAAGGATCCAAAAATGGATAATGGAGAACATTTGAAAGATAATGAAGCAGGCAATTCTGAATACTGAGTGATTTGGGTCCCGGGGTAATAAGTAGGATAGGGAACGTATTTGGAAACGTAAGAGAAAATAAACTTCTTGCAGAAAAAAATTCTGTCAAGGAAAAATCCCAAGAAAAATAACAGATGATGAAAACTAAATTAAGGTACGAGTACCATCTCTGAAGGAGGTAAGGGAGGTTTTCTGTACACAGAAAATGCCAGTGACCAAAGAAGGAAATAAATGCATATATGAAAATAAAAGATAGAGATAAGACGAAGTTAATGTGGGATATCAAGGTGAGATCCAAGGTAAAGATGATGTAAAAACAAAAGACACAGAAGAGACAGGTAAACAAGGAAAAGGGGAAAGACCAAAGATCCAAAAATGGATAATGGAGAACATTTGAAAGATAATGAAGCAGGCAATTCAGAATACTGAGTGATTTGGGTCCCGAGGTGGTCTAACTTATTATTAAGTATACTTTCTTCTGGAAACTATTTGATAAAAGTTAAAACATATTGAAATATAAATATACTGTGGTGATTTTTGATATTTCAGATAATATTAAATTAATTGTCACCAAGGTAAGAAAATGTAAGGCTCGCTTTAATCATAAATTATTTTGTGTACCTATGTATCTACAGTTATTTACAACTATCCCAAGGCTGTTATCGATCCCACTGATACTTAAAATAGCCCCATTAATTAATTGTGCTCACTCATTGATCGGTAAGTAAAAATAGGACAGCATGATGTTAGAAAAACTTATGCTATATTGACTTTTATACAGATTACAATAATGTTGTTTGTAATTACAGTAGAGTTTGATAGGTAACCTGGCGGTCTACCTAAAACATTATTAGTCAAATCGTATAGACAATAAATTGTAGAATAGAAAAATGAATTATGTATTGGCATTTGGGGATTATACCCGCCAAAGTAAGACTTTCATAAATAAAAGAAATTATAAACTATAAAGTGGTCCCCCCCAGAAAAACCACCGCAAACATGCCGTTAGCACATCTGACGTTTTTATGTGTTTTCTTGTAAATGATCGATCTCACAGACACATTTATACTCACTAAAATATTCCTTATAAAATTTGCTACAAATAAGTTCTATACTTGATTCAGATGGTTCAGTAGTTTTCGAGGTATGAGCAATCAACTTTAGTTTATAACGTTTTTGTTTATAAGAAAATTTACTATATCCCCAAATGGCAAAATATTAAAATTTTTTAACCGACTTCAAAAAAGAAAGTTCTCAATTCGACTGTTATGTTTTTTGTATATTCGCCACCTTAGAACTCAGTCATTTATAAATTAATTTAAAAAAATGTTTTTTATTGGAAAAGGGGTATTTTCAACAGGGCCCCAGGAAGATATACCAGGGAACTAACAAGATATACATGAAGAAATGGCGAATGCGCCGGTCACAGCCCTAATTTATAGATATTTAAATTAAAAATATATACAACTTGATAATCAGAAAAATCAGTACAGTCCTTTAGGTGGAGTGCAACGACAATACACGAACAGAACACATAAATAATTATGTTGCATAATAGATTAACTATATTTGAGTTGTAATTATTTTATAAATCACTTAGCGTAGAGATCTCTCGTTAAAGTAGTCTGCAAGACGATTTGGTAAGTATCAAATGGGATATTATAATTATATTGCATTATATTGCATTCGTAGTGATTACGAATGCAAAATTAAATATGTATGTATCAAGATATAGAAGGGAAAATGATAATGTAAACTGTAGGTATAGTAGGTATAGTGTATAGTAGACATAGCGAAGGTGTAAAGATGCTAAACATAAATATACTCGATAACTAAAGTAAGAAAGTGTGCACGGCATAGACATAGAAAATAGGACATGGCATAGACTTTATTCAAAAAATGAATCAAGAGAGCAGGAAAACAAAAAAGGTGGAAACCAAGGATCAAAAATAATAATTGAGGAAAGCCCTATGAACGCGGTATGGTGAAATTTAAACAAAATTAGACGGACAAAAGCAAAGTGTGAAAATAGAAGCGTATAGGAGCAACATTAGACAAAGTTAAGGTACCTTATCATATCATTGGAATATAAGTCATGACTATAAAATGCGATATCAAAACTTTTGAACAGTTTTTCTAAATTTATCAAGTACTAACCTTAATAAAAGAACAATTTTAAATGGAGCTCATAGATATAAGATTTTAGTGAAACCAATTTGGACTTAATACCCCAAAATTCTACAAATGTCAGAATTGTCAATAATTTTATATTAGGTTAGGTTATTAGGCTCTTCAGAATGATGTACGATTTATTTAATTGGTAGTTTATACTTGAATTTACATTCAATTACTATTAAATTACTATCAATGCCTACCATTCTCACAGTGACACTCTTATGGGGTATTAGTTTTGACAGAGAAAACGACAACCTAGTCTACTATTTATAGTTATTGTTCTCCCTGAACATATTGATATACCTATATATAAAAATAATTAGGCATACATTTTTCTAGAAGTTCTTAAACTTTATAAAACATTTTTAACAAAGAAACAACACCGACCTTAATAAAAGGTATTCTAATAAAATGCACGAAAAAGTAAAAAATAATTACGTTGTTCTACTACCATTACTACTTATAATACAATCAATTTGTTATACGATTATTGTTATTTTTGGAGTCGGTGGCAGCCGACGACGTGACGCTACTTCCTTATACGTTTGTAACCCCAGGCCTAATAAAATGATTGGAAGGAGAAGTAGGTTTCGTTTGTTTGGAAAAAATATTTTTCTATTTATGCTAATATGATTGGACTATATTTCACATTTTCAATGTCGATACCGACCTGATGTTTCTGAGAGATACACGTTGCACAAATTATATGAAGGCAAATGTTCAATATGGTTCACACATATCAGATGTATTTTCATTATCAGTGCGGAAAGTAATACTTTCACAGCGCAACGTGATTGCCGTTGGGAAGGTTCCAACTCCTTATCTTCAAACGAAGAAATATAGTTGATATTATAGTATCTACACATCTGTTTTGTTTTCTAATTTTCGGACTCAGGATGACCGTTTATCATTCTGGATTTGGTATATAAAATAAGCCCCTATCTCGGCATTTTTGCAAATACGTTGTCCCTACACACTGTACTGTGCAATTTGATTTCTAATAAGTATTTTACTAAAAAATTACTATAGGTTCTCGTCAGTTATGGCTTCAAACAGATCCTATTATTTATTTTTTTCATCATTTTTCTCTTTATTATTTATGATTGATTTGATATATAACATATGATCGTGCAGGTGCTTTTTGGAATCGGTAATTATTTTCACGATATTGAGGTTTCCCTTATCTTCAAAAGAATGGAGTGTGATTTTTGTAGATCATTATCTACTGACATTAGCTGAATCATTACATCAATAGTTGTTACGAAGTCTACGTATCGACGTTGAAAGTGCTTCATTACAGCCTGTGCCCACCTATCCTGGCCATAACGCGATGCTGGCCCTGACTATCGTAAAAAAAATGCTTGACATATAGTCATGTGAAAATAGAATTTCGTAATGTATTAAACTTTAAAAATATCAGATAAAAATAGAGTTAAATAGAGAAAAAATTAGAAAACAGATTTTAAAGTAACTGTTAACTGATCTACCATTGTTTTACAAATGCAAATCAGCAACCTTACTCACGGCTTTGACAATATCTCAAACAATCACAGACATAATCGGCTCGAATATCTGACCTAATAAAACATTTCCAGCACGTTTTTCCTATCCCGTGAAAACCCGTGAGAATTTGTAGGCGTAATTAGAAAAAAATAAGGAAGCCCTATCACGAAAAATACCCCGCGCAACTCGAAAGAAAATGGTTTGTTTTATTCCATCAAGATAGCTGGGGTCACGGCCACGGGACAGAAATACGTTTTAATTTAAAGTGACGACAGGATTGTACGCAGCTCATTAACGTTTATTCCTTTTTATTCTCTAGTCGATATTACATTCCACAACAATGCACATGTCCATGTCCACAACAATGCATGTCCACAACAATGCACACGCAAGAACACCCACACTAATAAAAAAAATAACAACATTACCAAATAGAACTAAATAAAACCCAAAATATCAGATGAAATGACAGTAAATACCGCGATCGTAATAATGAACAGGGATTAATTTTTTTCAAGGATTGGCCTCCTTTGTTGAAATCGCGATATTGTCTGTCAAAATCGGTCTCAAATGAAGAAAAAATACTACACTTGTAGATTTCGATATTTCAGAACCTGAAAATTGTTCAGAGATTCAAAACAACCATAACATTATTAACCCGACTTATAAATTTTCAAATGTAAATATTTCTGATTTACTAACGCTACTTCAAAATTTGTCGCACTGTATATTTCGATACCAACGCCACGGTATATTAGCTGACCGATTGCGTGCTGCCCTGACACATTGACCCTACGTCTATGCTATTTGATAGATTAGTTGCCTATGTTGGAAGCTCTTAACCTTTAGAAATAAAAGCGATTAATTTTCTTAAAAAAAAAGGTAAAAGGTAATATAGAACTTTGACTAATTTGGGGAACAATTCGCACATGAGATGGTAAAAATCACGCACGGGGATCGTGCAGAATAAAGGTGGATAAGTTAAATCGATACGCGGTAATACAATTCGTCTATAATTAGTCTGTTCACTTCACTAGTTTGGGCTGTATTCGTATTATAAGACTAACTAATACTTTGCTTAATCTAGGAATCGCTGTAATGCTAAGAAATATTCGCTATTGATTGGTAAGTCACGTTACAAGGCATACGACTTAACTGTACCTCTACTGATTACGACTATCCTACATTTTTAAAGGATTGCAGAGAGCAAGGGATCACCTGTATATACTGTAGGTACACTCAATTTTTTTTTCAAAAATTCAGTCATTATTTTAGCTATTTATTTTTTATTTTTTTTTAAGTGAAAACTTCTTTAGGCGCTTTCTGCACGTTTATTTTTGTGAGTATTGACGGAGACTGCGCCGTCACGCGTCATCCGTCACGCTCGGCTATGTAACGCTCCTTTGGGTAAAGTCGACTCGAGTGAACACTTCTTTAAGCGCGCTCTGCATTTTGATTTTTGTGGGTGCTGAGGAGGAAGGAGAAATCTAGCCAAAAGAAGTCAAACCGCCCCCAATCATTGTTCATGGGGCATTCGACAACCAGAAGCGGATTACCGAATACTTAAAAATCAATCTGAAATGCAAATGCAACTGGAAACAAGCAATCAATAGGACCATTTTGTATACTGAAACGTTAAAAGACTGGCACACATCCATGGAACTTTTAATCAAGGCAATCTAGCCTATCATACATTCACCCCCAAAAGAAGTAAGACCCACGCATTCGTCCTGCGAGGACTCCATCAAGACGATATAAGTACTGAAGATATTAAAACCGAATTGGATCAAGGCTACCAGTTGAAGATAACAGCAATATACAAGATGAGTGGTACAAAATACAACAGTTATAATGTAAGTAACCGACAATACTGTAACACTGAAACATCTACAAAAAACAATACGACAACGTGTATTAACGGATGCGATGTATTGCGGGTTGTGGTAATACGGGCGGACGGTTACAATATATATTTTAAAATTTCAAGGTTAGAAGTTTTCGCTTCTATCGTGTGGTCACACAGCACCTATTTTTTTTTATTTATTTATTTTTATTTATTTAATTGTCCCTTATAATTACAATTTTTATAATAAAATAATAACAACAAATAGGCAAGTGTAAAGTTTGCTATTTTTGTCAATTTTCGAACCCCGTCGCTTATTGTTCATTTTTTTATCATCAATCAATCTTTTTATTTTTATTGGAAATAACATATAGCGCAATTTAAAGAACAGTATAATCAACATGTTTTTAAGTTGGAAAATTTAAAGTATTTGCAATTTTTAAAAAATGGAGTAATAGGTACTCTATTTTCTTCAGTTGTTTGTATGAAAATATTAAGCTGTATTTGTCCAAGAAAATTGCAGTTGATGTCGATTTGAAGAGCAATTTGCTCATCATTGTCGTACTTTGAGAGACATGAAGCGACATTTGGTTAGGCAGTTATCATTAGATGTACGATTTAAACCAACAGCAATATATTCGGATGCAGTAGAAGATTTTGTTCAGTCTGTTCAAACTGTTCAGTCTAAAAAATTTAAGTAACTGAAAAAAAATGTCAATATTATGCGGTATTTATTTACTTATATATTTTCCTTTTTAAAAGTATTTAATTTTTTAACTTAAAAACAAAATAAAATAAAAAGTTCACTGCTAATTAATTGCAAAGAAATGAGAAAAAGCGACGCTATGACGGTAAACAGCGGTAAAACGACTAATTTTGAACGGTAATATATCAGTAAATTTTGACTATAGAACCTTTTTTTTATATCATTTTAAGGGTTGGAATCTCGACTTTATTTATTCCGCAGCAATTCATGTACATCTGCAAAAAAAAAATTAAGCGAAAATGTTAAAAATATTTTGCACGCTTTTTGCATTTTAATTTCCTACAAAGTAGTAGCTACTTTTGTATTGTTTTTTAATTCCGCTTAGTTATTGAGTTGTATTGAAAAAACCAACAAAAAACACATTTGTTGGTCAAAAATGCACCCATCAATTTTATAACAATTTGTGATTTTAGCGAATAAAATGATGAAACCATTAATACAGTTACTTGTAGCCTGGAAAATATAGAAAGGAAGGAAGGTTCAGAAAGGTAGACATTGGATTGTCGTTATATCTAAATTAATTTCCATAAATCCATTGTGAAATACCATTAATCAGTTTGCAGAGACCTCTGTCTGTCAAATGTTTGATTTGAGATATATTTATTTATCACTATCCGGTGCTAATTTTTCAAATCATCCAACGCTTTCTGGAAGTACTAACATTAGTCATAACATCAGTTCTTCTTCTGCCTGTCTTTACCTAATCCTCGTTCTTATTTCTTACATTTCCTCTTCACATTCTTCCATATTCTCTTCCCTTCCAGGTATGCATTAATATATTATAGCGCCAAACAAATGCACCTTGCATTTTAGTGATTCTCGTACACCATTTACTAATCGACAACATTTCAACTTGACAGAATTGTCCACAAATCTAATTCTAAATCATAAAATCCTGGTAATATGTTGGCATAATCAGCCTGAATTGCTGATAAAGTATATCCCCAGGAGCACGAAAAAAACTGGGAATGCGCCGATGTTCTTAATTAAACCTAATATGATGCGTCGCTCGTTCTGTCTAAATAACAAGTCTCCCGTGCCCAATCAAAATAAGCGCCTTCACTGTGTCCAATTAGATTGCATTATTAACAGAATGTGAAGGAATTACCTATGCGTATATGCTTGTGTGTACAAATGATTAAAAAATTCGTAAATGATTTATTATTATTACGGTTTTGTCAAGGATTTTACTGTATCTATCTGTGGAGAATTAGTCGACGTTTGCGTGTTGGATATAACATCTTCTGGATGCAATAGTATACTGCTTATCATGGGCAATTGTTATGTAGACTCAGTCGCCGATAACGATCTTATAAAATGGTGCAGTCACACTTCGGACATGGATATTTCCTAGTGCATTGTGAGAATAGAAAATCAACAAAACCTGCAATTTAACCAACTGAGTTAGATTTCAGTCTGTCGTAACACTGGTTACGGTCCAAAGTTATTTCTAAATTGATCTTCAAAAATATTAAAGGGTTCATATAATTTTTTTTAAAGTTGAGAAAAAAAATATGTTTCTATTTATTTTCTCCACATGGTGGGTTTTAGAGGAATGAAATTTGGTGTGCAGCTTAAACTAATTAAATGACCGTTTGTTACAATATTAAAACCATGACATATTGTTATAAGTGAGTAAAAGAGTAAACCCCTAATATTTTCCATCAGGACTTTTTAACGCGTCGATATCTTTTTATTTAAAACAATTTTTACCCTAACTTAAGAGGGTTGCAAATCTAACTTTACGGAGAGGGGTTTTGGAAAGAAACTATATTATGAAAGACTCCCCTTAATGTTTGCCCTTTTAGTAGTTAACTATTTGAGAATCCGAAATTATTGTAGGTACACTTGACGGACAAAAGCAGTGACTACTCGTTCCCTTTTGCATGTGTTTAGAAAATCAGGTCGGCATATTACTTTTATTAGTCGATTACATCAATATTGCCACAGCCACATTTATTAGATACTCTGTCATAGATTTACTACAAATATCTTCGTGCATATATGTGTCGCCTTATTGTTTTGTGAGTTTAACCTTGCCTAGGTCAGCAGATCTATAGTTGGCTTTCTTCTCTTCCCTTTTGAGCCGAACGCGTGAATGGGAAAGTAGTATTTTCAATGTGTTAACAGTTTAAGAGGTTTTCTTTGTTAAATAAAGTAGTATGTACGTTCCGATATACTGGGATAAAACAAGGAATTCATTATTTATGTGTTGATATTCTGGATGAATATACAAACACTACATTAGTGGGATCAAATAACTTTTAACCAACACGTTGAGAGCCTGCGTTGCGTTGAACTACCTATAGTTAATTAGGGGCACAGCAAAGCTATCTTTTCAAAATCGTATTTCCAACAAATTAAGGTGAGCCACACCACCTTTTTTTTTGACCATCTTTGAGACCATCTCTGAATTTGAGGACTAACTGACGTAGTTATGCATGGTCAGTGGCGTCGACGGGAATTTTATTTTTATTTTTCTATTAAGAGCTGAACTAGCTTAGGCAAACTTTTTATTGTCCACTTTATCGCTATTGAATGTACTTCAAGGGGTAACAAGATCTTGTAACTAATACAATTAGCTTTAATTTAAGCAAAGAACGACGTCCGTAGGTCTGATAGTTTCCTCACAATGTTTAAAAATCCAAAAAATATCCGAGTATAACGTACTTATATTTTAATATCTTTACGCACTGCAAATTTACTTTATTTCATACTTAGACAAATTTTAATGTATTGCGAAACATAATACAGATCGTACATATAACCTGAAATACGGTGCAGTCACACAAATAACAAGATATTATAGATATTTTCATTTTTTCACGCACTGCAAATTTACTTTATTTCATATCTGCTTAGACAAATTTTACTTTAATGCGAAACACATACAGATTTTATACATATCACGTGCAACACGGTACAGTCACACAAATAACAAGATATTTTAATTTCTTCACGCACTTCAAATTTACTTTATTTCACATATGCGGAGTTAGATTCTGGATTTTTAATTTATTTTTTTGTGCCCACCCTCTGAAAATACACACGAGCCGCCACTGTATGTCACTGTATATCATATATGTATATGATACATAACATATCAAAAAAAATGTTGAATTATATTTCAATTATTTTATTAATAGGCTGAATATACTTAGGATAAATATACTTATATACTTTAGGATATACTTCTGGATAAATATATTTCTTGTGGATATATATGGGTTTCGCATTTGTGGAAAAAATTGCAGGCCTACGGACGTCGGACTGTGCTTAAATTAACGCTAATTACAATCGCTATATCTTCCCCTATGACTTTACCTGTAAAATTTTGAACGAAAGTTGACCAAATCTTAAAATTTCACTTTTTTGGAAAAAAATGCCAATTTTTGGAGTGTATCTTGCTAAATATTGTACCTATAGAGCTGGTTCTGACCTTAAATTGGAGAAGTTTTAATATACTTTAAAATACGCAATAAAATGCTTTATGAACAAACGTATAGTTTAGAAGATATAGTGGAAAATAACGAAAAAGTGAGAAAATTTCGCAGTTTTTCGAGTGCTACGAAGTTAGCACTGATCTTTCGAAGCTGCTACAACATATTAAAAAATCAGAACTAGTTGTTAGTTGGCGATTTTAATATACTATATGACTGGCCTATAAGCTGTCGCATCGATCCTTTGTTTATTATTATCAAATTAATAATAACAATAATAATAATAATTTATTTACCCATTAAAAAGGAATCACAAATAAACATAATCTCCTTATGTAAACCTTGTCTGGGGGATACATATGAATATAATATAAGACAATCATATGAAAATAACATAAAACAAAAATATAGTATAAATGGACATGATATTATAAATAAAGATAATAATACAGCAGAAAGTAGAATAAACATACCATTATGATACAATTATTACAGAGATATATAATTATACTATAGATAATATTTAATAGAGCCGATTGTTAATTAGGTTACTTATTACATTTCGAGGTGTGTGCAACAAGTAGTTTTCCAGCTCGATTGTAAATGAATTTCCTGTATTGGCTTTTAATATATTGTTTGGTAAACTATTAAGTCATTTCGTTCCAAAATAAATATTGGATCTCTGACCAATAGTTTTATTAATTTTTTACGGTAAGTAGCAAGTCTAGTGTTACACTCGGAGTAGTGGAATGTGTTGCAGAATAATGATGTTTCCCATTCAAATATTACGAATCCATTTTACACGGCCACTATTTTATACGGCCAAGGATGGCCGTATCACATAGGCATCATTGGCATTCATTGGATGCCTAAATTGCCTAATACCATCGAACGTTTTGTGTTAAAGTGGGATCAACAATAATTCTTGAAATAGAAGTCATACAGTTATTCTTTAATTTAGTGTATTATTTTGATGGATTTTGTGTTAAAATTGATTAGTTATTAGTATTATTTCAAAACATAACTTGTTGCATGAAAGCGCTTTCGATTTTATATATATATATATATATATATATATATATATATATATATATATATATATATATATATATATATATATATATATATATATATATATATATATATATATATATCGCCTATAGTGACGATTTTAGCTTGCTATAAGAAAAGTTATACTGCCCCTATCTCCCATTGTGGCAATTGTTGGTATCCTTTGAAAATCTTTTATGTCTCATATTTCGATGTTACAAACAGTATGTCAAATGCTCCCCGTCCAATAATCCCATAAGTTATATGACGTCCGTCCATGTCCTTGTCAAAATTCCCCTGGGTTAAAATTACAAAGTTCTATTTTACAATTTTGGCACTGTATGAGTTACGACTATTTCTAGGTTCTATGTGACACATACTACCATGTAATTTTACTCTATGCGCAATCGGCCGTATAATGACGGTTCTATGACGGTTCTATAGGATAAAACATGGTTGTATGACTGACATAGAAATTTAGGAGACTGTGCTTAAAAAATCTCTGCTAAAACATGGGTTTTACACAGAACCTTGCAAGTCTGTAATTCTGTAACCTTGCATGTCTGTTTAGATAATTCTTCAAATAGTTTAGAATTAAAAATGTGTATGTGTGTAATTATTGGTCATATTAATTCATTCCCGCGAATGGAATCCCACTATTGTAGGGCCGACGCGAAAAGAGAATATTTGGAAGAGACACCCTTCCAAATATTCTCTTTTCGCGTCGGCCCTACAATAGTGGGATTCCATTCGCGGGAATGAATTAATATGACAAATAATTACACAATTCTATTCAATGTATTGACTTTATGTTCAGAGGATGACAGAACCAAATGCCGCCCCAATAGTTAAATAGTCTGAGTACAGATACGCATTCTGTAATGATTTTAATATCTTTTCATAAACTCAAGAAGGACAGGTGTTCTTTGTGTGAACTTAATAAGTCCCTCATTACAGCTGACAGAACAGAGGAAGGAAACAATAGTGAAGAGTACTCAAAACATATAAGAGAAAAAGGGACAGCAAGAAGAGATAGAGATTTAGACAGACAAAGTAAGAAAGCTGTATTGTGTTTTGACCTGCAAAAGGTACTTTCTTGTCCAAAGGCAGACATTTCTAGTTTTTATTATAAAATCAAAATGTCAGTTTATAATCTAACTGCACACATGTCCAAAGATACCAAGTCTATAGCGCATTATAGTCTGAGAGTGTGATGGGAAGAAAATGTAATGATATTGCTAGTGCGCTAGTAAAAATTTTAAAGCAAGTTGTGTCAGATCATCCTAAACTAATAGAATTGACGCTATGGAGTGATAACTGCGTTCCTCAAAACAGGAACGCAGTCATGTGGTACGCAGTTGGCCATTTTAAAACAAAAAGAGAGCCTGAAAAAAATTACTATAAAATATTCCACTTCTGGTCACTCGTGTGTCCAGGAAATTGTTGCAGTTCATAGTGTTATTGAAAGGTTTCTTAAGAAAGTTGAGTACTTTTGTGCTTTGTTGAAAGTAAATTCTAAAAGGCCTTACAAAATATTGCAACTACTTTTTTAAATACCAGCCTCTGTCTAACGTGTATAATTATAATGAAGTGCCTTATACAAAAGTAACCTACTTAAAAATAAAAAAGGTTTCCTAAAAAGCGAATATAAAATATCCCATGAGGAGAAATCATTTAAAGAAATTCGTATAAAACGTACTAGACGAACTATTTTTCCTGCTACTAGATGTTACAAAAAATAAAAAACAAACTGATTTCAAAAGACCTCTACGTAAAAAGGAGCTATAAAATAATAATTATGCAGATTAATATGTGCATGGTTTAGTAAAATACTAATTATTTTTAGTGAAAGTTTATACTAAAATTACTATATTTGGTTATAATTTGAAGCATTTTCGTTTATTTTTATATTTTTTGGAATAAAGCTGTAATCACAATGCTCTATGTGGTTCGTGTTATTATTTATAATTGCCTCTCTGCCATTTATTTTATGCCGATGCTCCATAGATTAATATATTTATCGGTGCCCTCTGTACCACATATACAACTCTGTACTGTCAACTGAGACGATGGTCGGTGGTCCGTGATAGTCAATCATATCATAAGTCAACTAACCTCTATTGTGACACATGGTATTTCGGGACGTGAAAACTCTTAACACTTGTATCGTAATCGTATGAGGCAAATACATGAGACTGCTGCCCTCACGCTAGTAGTTGTCTTGCAGTTACATTGTTTCGGTGAGTTGCAAAACAGTAATAATTGTGCCCACTAGGTTGGATTATGGACTTATCTCCTAATGCCCCAATAGCTGTCCACTATAGTGGAGGTAAGTTGTTTCGTTTAGTTCTTATTTTAACATTCATGTGCTGCTTCTTGTGTTTTATGTACCCGGCGCCTCCACCAGATGTTACGTTTCTCGTAACCTTTTGGGCTAGGGTTAGTTTTAATAAAATCACATTCTCTCACTACAACTAACTTATTTATTTATTCATACTTTGACACCTTTGAGAGCCACCTATCACTATTTAACAAATTAGTATTACTTGCATTATTCCTTTCACTAAATCTACCCCCATGGCTTCAGGAGATGTGTCAACTTGTCTATCACAATTCTGCAAACCCACTAACTTCCTTCTTCCCAGCTTGCTATCTGATAAAAGCAAGTCTAGCAGATTCACCATTCAATAAATTCAATGTTTTCTACTTCCTTTAAAGTTCCATTCGAAATTTCTTTACTCAGCAAATAAACTGTACTTACTAGCTAATGCCAATAAATGATATAATATACCTTACATCTTTTATAGCATCCGGAATTTATTCATTATTAACATGGAACTTATTTGACTTTGTAAAATTTATAATTATTATGCATTAATTTACTATACAGTGTGTTTTCTAATTTGTTGCCAAAATATGTTTATTTTTATATTTAGTTATATTTCTGACAATAGTAAAATAAGATTCTATGTAATTTTTGAAAATTAAGTAGCTAGTTTATTCAAAACAAGAAATAAATTTAATACATTTTTACAACTTGCTTAAAAGAGTCTTTAAAATAAATAATAATTGAGGTTCTAAAAAATCAAGATCTCACTCATCTGAGATGCTCAAATTTTAAAACCTTATAGAACCCCTTAGAACCTTATAATTTTAACCCAACGATTCGTTTCCTGAACTTTGATATCTCGTATTTGAAAGTGGCGGATGCGCCAATGTTAAATCCTAAAGGTAGCCAATCCCTTCTGGAAATTATGGTACATTTTTATTCTTAGCTACATTTCATTTATATATCATATACCATAGCAACAAGAAATGAGAAAAATTAACCACTACTAACTGTGTCAATCCCATGAGGGTTTTAAAAAGGTGCAGATTGCGGAAATGTTTAAAGTTAATTTAAATATGATACACCGCTTGTTTTACTTAACTAACAACTCTCCGGGGTCAAATCAAACTCAGAATATCCAGGTGCTTTGAATTAAGTTGAATAATTAACAGAATATGTGAATAGGAGATATAATTATATAACTTTCAAAAAACTATAGGCGTTGCAATTAATGACATGGACATTGAACATCTGGTCAAGTAAATAGTGACCATAATTTTATTATAATAAGATATGCGAGTAAGATCTTTATGCTTATTAGGACATTGAGAGTCATGTTGAGAATATTTATTGAACGTACAAATATTGACATTAGATTTCAATAAATGTATTCCGTCGACATCGTCATTAGCGCAATCGTACGTACTTTTCCTATATACTCGCGTCTCAAGTTCGAGTTTGAGGCGAATACGTAAGTAGTTGCAAAGTTGGCAATTATCAATAATTATTATTAATCAAAAATTCTTAATCATCTAACTACTAAAATTCTTGTTAATATTGATCCACTCTACTAAAATATTCTGCTAAATGGCAGAGTTTACATAAAGCATCATGCCCATTACAGTTTAAAAGGGTGTAATAATTATAGGCGACCATAACGTTTATTTGAACCGCTCTATGACGATATAAACTATACTATAAAAGAGATAACGTACCATTTTGTTCAGTCATTATTTCAGACCCACGCCGCGTTTTGGTCTCGTTCAGGTTTCTGTCAGTCTGTACGATATAGAATTACTTGCAAATTTTAAATTAAAGTGCAATAAGTCCTGCACTGATGTTCTGTAAGATGAGAAGAATGTATTATAAAATAATGATGTTCGTCTATTATTTCCTACTGAAATTGCAATTTGTACCAACGTATCGTCGATTGTTAGGTATTGCGAATCAGTTCGCGACAGAGAAATACAAGGTGCCACACAAAAAAGAAATGATTGTATTAAATATAAATATATATGAACCAAGTAAATATATGTTTGATATAAGCCAATCATTTACAGAATTGAGTCAAATACACAAATTAATCATTAGAAAATACAAAAATAATTATCTCAATTATTTATAAGCTTCACTCTAGTGTCTGTAACAACAGCTGAAACTTGATGTCTTCCGCTAAATAAAAAGACATTTCAGGCAACCACCGCACATTGTCAAACCAACCATACAAATGTTTCAGTAAATAACTTGAATATTTCTAATATTTTTGTGGCATAATTCGTTTAAATATTTGACGGTTTGATTCAAATATATCGATAATTTGTGCTAAATATAGAAATACGTGAATAAAACGTTTGATGTATTTAACCTAATCACATAAATGTTTCCTAACACCACTTCGTGATATACGTTTTATTTAAGGTATATTTGGTTTAAATATGCTATGGCTATTGGTTTAAATATGATAATAATTTTTTTATCTATTTACTTTTCTATAAAAAGATCGAGAAAAATATACCTACCAAGTTATAAAGGTGTTAAAAATTATTTCGCATCTTGACATTTCATGTGGAATACATTAAATAATAACGTCTTTAAATTTTCTGGGAAATATAAGTAAAAGGTTGAGGCATGCATGGATTGTTTAAAAAAATATTAAATCCAACATGTATATAATAAAGTATATATATTTTGCTGTTCAAATATATATACATACATATATTACCTAATAGCTGTGTAAGTCCTTAGAAACAAGTAGGTACAAAATGTTAACGTTCACTAAAATGAAAGCAAAATTCTTAGGTACTTATACAGGGTTAGGAAAAATTCGTATACATTCTGGAATAACTAGCCGTTCTAATTAAGTTCTTCAAATTTCTTATTTCTTCGTAATTTCTTATTTCTTCGTAATTTCTTTTCAGACGAACCTTGTCCCCAATGTTGCCGTTAACCAACCTCTACCTGTATCTGGTCGTCTGTTAGAAGCTCTACGATTTCTAAATCGTCAATTTTCTGTTCTAAAAACAATGATCCTTGAGAAAAAACTGGGTCTTTTAGTTAGATGTAATAGGACAGTTAATGGAACCGACCTGCGCAATCACAATATGGCTCCTGTAGGGCATAAACAAAGAGATTACCCACCGGTTGCTGAATAGTCACAAAGCCATCGTTTGTGTTTTTTGAATAGCAAGCTATTGATTCTCATCTGTTCTTGTTATACAGGGTGTCGTGAAATTAGACGTCAATATTTTTAACCACGTATTCTATACACCCTAAAATAAAGATAAAAGTTTATTTAAACTAGGGTCCGCAACTTCTATGTTTTTCAGATACAGGGTGATACAGGTCTTCACATTTAACACCCTGTATCTGAAAAACTAAGAGGTTGCGGACCCTAGTTTATATAAACTTTTATCCCTGTTTTAGGGCGTATAGAAATAACGTACTTAAAATATTGATGTCTAGTTTCGGGACATCCTGCATAAACACAATACCCATTGTTTATGTCCTACAACAACTAAAATCAGCTGAATTTGACTTTGAAGTGCCAGGTTTCTTAAATGCCCTATTAGTGGTGTACTGACTAGTAAAATTAATCTTAAAACAACCGCCAGACCAAACATGACTTTATAAGTAAATTCCAATCAATTCTTTAGAAAGTTAATGGAAACGGGTATAGATTTCATTGAAGAATACCAGAGTTCTTCCTAATATATATGTATTTGAGACAAAAACATAGAAGATTCACTGGACCCAACCCTTTCTGGTATTGTATTAAGTAAATTTCAATTAATTCTTTAAAAAGTTAATGTAAACGGGTATAGGTTTCAATGAAAAATACCAGAGTTCTTCCTAATACATATGTATTTGAGACAAAAACATAGAAGATTCACTGGACGCAACCCTTTCTGGTATTGTATTAAGTAAATTTCAATTAAGTCTTTAAAAAGTTAATGTAAACGGGTATAGGTTTCAATAAAAAATACGAGACTTCTTCCTAATACATATGTATTTGAGACAAAAACATAGAAGATTCACTAGACCCAACCCTTTCTGGTATTGTATTAAGTAAATTTCAATTAATTCTTTAAAAAGTTAATATAAACGGGTATAGGTTTCAATGAAAAATACCAGACTTCTTCCTAATACATATGTATTTGAGACAAAAACATAGAAGATTCACTGGACCCAACCTTTTCTGGTATTGTATTAAGTAAATTTCAATTAATTCTTTAAAAAGTTAATGTGAACGGATATAGGTTTCAATGAAAAATACCAGACTTCTTCCTAATACATATCTATTTGAGACAAAAACATAGAAGATTCACTGGACCCAACCTTTTCTGGTATTGTATTAAGTAAATTTCAATTAATTCTTTAAAAAGTTAATGTAAACGGGTATAGGTTTCAATGAAAAATATCAGACTTCTTCCTAATACATATGTATTTGAGACAAAAATATAGAAGATTAATTAAACCCAACCATTTCTCGTATTGTATATGTACAATGGAAACTACAATAGGCTATTTTTGAAGAAATATGGCGTCTTAAACCACGTTACCTATCTGGAAGTCTGGAATTTGTCCGGAGTGCGGATTGGAGATCCGCTGCAATTAGGCCCCTTGTGCTACCACGTTACCTAGATAAGAAATTAATTACTGGGTTCAGACGCCATGTTGCATGAAATAAAAAAATAGGACATTTACAAAATATTGCTGCTATACTTTTTATCTATACATGAATTTTACTTAAAACAAGTTTTTTGTATAAATGATTTTCATGGGGCCAGCCGAGTGTCGCCTGCCATTTATCATGATATTTATTTAGGCTTAAAAAAGGTGTGTGTGTGTATGCACTTACCTTCGATTATTGCTTTTAAATGCACTAGTTTATTTGCACTAAGGAATTCATCCATTATTCAGCTTGAAGTCACAGTTTTCACAATTTTTCTCCGTACTTCCTTAATAATAGTAATCACTATTATTTAAAAGGGACAACTAATAATTAATTATTATGGAGGGACCCGCATGGACGCATGTGATGAACGTTGAACGGACGAAAACTAAACGCTCTGGCCGGCGCACGCGTCGCGTGTACCTAGTATATAAAAATCGTACGCCGAGTACGGGGAAGCTTGTAACAAATATATTTATTATTGGATTAGCCTTGAAAACGATTGGGGCAAATATTTTAAATAGTTCTTTAAACTCTAAAGATTGTACAAATTTCTACAATTCAGCTAATCATCGACGCATTTAGGCCAACTTATCATAAATTGATTAGTAATAATTATTTCATTTAAGTAAATCGAATTTTTGATTCAAACAGCATTGTTCAAACATGTGACAGATGGATACCAAAGATGCAAATTTCGTTAATTCAAGTCATTCGTGATTGATTTAATTGAATAGGTACTTAAGGCAATTAAACATAGCTCTGTGGTGTAATGTTTGGGAAGTAACGTCTGGGAAATATTCATGTTGGTAGCACAATCTAACAATTATTATTGGTATCTTTGATTGATAATTTTTTCATTTACATGATGTTTTGCTTGATTAGTTGTTCATTTTTCTAAAGTAATGTGCTTCATATACGAGTATCTAGTCTGCCGCCATAATTAAAAACGCAGTAATCTAAGAGTTCGTAGTTTCGAAAAGAACGACCTCAAAATTTGAAACGTATTGTGTGACGAAATAGATGTTTTATTAACTCTTATTGATTGACTTGACCGGTAAGATATCGACCTTCGAAGTTAAGCAAGACGGGCATTGATGGCACTTGGATGGGTGACCTAGGCAGGCTTGGGGATGTGCTGTGGTAGTCCAACTGAGACTTGGGAACACATGCCGCGGGCGGGTGGTCATATATAAAAATCATATATAAAAATTGTAAAGAGACATTGCCGCCAAGCCACCCGTAATAAATAGGATGGTTTGAATTACAGATTACCTACACAAAAACATGTTATGTGTACTAGTTACTGCGTATAGGTACGCGACAAGAGCTTTTGCATTTCACATTTAATGCTATAGAGTATAGGATAAAGGATAACACAGCGGGGTGTTCACGACAAAACAAGGATTACATTATAGACATACAGTTAGCGACAACCAACTTTATGTAACGTCACCCTCTTTATACGTGTACATGTTCAGACATCAAATTATCAAAGTTTAGCAAAGAAAAATCGATATGAAATTATGTGGTGTTAAATAAAGAATTTAAGTAGAGTTTACGGAAATTAGTATTACATAAGTGACTGGTACACCACGTGGATGTGTTTTAGGAATTTGTAAAATTATATGTACCTAAAACTAACATTATCAAACCCAGGGTCGCATACATTACGTGTAAGTTTTATTATCTATACAGTGCCGTAGAGCAAAGGTGAAAAAGCAACCTTCCCAAAAGAGATGCTTTTTTACCAAACTCTGGAATTAAAATAATACAATATAACAAGGGTTGCCAGATTTAAAAATAAATCCTCCAGATCTAGAAAATATTTAGTGCAAATAAAAATGACTTTGTAAGAACAATATTAAAAATATAATATTTCTTGAACTGATTTAACCTAAGATTATTTTCCTAAGCTAAGATTATTCTCCTAATTTCCTATATAATCCTATATAATCTCCACCTAAGATTACTCTCCAATATTTTTTTTATCGCCTGGTAAAAATAGTTTGTTTTTTGTATTTTTATCTGATTTTGAGATTTACAAGGTGAGATTCGAGTTGAGTAGTGTCAGATCTAAAATTCTGTTATTCCCTAGGCAAATATGTTTTTCCCAGAAGATGAAGATTTCTTCTGATGGAAGATGGGGAAAAAATAGCCCCAAGAAATTCCCTAATTTTTGAGGAACATCCCCTAAACTGACAGCAGAATCGATATGAAGGAAAGAACTACTTAGAGGGCAGAGGGCCTTACCTGCATTGATTTATAACTACAAATCCTGATCGGAAGATAAAAATTATTTGTTAATTCCTTCGCCAAACATAGACCATTGTCGAGCTTTTAGGCTCAATATACCGTAGGGGATGGAACGGATAAATAATAATAGCAACCACACCAGCAAATGCATACTAAGCAGTGTAGTAGTAGCGAGATACATATAAATACATATATCTCCATCTAGTGGTCATTCCTGTATCCATCTGACATTAAAAATCTTCTAATCAAAAGGCTTCTAGATCTGGTGGACGATTGAATGGACTTGCATGAACCAACTACTCTGATGGCAGAGACACCTTCATTGCATTATAACTACAGTATATAGTCCCTAAGATGATATGATTGACATAATTCTGGCTTTAGAAAAAATACCAATATCCAACGCCCTGTATCTCGTTAAATTTTGGGAATAACAAAAATGTGCATTTATGCAATTTTATAGCAAATTATCGACTTTAATTTTATATAGGTATTGTCACATTTTAGCTTCGACCTGTAATTTATTCGTACCAATACTTAGAAATATGGCCACATTATTCAATAATTAATGAGAATTTACTTAATATTTTTCAGTCTTTGTTGAGTCAAATGCAAACAATTTTAATCCAGGAAAATGAGGAAATTTCGGTTTAATATTCGGTATAATATTAAGTGTAAGTTTTGATGTCAGAATACATATGTCACACACAGCAACATACATCGTTTTGAGATACAGGTATAGATTCGATGGAAAGAGTCGATTTTCCCAATAGAGCACAAGCGGAAAAACCGCATATGTATGTATTTTTTAAATAAACAGATTTGTGAAAATTAATGTTTTGTGGCCAAAATAATGGTCAATTCATTATTAAATAAAAATTAATTAGAGAGAAGAAAGTAGAGGAAAATTCTTGGAGATTCTTACATAGTTTTATAAGGTTTGAATATTTATGTGTATTACATATATCATTTTATAGGTTTTCGAAGGTGTACATTATGAATAATTTTTTTTTTGCTTTGAATATTAAAAAATAAAAATTTGTAGGTATCTAATATAACGAAATTGAAAATTTTATGACAATAGGAAAGGAATTTTCTAGCGCTGCAAAGGTATAATAAAAAAATATACACTTATAAAATTCTATAAAATGATATGTTTGATATTCATAAATATGCAAACCTCAGAAAACTATATGATTTTCCGATTTTCTACAGATTTAAGTTTCAAGGATAAATCATACATTATTGAACGAATTTGAAAGTGGCCTCAAATTGGATCCTTGACGTACACCTGAAGAAAGCTTCTTATTTTCGATGAAAGACCAATAACTTTCGGATCACTTAAAATTCGCTTGATCAATGTGAGATAACGCTACTTGTACTATTTGTACTATGCTCCATCTCCTTTCGTTCTAACAAGTATTTGAAGTATTGTTTGCGTGTGAAATAATATTAAATGCGATGGATAGTTTTGTTGAAACTATATATTATGCCACTTTAATAAATAACAAATGTCAACTTATCTAATCGTCGATAATAATAATTAAATCGATAATAATTGTATTTCGTCGTCGTATATCGTCGATAATAATTGTGAAGCTTATTTTACGTTAAACCTCCTATGAAATTCAATTTTATATAGACCTACAATTTGGGTTTTGCATATTTTTGCTTTACTTTCTTTTACAAAATATAGAGTACACATTCCTCTAATAGGTAGAATAAAAGATATCCGCTAGAACTTGTCTGCAATTTTTTTATTATTTTTAGCGAATAACCATTTTTTATTTTAGTTATATTTTGTTTTTATTTGATTGTATATTGAATATTTACTTAACTAATTTAAAAAAATTAGAAGAAATTACATAAATATTTGTTATAAATAAATGTGTTTATCGTACATTTTTAATCAATAAATGTTTTTCGTAAACACTAGAAAAGCAATAAGTAATCGACATAAACAATATTTTTTTAAATATTGCGGAAAATTTCATTTCATATTACTTTTGTCCTTATACCTACTGAAAATTGACCACAGTGCCTCTTCTAAGAGCATATAATTGTTTTACTATTTTTTTGTTTATTAAGAACCAATTTTAGTATTTGTACTGTCATAGTTTTAGAATTTTCTAAAAAACATTATTGTTTAAAATCCGTCCCAGAACTCCGTCTATGATCTTACAATTATTTTACTATTTTTCCGTTTATTAAGACGTAAGATTAAAACTTCGTTCACTGTTTCGGAATTTTCTACTAAACATTATATTTAAACCCCACCAAAATACTCCGCCTTTGATCTTAGATTTTTGTTTTTTCTTATTATTTTTCCAATTATCTATTACATATTCTGAGTTCATTATGACATTATCAGAATTTTGTCCACCTAGAAGTGGAAAATAGATCTTCCTGAAAAATCTATTTTTTTTTACTTTAATAAAAATTTATAGGTATCTAACATAATCAAGTTGAAAATTTTATGACAATAGGAAAGGAATTTTCTAGAGCTGCAAAGGTATAAAAAAAAATGTACACCTAAAATCCTATCAAATGATATGTTTGATATTCATAAATATGCAAACCTCAGAAAACTATATGATTCTCCAAGAATTTTCCGCATTTTTATTTTCTCTGGTTCACTTTTGTTATTTGAAAATGAAGTGACCATTATTTTGACTTCAAAACATTAGTATATACAGGGTGTTTCTGGATTATGTTTACAAACTTTAAGGACACATTGTCCAGGTAAAAAATACACAAAAAATGTTATATAACATAGGGCTGAAAACGCCGTTGTCATTTTTGAGTGTAACAGTCTATTTTAGACAAATATTATCTCTTGGAATTTTCTCGTATTTGTAACCGTTTCGTGGAAAAATCATTTTTTCAAGTTCACTTTACAAATTGGTTAATGGATTTTAGTAAGGAAAACATGCTAAGTAGGCTGCTGTCAAACAATGACAGGAAGTCTATAAATGTTGACTAGTGAAGTGTAGTACTTTCGAGTAGAATTTTGATAAAGGTATAAAACAAGAATGCCGCCGATATATTCAAATATGGAATATGCTGATATAATTTTTGTTTATGCATTTTGCAATGGAAATGCCACCGCTGCTCGTCGTGAGTATTTAAGAAAATATCCACGTAGACGATTACCTGCAAAGAAAACATTTTCTGTAACATTCATCCGTTTAAGAGAGACTGGTTCTTTCAATATTATACCATATGTGGATGAACAATTTGCTCCGCTTCAGAATGAAGGTAGAACTAACAGAAACCTAAATAATTTTGATGATAATCCATCTACAAGCATTCGAAGATCTAATCGGGAGTTAGGGATCTCATCAGGTCGAATTTGGAGAACCCTTAGAGATGACGGTCGTCATCCATATCACATACAGCGTGTACAGCATCTATTGCCTCAAGATATGCGATGCAGACGCATATTTTGCGAGTGGGTGTTAAATCACGCAGAAAATCATGTCACATTTACGAAAAAAATATTGTGGACAGATGAAGCCACTTTCACTAGAAATGGGATGTTAAACCATAGAAATAGCCACATCTGGTCGCACGAGAATCCTCGGGCTGTAAGGGAATATAATTTCCAACACGAATTTCAGTGCAATGTATGTTTAGGTGTATTGGATGATACTGTAATTGGTCCGTACTTTCTCCCTCATCGTCTAAATGCTGAACTATTTTGGGCATTCCTTGACAATGATTTTCACGATCTATTAGAAAATGTTCCTCTAAACACCCGAAGGGGTAGCTGGTTTCAGCTGGATGGGTGTCCTGCTCACTATGGCAGAGGACCCAGAAGATGGCTTGATATCAATTTTCCCGGGAGATGGATCGGTCGTGGTAGTCCTGTAGAGTGGCCTGCGCGTTCCCCCGACTTAAACGTCGTGGACTATTTCATATGGGGCACGATTAAACAAAAATTATATGAAGTGCCAGTTGATAGCCTGGAATCTCTAAGAGGAAGAATAACCCAAGCATGTCGAGAATTAACTCCACTTCAATGTCGCTCGTCCACTAACTGCATAATTAGGAGGTGCCGTGTCTACAGGCAGCAGGAAGCCATTTCGTACAAAATATTTTCTAGATTATTTATTATTCTTTTAAGTTTAGTTTTTCATGTTCAACTTGTGGTATTAACTTATGGGTTGATTTAATTATTGAATTAACTTAAATATATCAATATTTTTTTGGAAAATTTAACACCCTGTATCTCGAAAACGAAGCGTTTTCAGCCCCATGTTTATATAACATTTTTTGTTTAGTTTTACCTGAACAATGTGTCCATAAAGTTTGTAAACATAATCCTGAAACACCCTGTATATATATATATATATATATATATATATATATATATATATATATATATATATATATATATACCTGCGGTTTTTCCGCTTTTATGAGAAAACTATTGGGAAAATCGACATTTTTCATAGAAGCAATTATGTAGGAAATTTAATTTTGAAGAATATTTATTAGCAGTCAAAAGACGCGAAAAAGCATAACTTTCCTGGACTATCGTTATGCGAACGTTGTGAATCTAATTTGGTCCTTGCAATCTAAAATTGGTAATTGTTTGACGTCATTAATTATTTTGTAGTATGAGTACTCCGGCCCCAAATCCGTAGTAGCTAAAAACACGTGGCTGGAATGTCTGACTCCCTCGTAACGCACCGGTCGCCGGTGAATAATTCAGTGGGAAAATGACATGGGGTGACGAGGTTTGGAGTCAGTGCCGGTACTCATCGACCTGTCTGGCAGGTGCGTTAATAATACATTACCACTTTGATTGTACGATCCGACATCGGCCCAATATCGTTAGAGATAACCGTGGAACGTGAAACACGTGAATAACCAAGACGAACAAGCGCTTGATTAACGGCGGAAGAGGCCGGCACGAGGAAGATAAATTGCTAACCATTGGCCTGCTCAGATAGAAAACGGACGTCGGCTCTAATTGTGATCGATGAATTTCTACGCGGACTCGTTAAATTGTCTGAATTTCTGCTATATCTCACCTGGACGGCCGGTTACTGCCTCCGTCGAGGGGCTGATCGAGGCGGCGGTGGGCTGCGGGGACGGCAGGTCGCAGCACTCGCGGTCGGGGAACTCGCTGGAGCCGGCCCAGCCTACCATGGCCAGCAGCCACAAGAAAATTCCCACAACACACATACCATCCGCCGGTGCGCGGTCCATGTGCGTTCACATTTCCATCGAACACTTGATGCGGCTCGAACAACGCTCAACTATCTCCGGTGCCGGTTACGTATGTGCCGGTGCACGCTTGATCGGGCTCGGCGAAGATTTCCAAAGCACACTTCGCGTTCGAGCGCGGGTGAAACAGTGGAGTGACGGCAGCGTGCAGCGGAAATATTGCGCCTTGCGTCACGAGGTCGATGGCGTCCTTCTCAACCGTCCGGCACTCGCGCACCATCCCCACTCGCACCGTGCCACACTGGACTCTACACTTTAAAATGTTCCTACGTACGATGGGATAAATATCGCGCTTGCATTTGCTGCAAGGAGATTGACGGGACCCGATTCCCGCAACGGCGTGAATACCAATTGATTTGATGAGAACGTGGACTCTGAAAACTTTATTTTTTTGCTTTGCTTATCTTTGAATCAATTTACTTGTCCTAATTGAATTTATCTAGTTATTTTTTTCTTAAATTTTGATTCGGGTCTATTAATCGTAAAATTTTTTTTCATAAAAATAGAATCAGAATCTACCCGGTGGCACAAAATGTACATACAGAAATTTACAGCTCATGCAAAAATTATATTCGTGGCCCCATGCGATTAGCCTAACCAAAAACATCCAAAACTCACGTCCGATATTGCAGGAAGTGCCTCACAGCATCACAAGAATGTCTTACAATGAACTACAAACGAGTGAGACTATTTCGACCCATTAAGTCTCATTAATGTCCTAACAGGTTCCGTGTCCGAAAAAAGACGTGCCATGAGCTATATATTATAGACATACTTATAGAAGTTTATACCATTGCCATGTGAGATGCTTGTATAGTAGTTATTATAGTTTGCGGCTAATCACGTCATAGATGGCACTTAGCCATTCAGATATGTACAAGTCGCCGCTACAGGTCGACCAGAATATAATGTAGTATCGTCTATCTTGTGGTTCTTGCAGTGTTGCCGACCTAGGGAACTTTTCCCTAGATCTAGGAACTTTTGACATATATAGGGAATCTTATGTGCATTCTAGAGATTTCTTAAAATACCATCAAATGTGTAAATACTGATCGCTTCCATCCGCGCGACGTCGCAATTTCGTCTAGAGAAGAATAATCATGTTCTTTTATGACGCAATTTTTTTCACTTCAAGGTTGACAAAATTCTGATAATGTCATAATGAACTCAGAATATGTAATAGATAATTGAAAAAATAATGAAGAAAAAATTGTAAGCTCAAAGGCGGAGTATTTGGGTGGGGTTTTAAATATAATGTTTAGTATTCCGAAACTGTGAAAGAATTTTAATCTTACATCTTAATAAACGGAAAAATAGTAAAACAATTGTAAGATAATAGATGAAGTTCTGCTAGTTCATCGCATTTAATATTATTTCGCACGCAAACAATACCTCAAAAGTTACTTGTTAGAACGAAGGGAGCATAGTATAAAAAAGGGAGCATAGCATAGCATTATCTCACATTGGTCAATCGAATTTTAAGTGAAGGTCACTTTCATCGAAAATAAGAAACTTTCTTCAGGTGTACATCAAGGATACAATTAAGGCCATTCCGTGCAATTATTTAATGATGCGATATAGGCAATATCGAAACCACTCAAGTTCCTTTACTCTACCAGTCACATATTTTAATATTATTACCACAAAATATTAAAACATATTTAAATGATATACTATATTTTTTGTAATATAATTCAAAAATCCTTCTTCCTCGTGAATTTACTATACAAAAAATATATTGGTAAAAGTAATTTCTGCTTGATTTTTTAAATTATTTTTAACCCACTAAATATACGTATTTCGCGATAGAAACAAATATATCTCCGAAATGGAATGAGGTGGACCATAGTGTAAATAGCGTTATCTTACATTGGTCAAGCGAATGTTAAGTGATTCAAAAGTTGTTGGTGTTTTATCGAAGATAAGAAACTTTCACCTCAGGTGTACATCAAGGATCCAATTTGTCACTTTCAATTTCGTTAAATAATGAATGACTTATCCTTTAAACTTATGTCTGACTCAAACTTTTTTGATGCAGTGGTTTGAAACTCTTTATAAAAATAGGTTCCATTAATTACGTGCAATATTTATAGTCAAAGCGTCTTTAGTAGACCCAAAGACAATACGGGGAAATATTAGTACATAGTTTTATATCTACATGGTCTTCAATCGAACGTTAAGGCATTCCCAGTACGACGTATGTTACACGATGTTCTCGTAGTTATTACTTTAACTTAAAAATACAAAATGGAATGTGTATACGATGATTCCCATTCTACTCAATGACGCAGTCTTATTATTACAAATTTGACCTCTGCGAAGCTGATTTTGCCGGTGGAGTACTTAACGCGTATCTGTGATATTAGATCATCTAGCTGCAAATACACGTGCTTAAAAGCAATACGCGCGATTTTGCAAGTGCCTGCTTCGGTGTCTGACATTATTAAGTTGTATCGCCCTGCATATAAAGCAGCTGCCTTTTCTTATAGTTAAGCCGCTAATGCATATAAATAGTGCCGTTAAAAATATCTGTACTTAAGAACACTGACACCACCAGATTAA
Organism: Tetropium fuscum; assembly: GCA_964058915.1. Taxonomy (NCBI): domain Eukaryota; kingdom Metazoa; phylum Arthropoda; class Insecta; order Coleoptera; family Cerambycidae; genus Tetropium; species Tetropium fuscum. The sequence goes on from CAXKVY010000724.1 coordinate 265,619, forward strand.
CTGAAATTTTACTTTTCCAGAAATATTTATTACCTTTTACCCGTATGTGGACATCAACCGCACACGAGTTGTAGCAATATCATAAAATTATAAAATTGAAAAATATACCGGCTGTCAAGAGAGTTGCTTTCCACTTGCTGCTTGTGGAGTTTGCTAACGGTACCGACTCCTCGGTGTTCTTCTCCATAAGAAGTTGTTAAAATGGTATATCTTATCAGCACATGAGAGTGGCTCCAATACAAGTTATTTATTGCCGCGAGTGGATAAGCGTCCAAGATTTATTGATAGCATTAACATTGAGTGAGTAAGAAATAGTACCAAAGTTTTGAGAGAGTTTTAAGGAGGCTAGTTTCAAAACTTATATTCTCCAATGTTTATGATAATTGAACTATTAATGTCAGATGGTTGTGAGGGTCAAAACAAAAACTCTATTTTGGTGGCAATGGTATGTGCATCGCTGCTCTCTGCACTTGAAAATATTATAGAAGTGGAACTAATTTTTCCAGTTACTGGCCATAGTTACATACCGCCTGATAGAGTATTTGGTCTTAGTGAGAAAGAAATAAGGAGACACGAAATGATTATCTTTCCAGAGGAATACCAGGAAATATTTTCTCATTATGCAACCGTAAAGAATCTAGAGACAAAATGCAGTAATTTTGATTGGAAAGGCGCAAAAAATAAATAGCAATATTTACCAGTCACGGCATTTTCAACTAAAGCAATGTAAACGAATACTACTGTGCAGATCTCGAAATAACGTCTTTGTCCAGGGAGAGGTTTTTTATAAATCGATGGTAAAAAAAGGTAAAACTCAATCAAATAAAGCCAAACATAATAGAAGAGCAAAATGTTTTAGACCCAAAGAAGAAAGCTGATGTGAATTCTCTACTGCCCAAACATTATGGGAACGACTAGAGAGAGAATGAAGAGCTTGTTCTCGAGTGTTACAACCATATCCTTGATAAAGCTGAAGATGTTGATGGTCATTAAATGACTGAAATGCTATGCGAACTACGAGAAGAAATTACAGAACCTCGAGTTTAAAATTAATGTTATAAGATTTTCTAAAATAAATTTTGTTTTGTAGTAGTATAGTTGGCTTTATTTTACTGAAAACAGTAAGAACTATCCTGAATTATTTTTAAGACCGTGTGGGTAATATTAATGACTGTGTCAAAACGAAAGAAAAATAAAAAATAGTTTTAAAGCAGACACATAAGACAATCCGATTTCATGAAACTCTAAAATACAGGATGTTTGAAAGCGCGCTGCACAAGATAAAATTTGACTGAATAAAACAGGCGTTTGTTTAACACCCTGTATGAGGAGTTTTTTCTAACTTTATATTTCATTTAAACAGATAAAATGAAAGACAATGAAATTTTTCTTAAACCTGTAAAAACCCGGTCCAAATCCAAGTATTGTACAATTTTAAGAGGCCCGATGCAAAATAATTTGACGGCTATATTTTCTTGTTGGCTAGGTATTATTATTAATATTCCTTTTTATTATTATCAAATAGGCAATATATATACTAGAAAGTGCATGTTGTGTCATGCCCGGATAAAAGTTCGAATGTAATCTCATTACATTTGTACGGGTGTCCGATGCTACCATCAAACATTTGTGACATCGCCGATGTCATTTTGCCTTAAAATATTGACAAGTCGCCATTATAAAGGCCCGTGGGAGCTGCGTACCTTGGCGAATCTTCTTATCCGGCCTAACATGATCAGACAGTGAGATAAGTGAATATGGTCCCAGGATATAATCATCGCGGATATTGAGCAAACGACTGGAGCTGTCTGATTTTCGCTTCCTTGCCCACCCTTCTGACTGATAAATGCTATACTGTGCCTCATTGGAAATGGCAGCTAAGGCGGAAATGGTTTATTAAACACGCATAAAAAGCAGCAAGGACCGTGTTGTGTCCTCGTCATTTTATACTCAATATACCGTAAAGGGGAATATCTGGCGATAGCTGCTCATATACTGAAGTTGTTTAAAAATACTTGTACAACTCAGTTCGATAAATCATCTTCCAACAGATTTGAATAGTCAGTTCAGTAATATAAGTTTAAAATTGACCTAAAATTGAAGACCTATATCGGCCAAAATCATATTTTGAAAAGTGGATAAGGTAAATGGTAGCATAAGAATTACTAAAAGCTCGAACCCATCCATAGTGTGTTTCATCTCTTAGGACTTCGTGTGCATCACCTTTTTGAGGTTTTCTAGATTATCTCGGGAACGATGCACTTTTTGATAGAAATACCAATGTACAAAATTGGTACTTATAATTATTAAAGAAAATTGTTACTCTAAATTCTCTATCAAAAATTACTCTAAACTTTTTTTCCTAAAAATGATAGTACTGTGGGAAATAAGGAGCACATACATATAACGGTTGGTTCCGGTTAACACAATAAATTTTAATATTTACTATAGTCTACTTTTAGTCCAGGATGTAGGGAGTGGGGTGTTTTACCCCCAACTCCCTACCCTTTGCTAGTTTCTCTAGTATTCCTCTAGTCTCCAGCGTAATGATTTTTAATTTGGTTTTTAAGAGTGAAGAGCCAGATTAATAGCCAAAAATATTCATGCGGATGTATTTAGGATAGTTTAAAATTACAGGATTCTTAAATCCAAACGGCATTCGTTTAAACTTATAAGGTTCGCCTTTTATCGAAAACGCGATTTTTGCACATCATTTAGAGCTACCTCAATTTGATGAAAATTACTAACCAAATAAAGCATTTTTCATGCTAATTTGCATGAACAAGAAATTATAAGTCAATCAGGAAGTTGAGATCTTCTTGGAATAAGTACCAGTTGGTCCCATTGCTGCAAAATTATTATGATGGAGTGTCGAGTTAAACCGATTATTGGAAATGGCAACTGTTTACAGGACAGAGAGGTGCCCTGAAATATATCATATAGGAGGTACAGTGAAAAGCTAGCGATCTATTTTAGCTTTTTATCGACAGCAAGTATCCACAGCAAGGACAGCTAGAACAAGCCCGAAATATATATCCTCAGCCAATTCTAAATAGATTTCGCTTCGTTATACCCACCACCGGATATTTTATTTTGGGCTATATATATATATCAGGATAAAATGACGTTAGCCTTTATCGACATTATTCCCGTTAACGGACAATTGGGTCCTTTATTATTACCATGATTTAATTTGAGCTCTAGCGCTGGAGCAGTTATCAGACAGAAACTTCTGAAATGTATATACAGTGAATGCGTAATAACAGCCATCCCGTCCATTTCCAAATGTTACCTACCTTATGTAAAATGAATCTGCATATGCCCGTAGTATATCAGACAGAAGGTACGTAATTAATGTATCACGCATTCGGCGTCTGTGTGTCGAATTTCGTCGTTTTCGTAATTTATTCTCTTCCGAAAATGCGGTGAACGCTTTGCATCGATGAATTGCAAATGTATCATCTAATGTCGGTGGAAAACGTAGCATGATTTTTTAGCTTTAACGTATTCCTTCATTAAGGCAAACAACCGCATTGGAAAATATGTAGAATTGATGATGCCGATAACTAATATAAGGTATAGTCCCAAAGTTTTCTGAAATTAATTAGATGTTAATAACTTTTTCAGAACTCTTTATTCAATTCATTACATAGAGAAATAAGCAAATAGAAGCATATCTGGATATATATACGGAAACGAACCACTTAGAAGTTGTACAAGTTCTTTCACCTTCATTGAGGATATTCAGAATGATTTGTTTTATTGATCATTTATACTTGAATTTAAGATATTCATCTTAAATTCAAGTGTAAACCTGAACATTTTCAGTGACAATTTATGATATTAGTTTTTGACGGAACTGACATTCCTCGAAAACACAAACCTACTGTACTATTTATATTTGTTCTATTTGAACATATTATTTATAAAAGTATTAAGCATACAGTTATGCAGAAGATGTTAAACTTTAAATAATATCTTCTGATGATTGATGCCAATTATTTAATTTAATTAATTCAACATAAAACCCTTACAATTTCCCTCTTTGTTGTTTAATTTCGATGTTCCGCGTCATCTCTACATTCAATTTTGCTTCTAGATTATAAACTCTCGAAACCCATATTAACATTGATGCATTCGCATTAATCTTGTAATCTAGACATAGTTTATTAATACTCGATATTCTATAATTATTATTGAAACTTGTCTATTGCGATTATGCCTAAGATATATTTTTGTCTCGATAAATAATTTAGATATGAGGCGTGTACTTCCAAAGACCGTCTTATCCTTTGAAAGGCAAATGGCGTAATTCACTAAAATATGTTTATGCGGTTATGACTTACCTATATATATATATATATATATATATATATATATATATATATATATATATATATATATATATATATATATATATATATATATATATATATATGTATATATATATATATATATATATATATATATATATATATATATATATATATATATATATATATATATATATATATATATATATATATATATATATATATATATATGTATATATATATATATATATATATATATATATATATATATATATATATATATATATATATATATATATATATATATATATATATATATATATATATATATATATATATATATATATATTCATATATATGAAGCAATTTTTTCATGCCGAAACAGTCGAAACAAACTGGAAAAAAAAAGGAAAATTTCGATTTTTGTTTTTTTGCTTTTTCTTTTCTGGGGCTTAGATAGATATAGGCAATGCTTCAGATAAAGAAAAGTAGATTAAATTTCCTTTAAAATGGTGGACGGAACAATTTTTTTGAATGAAAATTGATCGAGTTATGGTCATTTGAACCTGGCTTTGTTTTGCATTTCATCCCTCTTGTACGAATATTATTTTCATATTGTTAGCGGCAAAATTGTTTGATAGAAATAGTTTTCATTTTCCTCAGTTGCAGAAGTGTATCTAGCATTTTTTCATGCCTACAGTGGTTGTGATACTACTTCAGCTTTCCTCAACAGTGGCAAAAAAAATTAGAATCTTATAACTAAATGTGTACGACTTCAACCATTCATGAAAATATTCTTACGTGACAATGCAACTGTAAAAGATATTACCTTTGCATCGGAATACATTGCAGCTTGTTTGTATGGGGCAGAGACGAGCATGAGTGAGCAACTGCTGATTTCTAAAGTTTTGTAAACTGTTTGAAAATGCCAAGTTTTCACTGAAGCAACTACCACCAACACGTGTTGCCATCACACAGCATGGTTTGAGGACTTATCGTCAAATGCAGCAGTGGACAGGAAATATCTTGGACCTGAGATAATATCTTTCTGAGTTGGGGTTGGAAAAGGTGTAAGTACGGGTTAATTGTGATTCACACAACGGCACCTCCAGTGCCAGAGATTTTGCTTAAAAAGTTGCTTGTGGTTGCACTACAGGTTGCCATGATAAGTGTGGTTGCAGAAAAATGAATATTACTTGTTCAATTTTTTGTGAATAATTTATGGGGATTAATTGTGACAATATACAAGAATGATGATATCGATATGCAGTTTGATTTATCTGAGGCAATGCCTATCTAATCCCAAAAAAAAAAGATACAGGCGAAAAAGCAAAAAAAATCGAAATTTTTGCTTTTCTTCAAATTTTTTTCCACTGTTGGCTTGAATTTTTTTTATTATATTCAGAAAATGCTGTTTCGATGGAAAATTTGATTCTGTACTAAAAGTTTCATAGGAGATATATCGAAATTTTGCTGTGTTTACGTGATATATTGAAAAAACCAAAAGGGGTGTTTTTTCACTCCTATCTTCAATTTCCACCCTCTAATTTAATAGCACTCCACGGTTTTTTCTTCATTTATATCCACTTCATCTATTCTGGCAATAAAAACCCATGAACGTCTTAGTTCCTTATTGCCTTGTTTTTTAAGACATAATCAAGTAATAGCCTATTAAGTAGGTAGGTATTCAAAAAAGAAATATTTTAATTTGTCTGCAACTTCGATATCTATTTTTTTTTCTGTTTTTGTAGCATTTTCCACTATTTACTTTCAAGCTACTTGCACCGAATACTGATATTTCCTCTAAACATCTGCATAAATAGTCGGAATATATAAAAATGCAATAAGAACAAGAAGAAAATGAAAATATTGTTACGTTTCTCGTAACTTCTTGGGTTAGGGTTAGTTTTAATAAAACCACATTCTCTCACTACAACTAACTTATTTATTTATTCATACTATTACTGTGACACATTTGAGGAGCACCTATCACTATTTAACAAATTAATATTACTTACATTATTCCTTTCACTAAATTTACCCCCATGGCTTCAGGAGACGTGTCAACTTGTCTATCACAATTCTGCAAACCAACTAACTCACTTCTTCCCAGCTTGCTGCCTGATAAAAGCAAGTCTAGCAGATTCACCATTCAATAAGATCAATGTTTTCTACTTCCTTTAAAGTTCCATTCGAAATATCTTTACTCAGCAAATAAACTGTACTTACTAGCTAATGCCAATAAATGATATAAGATACCTTACATCCTTTATAGCATCCGGAATTTATTCATTATTACCATGGAACTTATTTGACATTGTAAAATTTATAATTATTATGCATTAATTTACTATACAGTGTGTTTTCTAATTTGTTGCCAAAATATGTTTATTTTTATATTTAGTTATTTAGTTATAATTGTGACAATATTATGTATTACGTATACAATTTTGTAACGTACCGATATCAGTGCGTTTCGAGATATTGCATGTGCAGGTTTTTTCGAATTTAAATATTACGTAAAATGAATATCGCATGAAGACAAATAAAGGAACTCCAATCTCTTCAAGAAAATAGAGTATTTCAGTTTGTTTGTATGCCGATAAAAGCGTCCTTTAGCGCACAATACGAAAATATAGTTTCTCCCCATTCAAGGCGAACAAGCGACCTAATTATTTTTCAATAATCCGTCAAGACCAACCGTGTGGGTTTTGATGCCAGCACATAGCACCATAATAGCGTGAAAGCCAAAAAGAAATTATTAGTGTCGGGCTGTGTAGCAAATATATTCATAAAGTAAATATTTTCTTTTGAAAAAGCTGCTTCTCGGAAGCTCTCAATCCGGCTACCCCTGCCAAAGAAAAGGCTAATAAGATTTAATGCGAATTAAAAATTAGAATTCGAATTTCGTAAATTTCAATAAAACCCCACTGAAAGAGTTCTCAGCTCTTAATGGGGTTCCATTTATAGCGACTATGTATGCTAGGGAGCGTTAATATTCGCTAGACAGCTCGAGTCATTAATAATATAGAGAGGTTATTGTAAAACGGCTAGAATAGATTATATAAAACTATTTATAGTCATTTTAAACTATGACTTTTAAACACCACTTATAAATAATTGTATGTCGACGTTACATAGGCATTATAATAGATGAATGCTTAGGGGTCAGTGGTTTTTAACGTAATGAAAACTAAAACTGTCAGAATGTTAAAATGGATGAACCCAAAATCCAGCACTAAAAACTTATCTATCTTGTATATTAGCGGACAATGTAATTTGTATTATAGCCCTACAATTATAATGTATGGTTTCTTATTGCTGTTTTAGTGGACATTCCAGTTATAAATACGAGCATTTCCCAATCGTTACTTGCTAATCGCGAAGCAGATTTTCAATTTAAAAACTTTCCTTATTTTTAAATTACACAATAAGAGAATCTGAGGTGCTGAATTCGACCACCTCTATACAAGTCGCGAACATCCACCTAAAAAACATGAAATCGTATATAAAATGGCCTGCCCGATTCGAATTTATTGACCCTTTGATCCAGAATTGCCAAACATGTCAAAATGTGACATTTGTAAATTGGGTTAAATTATCCTCACCTGATTCTCCGCGGGTTCTCACAAAGAGGTTCACTTTGGTACTTGCACATCGGTACTTGCTCGTGGGCAGGTTACGATAACGGGAGCATGCAAATAAATATAACAATTACTGATCTGTTAGCATTGGAACAATCTAAAGTACTCACCGAGGGTCTCCACCCCCTCGCCATCAGTTCGTCCAGTGTCATATGGTTGGAGTCTACGTTGCATTTATTAATTCTATTTCTTAATGATGAATTCTTCGACAACTAGCTAGCGCCACCCTGAAATAAGTTGATGCTTCCCCGAACGCCCACCCCATTGGGGTTGGCATTCCAATGACCGGATCGGGGGCACCTAATGAGGCTACCCTCTCCACCTGCATGTGCATTCATGCGAGCACTCACATACTAACTGCCTAATGCTTTTCGCTCTCCGCGCATCGTCCTGCCCAAGCATAACATTACTCATTTCTTTTAGCTATTTGGTGACCTAATCAAATGATCTTACGTACCAGGTGTCAAGCATTAAATCGAAACAAGTGTGTTTGAAGTTTTAAAGATTATTTAATAATGCCATTTTGTGGTAAACAATATATAATATACAATCTATAATAAAATGGAAAAAATACTCTCTTACACATTTTTAAAAAAAACTGAAAATTTTCAATAAAATAATATTTTCTTCAAACTAGTGCATAACTTTGTTAGTTGACGTCCGGTCTTTATGAATTTTGGATATAATATTTTACAATACCTCCCTGACATATTGCCGTAACAATATGAAATTTAGATGTATAGGTCATATAAAACCTAATTCATTATTTTTGTCGCTAGATGACACAAAATATCGTCATTTTGCATCGTAAAATGGTGAGTGGTGAAAACTTTTTTATCTTTAGAGATAGCTAACTAGTATATGCGAGAAAAATGTTGCCAATAGAGCAAGCAAACTTTTTTACTTGAACTTTTTTTTTCATACGACGCGACGTTTAGTTTGTGCGGAATACATTTGTAAAAACCAAACTAAATAGAATCGGCGCGTCGCGTCGCTTTTCTTGGAGTATTGCCTGTGTTAGATGCGCTTCAGGGAATAAAGCGATCAGTGTGTCAAAGAGAGCAAACACCACAACCTTCTCCATACGTGCAAAGATGACGCGCATTACTAAATTATCATGCATCCTAAAATTGTCATTTTGAAGCATATGAAATGCGAGACGAGCTTGATTGGAATATACCTGATTGGAAGGAAATCTCAAATCCTTATAATAAAAAGAACCTTTTGGCATATTTAGCACAAAAACTTATGAAAAAAATGATGTTATACCTAATCAATTTGAAATCGTAGTGACATGAATGTCAGAAGATGATGAAAGAACAAATGCACAAAAATTGAGTTGAAAATGGTCGATGAGTTAAAGTTTACTAGGCATGAGGAAGCTGATACGAGAATCTTATGAGATGGATTTGTTATTTACTCTTTGGGCACAGATGTTTTTATTGTATCTATGTTTTTCTCGGTTACCTTAGATGTCGAAATTTGGATGGAAAGAGAAAAGAAATTTATCCCATGTTTCTCAATGATTAAAGCACTAGCAAACCTGAGCATTTGGATGTTAAAATATTAGCAGACAATTTGTTAGCAATATATTGTTTATCTGGATGATTTTGTTAGCTTTCCGTTTAGAAAAGGCAGAAGAAGAGCCCTAAAAATAGTCTTGTCTCAAGAACCAGAATAAATGAATATTTTATCTTTTGGAACTAAAAGTATTACATATAAAATATCCGACGAGTTACTATCATCATGTAGACTATTGTTTCAGCATTTGTATGGCCGAAAAGACTTCAGAGGATATATACATGAATTAAGAGCTCATATGTTTCCAACTTGCAAGACAGATATAAGGCACTATGTGCAAAATAAAATATTTTTTTACAAACTCTTCTTAAAATGTGATTTTCTTGATTTGAAAATTGATTTTTGGTCACTATAGAACTATGTGTGTTACGTATTACAATTTATCATTGAAGTTTATTCTATAAGTTAGGCTCTATTAATGACCTTTTTTTAGAGATTTGCTGCCGACTGAAGATTCCTTTATTTATGCGAGAAGAGCATTTTTACAATGCGCAATTTTCAAAATGACATTTATGCTAAAGGCAGATCTACCAGAGAATCTGTTTGATCTGAAAGCTTGATTACGACGTAATCAAGCGTCAAGAGTCTCGAACGCAGAGACGTAATAGATTGTATGCCAACATTAATGTCCAAAGAGGCAAAACCTACATTTTTAAATATTACTCCATTTTGTAATTGTAAATTATTTAACTGTAATAATAAGTGCACATGCCTGAAAGCCAATGTAAAATGCAATATAAGTTGCATTTTACAATATAAGGGGAAATGCATTGTAACATAAATATTTTAATTAGATATTAATACTATTACCATTTCTATCATTTTCCAATCTCATAAATCTCCCTATACTCCATATATTTTCAATAATATTGTAATGCCATCATTGCCATTGTTGGCATCGTTGTCGCACGTATGAAGAAGGTGTTTAGTTAAGTTTTAGAAGGTGGTATTTAGTTCGGTTTTTACAAATGTATACAGCCCAAACTAAACGTCGTATGAAAAAAAAGTAAAAAAGTTTCCTTGCTCTATTGGCAACATTTTTCTTATACTAGTTATCTATCTCTACAGATAAAGTTTTCTCGACTCTCGAACATTTTACGCTGCAAAATGACGATATTTTGTATCATCTAAGGAAAAAAAAGTTACTTAGGTTTTATATGACCTTCTAAATGTCCTATTGTTACGGCAGTATGTCAGGGAAGTATTGAAAAATATTACATCCAAAATTTATAACGATCGGACGTCAACTAACAAAGTTATGCACTAGTTTGCAAAAAATATTATTTTAATGAGTTTTCAGTTTTTTGAAAAATATTTTTACACATTTGGCAAATCTGGATAAAAGGGCGAACAAAAAATTCGAATCGAGCAGGTCCTTTTACATATGATTTCATGTTTTTTAGGTGAATGTTCGCGACTTATAGAGGTGGTCGAATTAGGCACCTCAGATTCCCGACTAGATCGCTGAACGTGTATGACTCGATTCTTCGACACTCTAAGTATACAAGGTGTCCCATAAGTCAACGTCATCCCGTAGAGGGCTTTGAAGCGAGATCATGACTATACAGACTGTCAAAATATGATCTTAGTAAAAAAAAGTGTTTGAGATATTGGCAGATATTGAATTTCGTGACTTTTTGAATATTGAATATTGACTTTTATGAATTTCGTGAAAGTCGACGCCAACATTTACCAACGCCAACGAACAATTTTAATAAGGTCGTATTTTGATATTCTGGTAAGTCATGAGTTGACCTATGCCATTAGTATATGGAACACCCTGTATATGGGAAGAAAGCCTTGGTTGTCTGCTATTAGTGAGACCGTTTGTAACGGAAATAAATTCCGTTCCGTTAAATGTTTTCTACATTTTGAATAATAGTACCCTTTTTGAAATATTTACAATAAACCGCGAGATACCTACTTATAGTTTGTAACTTCGAAATATGTATGAGACAATAAAACCCGAGAAAAACCCTTATTATACCGATCTTTTCACACCTGCTACCGCCTTTTTAACAGCGTTGTCAAGTATAACCAATTGCCAGGAATTTAAGGAAAAGGAAATTATTTTATATACATCGACCATCACATTATGACATTATCATGTAGTATAATAAAATATTGATCACACCTTTCGTCATATAATAAAACAATTGGATGGTGAATGTGTCACACACTTTTAACGGTAAATAAAAGGACTGGCATTGATTATTTAAGTATTATTTATAATAATTTTATATAAAAAAAACATAACCATGAAAAATTAGATAGAAGTTGTTCTTATTAAATACCTTCATTGCATACTTTATTTTTTATTTTTTATATTTAAACATATTTTTATATATAAAACATTGTTTGTTTAATATGTGTTGTAGTACAGTATGTTTTATTTATTTATCGTCAATAAGCACTATATGCCTTATTAAGGGAATGCCTCACTAGGTAAGTGGCTGACGTGTTAATTAATGATTTTAATATATAATTTAATTAAAAAAATATTCTTACAGTGATAATTGCTTAATGTGTTTAAAGTTTTTAACATAGATGTTTTTTAAAAAATGTTTTAAAATATTTTTAAATTATTTATACACATTGCAAGTATGTTATTTTTATGGACGATTTTAATTTGTAAACCATTTTTAAACCATTTGTAAACCATTTTTATTTGTAATAATGTTTAATACTGACAATAATTATTTGTTAATTAATTGATATTATGATAAGAATTGATGGAAAATTTAATGGTAATGCTGGATTAAATTGAATGAAAATTTAATAAAAGCTGCTGGGAAATTTTTATATTCCGCGAAGGTACTTCAAGGCATCTATTTTCGGGAGCTTCAAAAAGGAAGCCACTTTTTTCGAAATAGCCGCTATTAGAGCCTAAAACTTGATTGCATAATTTGCCATGTCTCCACTGCACAAGAAATCTTGGGTTTTGAACAGAATTACGCAAATCAATATATTTTGTAACAATCTTGACCCAATTCGGCTCTGTAATCATAAAAGATCTACTTCTATAAGTTTTAGTATCCGGAATTTCTATTATAATTTTTTCTTGCAGAATATTAATGTCAGTGACCTTCATTTTCAGGAGTTCGTCACTTCTACATGCATCAGAAACTGCAATAATAAGTGCAACCTAAAAAAAATTATTGGCACGTAAAAAGTAAAAAAAAATCTGCTAGCTTTGATAGGGAAAAGTTCCTCAGGTGCTTTAGCCAAAAAATCATCGACATTTTGTCTTGGAAATATACTCGATTTCTTCGAATTATAGCCTACATTTTGTCGCTTCAAAAACATCGTCAGCTTTGCATATTTCGAAATGTCCTTTTTGTCTTTAGGGCTTATAAAATGAAAGAAAATATAAAAGGACTGTTTGTTTTATGCCATAGCAACCATCAAAACTCTACCTATTAAGCAAAAATTTAAGCCAGAACGGCATGCATTCCTGTTCATAATAATAATTTTATTATATTAAAGAAATTCGTAGTTGAAAATAAAATAGTATACTATACTCGATGGGAATTTTCATTAATGTCTCGAGATTTTATTTATCTCGACGCAACATTATTCTCACGACAGTAATGAAAATCTTCCCATCTCGTATTGTAATACACTATTGTTAAATATTTTGGGTAGAGGCAAGTAAAAATCCAACACAGGTTGATATTGACATTATCACAGCCCAACACGCGAGAACAAGCTAACCCTTGTCGTTGAAATAATTATAGGTATTTCCCAAAAGAAACTAATCCCTTAAATATAGGGCTGCATCAAACTCAATATCTATTGACACACGAAATCACCCAATGCACACACAAGATAGTATGGTGTTATTGAAATAAATCGACAATACAAATAGATTTTATAGGGGTATAATGACTACATGAATAATTTAAATATGGTCGATAAAACGGCTGAGGTCATTCAGGGTATTCTCAGCCCGCCAAAGCTTATAAATACCGGGTGTTATCGATTCCGTTGCTGCACATTCACGAGGTGCAGAAAGTATGAAATTAGGACATTTTCGGTGAACTTTCAGGTAAAGAGTTTTAGTTCAGATTCAAAGGAAACGTTTGAGATCTGTAAGTTGTGCTCTATTCACTAGATATTCCATGACAATTCACAAATATTTGAGATCTGATATATAATATAATCAACGATAATGTCTTCTTCTGTCACATTGAATGTCTGTATTTTAGCAATTTTTAAATCATTATATAAATCTGTAGGTGTTAATAAGTCTGAGAAGGAATCATTTCTTTGGAAGCGTCTGACTTAGCATTGAGATAAAAAGACGCGTTATGTAAAAACATGAAATCCAGGAAGTGCACGACATAGAGAATCGCCAAGTTCGTTATTTCCGGTACGCCCTTCTTCGAAGTCGGAACAATAAATATAAAACATATGTGTTGTCGTACAAGTGCCAAAGAAAAATCGCGAAATAGTAAAATAGTAAATTTAAAAAAAAATCAAATGTAACAGATTATCGTGCAGATATACGAGGAACAAAAAAATTTAGTTGAGCGAGTATATTTTCACAATCAATATCATTATTTTTTGTTAGTTTTCTGAGGAAAACTAACTGATGAATAATGCGGAGATTTTCTAATGATTCAAATGAATGTCGCGAAGTAATTCCTCCTGCGAAAATCCAATCAATGGATAAGCATTATCTGCCCTGTAACTGAGATATTTTAGAAAACGTCTTTGGATCCCCTCTAAGTTGTTAATATGAGTGTTGAAATGGGGACACCACGTAATGGAGGCATATTCAGCGTGAGGTCTGACAAGAGCCGTGTATAACAATTTGATAACATTTAAATTTTGAAACACACGAGTATTTCGTATCACAAAACCTAGAGATCTGAAGCTTTTAGCTACTATATTATTTATATGGGCTGAAAATGATAGGTTGGGATCGAAAATTATGCCAAGGTCACGGATGGTATTGGTTCTCTGTAGAATTACTTCGAGTGTTAGAATTACTTCATCAATCAAATAATCATATTTGATAACATCGTGTCTAAGAGAAAAGGACATAACATTACATTTAGTAGGATTTAATGGAAGATTGTTCCGTGAACATCAAATATTAAATTTGTTTAATGCTAATTGTAGTTTATTACAATCATCAGGACTTGTAATGGTACTGTATATTTTCATAACGTCCGCATAAAGCAATTCGCCTCAATGTCATTTAAGATATCATTAATATATACATTAAAAAGTAATGGTCCTAATATGGATCCTTGAGGAACCCCTGAAGTGACCTATATTATAAGATAAGATTGTTGACCATAACAGTGAACAAATTGTTTTCTCTCTGCGAGGTAAGATTTGAAGAAGCATGTGAAATTTTTTGATAGACCATAGTTATGTAATTTATTAAGTAAAGTAACGTGATTGAGTCTGTCAAACGCTTTAGAGAAATCCGTATATATAACGACTACCTGTTGACATGAATCAAATGCATCAGCTATATATTGAGTTATACAGAATAAATTAGTGGCTGTAGCCTTTCATAAAACCGTGCTGTTTTGATATTATTTTATTTTTGTTATGAAAGAAAAGAATAAAGCTAGCATAAAAGTTACAAAGCAGCACTTCAAGACACTTAGCAAAGTTATTAATGATAGTTATTGGTCTATGATTTTCAATTTGATTTTTTTCACCTTTCTTAAATATAGGTATTATTTTAGAGAGTTTCCAGGATGATGGATAAGTACATGTATTAATAGAAATATTAAAAATTATGGTGAGTGGTTTAGAGAGTAGACATGTATGTATATGGGTCGGAGTGTAGTGGAAGGTAGTGTTACACTCCCATTCCACCACAGCACTTAGGCCTCATTAGGCCCTTTGTGCATTCCTCCTTTTTACTTGAGTACTTTTCTTAAAACCATCCTATTTATTACGGGTGGCCTGGTGTAAAAGTCTCTACAATTTGTATGTATGATAGTATGGTTCTGAGCTACCGATATTAATTACTCTGGCCTCATTACCATTTATCTGGGACCACGCGTCCGCGGCAGAAGTGTTGAGTGTTCCCAGGTCTCGGGCAGACGCCACAGTCCGGGCCCAAGCCTGCCTAGGTCACCCATCCAAGTGCCACCAACGCCCGCCCAGCATAACGTTGAAGATCTTACCGGTCAAGTCTAAGCGGCTAGGCGGTCCCATTCAGTCACCTTAGTCGCCTCTTACGATAGTGTAACCACTAGGGTTTTTACCAGATTGACCGATGTTGAAATGAAAGGGAGCGTCGGGGTTTGCAAAAATATGTATACATACATAAATATATACACACATGATCTCATAGTCCTGGGTTCGTCGCGTATGCTTTAAAGTTAGAAGGGGAAATCTTAATATCGAAACATGGAGATTTGGCTTACCTCATATGCTCTCATGATGTCGGTGTTAATCCTGTATGGCTAAAACCTCACATCATCACTAAGATTCACGAACTAACTTTGTCGGATAATATTGAATTTCGTTGGTCAAGAGATTAATTCAAATAACTTCAAACCAAGATATATATTTAATATTTAACAGAATAAATTACGCTGACAATAAAACATTTACACTAAACAAACTATAAATTTGAACACAACCAGATGCGTCGCGCAAATAATGAATCTATTCATATGAAAACAAAGCTAACCGCTAGGGTTAAGTAGACCTGATTCTAATAGAACAATTTTGAGTGCCTTTCCGCTTATTAAACTATTTGACTTTAAACCCGAATTTACTGTATGAAAACCTGCCGGAAACTGCATAATTTTGGCTAAGATTGTTGCTCCAGTCCTCGCTGGGCGGGACCAAATTCGATCTTTCATCCCCTTTAAGTAATACCACTTACCGGGGGTGAAATCTCAACCAATCCTACGGGACCTACTTTACCCCTTACATTATCTCAGGAAACTATTCCCGTACGCTAACGACATCTGGTTGCAAAATAGAAACTAAACATTTTACATGACATTTCTGAGATTACTCTTTCTGCATCAATTAGTTAGCTGTTTGGCCATTTTTACCATACCCGAAAACCATAAATTAAGTGACGCTTCTAACGGACGACTATTATTTATGGTCGAATCTTTTCGTGACGTTTTTATGGATCCTGTTAATTTTACAATTGATATGAGATATTTTACTTTTTGGTAGTTACACATCTGTTTGCGATTACGAAGTTATGCATTTACGAAGCTATGAAATTTTGACAAGACCGTACTTAAAGAAAACACACTATACAAGATGAATTACTCATTTAATGTGAACCTTCTTAGAATTCTCTAAATAATAAACAAAGGACTTCTTGGGTTGCTATTCCCTTTCCGAACAGAATTATGACCTGCACTTTACCATTTTGTTACAATAGGTAGGAGGTACCCTGGGTCTATTCTACAATTGTGGCCCCGAACCCAGAGGGGGGGGGAGAGTAGACATGCGCAATCTCTAAGAAAAAAAAGCAGGTATTTTATCCGGACCAACAGTGCCTTTAGGTTTAAATTTTTTTAGACTATTACGCACTTCAATTACACTAAATTGTTTTAATTGTAAGCTATCCGTTAAGACATTGTTAGTAAATTCAGGAATATTACTCTCTGTATAAGAGTTCTGAAAAAAATTCCGCAAATGCATCTGCAATGCTTTTAGGATCGCTTATAATTTCATTTTTGAAAGTCATATTATTAGGCATGGTATTGTTGTTTCTCATGTTGTTAACGAGTTGCCACATTTTATTGGGATTATTACGTAAGTTCTGTTCTATACTGTTGCAGTATCATTCATATGACTCCTTTATATTCGACTTCTGGCAGGCATACCTACCCGTGATTTTATGAGACGTACTTAACGTAAGGACAATAGGGTTTAGATATTTTCCTTGGTATCTTTTTGATCGACACACATGTGTTTCGTTTTTACATTTTGAAATTTCGCTGCAATGTAGTATTTACGATTTCTATGGAGAAAGACACAAAACAAGATAAATTACCCACTTAATGTAGACCTGTTAAGAATTTTTAAGCAGTAAATAATAGGACGACCGCATTTTTATGTCTATGCAATACATCCCCACAAAATTACAGGCCTGGACTTGCTGAACAACAAACTTTTAAACTATATTATTCATTTAAAACAGGTGACAGTCTACATGCGGTGATAAAATTATAACCTACATGCGGTGATAACCGATTTGAGAGCCTATTCTGCGATTTTATTTTGTATTTGAAGCAATGAAATTAATCAAAAATGTACCATGTGAATTATATTTTCGAAATTATATAAGTTAATTTAACCAAATTGGATATTGTGACAGGTTAAATATAATACGAAAACAATAATCAATGAATTGAAGGCGAAAGACATAATAGACGTAATAGATATTACTTGATCCTACTAGTATTGCAACTTCAGATCAATGTCACCTACAGGAATGGATCTTGTGATACATACACTCCAAATACTCTGCAGTTTCTTGTTTGAATTCACTTTTCCCTGTGCCCCAATTGCCAGCGATGTGCCTTCCATATGTCGAGGAACAGGGAGGGATAAATGGCTGATTGATGACAATTCTATACAATCCGAATTCTGCGGAACTAGTTCTTTGTATACTTTGATACGCATAAAGCTCCCAGTTTCATTTAGTTCGAATCCAAAGTTTAATGGAAATTGTCAGAGAACTTAGAATTACTTGACTATTAATTATCTGTTAATTCATCAACCTTCTGAATATTACTGTGTACTGCATCATCGTAAATAATTTCAGGAGGTCATAAATAACTAAAATCTTAAACATCAGTCAGGGGAGATGAAAACGAGTGCCTACCGCTCCCTCGTCGCGATATCCTCGATTATTTACAGTTGTCTTTGAAATTAATACACTTAAATTAAAGTTAAAATTGCCGTTAGTTAATTCTCTGGTTCAAGGAGACTGCGACTACGCTAATATGCGCCATATTTTACGGCGTGTGCTTCATAATAATTCCAGGGGTCCAAGAGGACCTTTTCCTTGTCTTATAATCAATGCATTGCAATTAACTAAATTGAGATTTACCGCTCTTCCATCCACTCATGGAAAATTAACGAATTAGGATGAACGATTGGATATGAATACATAGAAATCAAATATTCTAAATCAAAGGCTATGTCCACGCAGCCTTAGAACGAGATACAGTATACTTGAAAACGAATGAGAGTATAGGGCTCATTAAATATATAAATATGTGGAATTATTTATTTTTACTGAAATACCTACGTGGTACGTAATTTTGGATGCATATATCATATCTTCTGAATAATATGGAATATCAAAATACGGTTTTCAGAACGTTTTTAGAAATTTCGTTGGTAATAAATGGCATGAAGATCATGTTTCCATCGTGCTCAAAAAAGGGATATACGGGGTGTAAACTAAACCTCTACCAAACAAAAATATTTCTTTATTTTCAATGGTTTTTGGATGAGCGCATTCAGGTTGTTCATAGTTCTATGACACGTGGCCTGTTGTCTTTCGAGGTAATTGTTTGAGTCGATGTGCGAAACGATTGTTCCTGTCTTTTCCTTTTGACTCGTATTTCACGTCACGTCTAATTGTCGTGACCTATTCTCTCAGTTTAAAGAGTGTTTTCTTATATAATAAATACGTGGTTATTTCCATACTAGTGGGATTTAATAATAGGATCAATGTTGTGTGTTGTTACCCACACACAATTGATAATATTTCGACTACACAAACTTATCTAGTCTTCGGATATCGGACATCGCATCATCGCAACATCGCAACATCGCATCGCATCACAACATCGCATCGCAACATCGCATATCGGACATCTAAAACAAAACAAGTTTTATTAATGACGTACTAACGCTTGAAAAACATTTTGTTCTGTTGGGCGAACGTCGCAAATTTTTTTGCGGCGTGCTCTCGCTCTATTAGTTTATAAGTTTATGTATCGGTGACATCGCCAGTTTTTCAAATAGTTTCATTTGCAACCTAATATTTTTTTTGTATTTGTTTTCTCAGTTAACTCTCTTAACCCATTGTATATGTCTCCCCTACTGCCTTGACCGTACATTTATTTTTATTGGTTAACACCTGAACGTTACATGTCTTGAATCGGTCCTAAATGTTGATCAGTGTGCTATACATTATTCAAAACAATACATGAAACAGAAGCGATAATAACCCGTATCATAGCAGGCGAAATCAAAGGAAAAAAATGCGGCGAAAAAAGGTATCGCCCTCTTTAAGAATACATGAACATTATACATTATAGGAAACACAGGAATGACATTAAAATTGATCGGAGTGGAGAATCCAAACTGCCGAAACCCGGCTTGAATAATAATGATCGGAAAGTAGATTGGCATAGAAAAAATATTGAGGTATTCAAGAACGGTCTGCCCCTAGAGTTGGCAATAATTCACTGCGGGTGATACGACTTTTTTTATGGGGTATTAGGGAAAAATTAAACAGGACTTTAGTTCACTGGCAGTATTTGAAGTCACTAATCCAGTAAATGAAATATGGGACTAGTAGGACATATGTAATTATTAAGTAACGAAGTCGTCGACATTACATTATGAGGACATGTTTTGCTGGAATCGATTTCGTTCGAAAGCCTTTTAACTCTATTTGGACATTAGTTATAGACCGCTGCAAAATTGCTACTAGTTTTTTACAAGGGCGCTTTAAAAAGAGGGATAAAGGTAAGGTTTCCTATTTATATAACACATTTTATTCGGTTTTTATAATACTTGATGAATCAGCGACATGATGTGCTGGGTAAAGTGATACCTAAATTACAGTCATGGTTCGATGAACCCTAACCTAATAAAAAATAAAGCGGTCTATTTAGGATGAGCCCACTGTCGTTGTTCATACGATTTTACATGTTTCCAATGTCTAATTTCTATTGAATCTTAGTCAATATAGTAGGAGTCTCAAAGTTTTTGATTTGGACTTTGGATCTAAATGAAAGATCTGAACGTATATAGTAAGCCATTAGAAATGAGCGGGATGCGCGTAATGGGTTTTTATTGGAAAATAATTAGTAATTAATAATTACTAAAACCAGTAATTTAGGATCAGTAGAAGCCGGCATACGAGATATTCACTTTTTAACGCGAAATCGTTGTTTAATGTAGGGCTTAAACGTGCGGCATGTAGTCGTTCAGCTGCCTCAGTCAGCCGATACTGTTGCTTCCTTTTACTCAATCAAGCTTATAACCTACAATTTTGCATTTTAACATGGAAATACGAAGTATACGATAATTTTTCATGTTTTTTTTTCGATGGATTGCGTTGTTCTGTTGAATACATGGTGTCGCTCGTTGCAAATGATTACACAAATGTTTACAATTTACTATTATTTACTGAAAAGAAACATTCAAATTATATACGGTCTTACAAAAACCCAAAAAATTATAGTCTGGTTTTTCTGTTGCCGAATTTTCTTCCTGTTTTTCTACTTCTTCCTTTACAGTGTCGCTTTATTTAACATTATTTGTATGTTCCTGATGATCGAAGAAATACCCGATTCAGAGGTCGACCACATGCCTCTTTTAAGATCTCTTTAAGTGTTTCATTAAGCGCAAAGCTACTGTTTCTGTGAATATCCACAATAGAGCCAATATGTTGTGGATGGATCTTTGAAAGTTTGTTCGACATAATTTTATTTGCCACATCGAAAAACACCTTTTCACAGACTGGCCTCCATTTTAACCCTCTTGAAGGTGGTTTCATCCTATTGGTGGTGGTTTATGAAAATTGGTTATACGCGCGACAATTGTGCCGAATTTGTTTGTCTACACATGCTGGTTAGTGGGCGACTTAATACTGTATGTACTGACTGTATCTCTGTACTGACTGTATCTCTGTAAACTCTCACATTTACTTACAAATATTTGCTTACAAATATTCGCATAAAGCTGAAAATTGGTACGGATGTTGGGACCACCATTATAAATGAAATGTAAAAAGTCCCAATCGATCAAATTGATTTAAGGTCAGTGCGCAAATACGGGTTTTATACATTTTTCAGCCAAACGGTAAGTTTCATCAGAAAAATAGGTCAGTCAAAAATTGTAGACCATGCAATTATCAATAACAGAATATGGCTTGTAACCTAGAAATATAAGAAATAAAAAAACAAAAAAGCCACAGAAAGAATGATAAAAGGTACTTTGATTTTTTCACATACCCACGTCTGTAAATAAAAATACAAATATCTAAATACACATGTTAATGCGAACGGGGTTTGTACGCAAAGCAGCAATCCGTGGGCTATTGATGACACTTCGCGATGCCTAGTCATGTCCTGTGCCTATCATATATTAGCGTTCGCATACAGCACCTAGGACTGTGACCTTGACGCTCCTTCTTACGTAGATGCATCCTACACGATAGAAAAGACGTACAAGAGAAAACGGACTAAATTTTACTGCAATTAGCAGGCAGCAGAGCTGTGCAATAGTTCCCAGGCGATATACACGTTAATGCGAACGCGTTTTGTACGCAAAGCAGTAATCTATTGAGGACACTTCGCGATGCCTAGCCATGTCCTATACCATGCCAATGTAACTATCATATCTTAGCGTTCGCGTACAGCACCTAGAGCTGTGACCTTGAACGCTCCTTCTTACGTAGATGCCTCCTACACGATAGAAAAGACGTACAAGGGAAAACGGACTAAGTTTTACTGCAATTAGCATGCATTAGAGCTGCCGCCAAATAGTGCCCAGGCGATATACACGTTAATGCGAACGCGTTTTGTACGCAAAGCAGCAATCCGTGGGCTATTGAGGCTTGAAACAATATACTTACTAGGCGTTCAGAAACTCGAATGGTACTGAAAATGCTGAAACTTTGTTAAAAATGGAATTTAGAAAAATTGGCCAAATTTTACAAAGCTGTATCTTCGGAAACAATTGACCTACAATAACTGCTCAGATCTCATATTATTGAAAATTTAATATACGTCAAAAATGATTATAATGGGCTTTGATGAAAAACCAGTCTTTCTGGATCAAAATCGACAAAAACTGAAGAGAGGTCCAACAACTCGAGTTTTTCTTGATTTTTGATAACGACCCGGTCGTCTGCAGATATCGAAAACTTGGATTTAACTTGACGTTTCCATCATAAGCAACATATCAAAAAACATATAACTGATGTGATGCGTTGCTCAATGTATAATCTGATGTTACTGTAACGATTTAAAAAAAATTAAGAAAATTATGACAACTGTTAAGAGTTATTTCCACCAATACTTATCGATCAATTACCATCCTATTTCTTGCTTTACTGTATCTATATTTGGCTCTTGTGCCACCACTATCATATACCTCCCCTTTCCCCAATCCAATATAATTCTTGAAAATTAATTGCCGAAGTAGATTTACCCACATTTCCATATAACAAACATCTATCCAACGTCCTTTAATGACAAAATCAATGCAACATGAATAATAAAAATATTTTCAACTTAATTTTCCCTCGCCAAAAACCATTAAGGGTTGGCTCAAATATAGTATTTACCCATAAACGTTTTTATAAAACAGGCCAACCCCGACGCCAGGCGCTCGAGTTTGCACCGGTTCTAAGTGTCACTATAAAACATGCAATTTGCTAACAGAAATTTACGACGTAGTAGTTTCCCTACTAATGAAGAAAATATTGATTTAAGAAAAGTTTCATAACCACTTTGAATAAATTACGCTCGGGCAGGTGTAGAGGGCGTATCAGACTAAGAGTTGCCTCAAATTACAGTTTCCGTTCCCTCGTGGCTTTAGCCCAACGCGGCTTTCCAGTATACTGCTTAGCTGGTGGAAAATCTGCAAGATCCAGGGAAAATCAATACTTGAGTTCGGGAGCGAGCAGGGACTTCACAACGCTTAGTACGGTTTCCCGAGTACAGATGGCGCCACTATGAATAATTCTTAAAACAGATACAGGTAAAAACCATACTAATAAGTAGGAAAAAATCGTAACAACAGTTACAAAATAGTTGTATTAGACTAATTTGTAGAATTAGAAAATACGAATCGGTGTCCTCGAGTCTGAGGAAAACTGGTTGGCTTAATATCAAAACTAGAAACTTTTTCCACAGCTGTTGCTTTTTTCACAAAATGCTATTAACTAAGTCACCCCCTTACTTGTACAATAAAATTACCTACAGAACAGATGTGCATAACATTAATATAAGGCACAAATCAACGCTTACCATCCCAAAGCACAAGACTAGCGAATTTCGTTCTGGATTCTCATATCGCATAGCTTCTCTTTACAACTCCATTTCTGATGATCTCAAGATACTGCCATACACAAGTTTTAAGATACGCCTTAAAAAGATGCTTTTTACAAAACATAATACGTAATATATAATTTTAGTTAAAGTTTTATCATACACTGAGCTTGTAAAGTTTGGAATAAATTCAATTAATCGTTATTGAAGGATTTTCACAGGAAATCCTCGGACACGTCAACTTTATTTTATAAAATGTCACTTTTTTCAGCCATCGATTTTTTTTTTGTTTTGTTCGTTTTTGAGCTATGACGTCATCGACAATTTTTTTAAATGGCAACCCATATTTTTTTCACGGATTTCGATAGAGCACATTTTTCTGAGTGCGAATATGTCAAAAACATAGTACCTTTAACATTAAAGTGTTCGAGATATTCGGTTGCAAAGTATTAAGAATGAATTATACAAGCGATGACCAAATGCTAATCATTTATCAAGAAAGCGCAGGAAAAACAACAGTTTTGACAGTTGTCACAATTTTGAAGTTTTTCCTCGCAAGTTTGTGTTTTAATCAGTTGAATAATATCATTAAGTAAGTTGATTAATCATTATTCCATCATAATTCATTTTATTTAAAAATGGTCCGTCGTTTGAGTGAAAGGGAAAGAATCGAAATTTTGATGATGATCGGTTACGGGGACAGAGCTCGCACACAAGTAGAAGTTTGCCGTTTATTTAACAACAAATATCCAAACAGAGAACCAATTACACAGTCCACCGTTAGCAAAATAGAACAAAAGTTTTTAGAAGTGGGTCATACGAGAGATCGCCCTAGAACGGGTCGTCCACCAGTGCAACAAGATGCCTTTTATCTCGACGGCACAGTTAACCGGCAAAACTGTAGATATTGGTCTCCTGAAAATCCACACTGGAAAATGGAAACTCGTAGTCAGTTTCCACAAAAAGTTAACGTTTGGGCTGGTATTGTAGGTAATCGTATTTTGGGCCCATTTTTCTTTGAAGGCGTATTAACAGGTGAAATATATTTAGAATTTTTAAGAGACGACTTAGTCCCTGCACTTGCGGTACTTTACCCAAATGACGTAGATCCAGATCTGCCTCATCACACGATATGGTACCAACAAGACGGTGCACCACCCCATTTTGCAGTGATCGTTCGCGATTATTTAAACCATGTATTTCCTAACCATTGGATTGGTCGCAGGGGAACTATCGAATGGCCCCCTAGATCTCCAGATCTCACTCCCCTAGACTACTTTTTATGGGGCTATTTAAAGAGCAAAGTCTATTTCAATAGACCAAATACCATCGAAGAATTAAAGGACAGAATTCGCAATGAAATTCGAACCATTCAACCCGATACTGTTGGTAAGGTTCTGCAGGAGTTTCAGTGGCGGATGGGATATTGCCAGGAAGTGAATGGAGGTCACTTTGAAAATTTACTCTGATTTTATTTTTTATTTTAATTATTTATCATTTATTTGTTAAAATATTTTTTTATTTGTTTAAATTGTTGTTAAAAAATTAAACAGATTACTCCCAAATCTTTCAAAATGTTCGATAAGCTACCAAAATAAATAATATTACTCCTTAATCTTTTAAAATGTAATAAGCTATAAGCTATTAGATTCAATAAGCTATTAAAAATCTCTTAAAAAAAAGCCCGATAGCTTATGCATGGTGCCATGGTACATTTTATAAACTTTGCAACCGAATATCTCGAAAACTTTAATGTTAAAGGTACTATGTTTTTGACATATTCGCACTCAGAGAAATGTGCTCTATCGAAATCCGTGAAAAAAAATATGGGTTGTCATTTAAAAAAATTGTCGATGACGTCATAGCTCAAAAACGAACAAAACAAAAAAAAATCAATGGCTGAAAAAAGTGACATTTTATAAAATAAGGTTGACGTGTCCGAGGATTTCCTGTGAAAATCCTTCAATAACGATTAATTGAATTTATTCCAAACTTTACGAGCTCAGTGTATAGGTTGTTGCTGTAGCGCATCCGTTGTGTATGAAAAGCGTAACGTTTTCGTTTGAACATTCATTGCTTGTTTGATGGCTTTCATTATTATTTGTTACAACTTTCATTATTTGTTGCACTTTCATTATTTTTTGCAATAACTTTTATTACTTTTATTATTTGTTGCACTTTCATTATTTGTTGCAATAATTATGGCCATCCTAGATATAACCGTGGGTTATATCTCGAGAGCTAATTTTGTTGGTTAAAGTTTTCATATAACGTTTTTTACAAAACTTGCCATAAGCTTTGGAAAGTAAAATGGTCATACCGGGTAGTATGACCAAATTTGCACGTTTGCCCTTAACTTTTTTGTGTGTTAGCCGATTTTAGTCAGCTTGGTGTCGTCGCTTACAGAACGGAATGGACTATGGAAATAAAATTTTTATGTGGCCGATTTTTAAAATACAGGATAGCAGCCGCATTTGAAAATATTCCTTTCTTCGGGCTAGTTCTTTTTGAAGCAAAAATTTCAATACTATACCAAAGAGCAATAAAATGGACCTTTCCCTACAATTTAAGATCTTGATGAGAATAATCGGGATTGTCATTTTTACGTTGCAACACTTTTAGTAGGCGTATAGTGTTCCCGTGACAGTACAGTTTGATATTTTTTTATTACAAAAAATTATCAAAATGGCGGACCCAAAATGGCGTACTTTCCTATTTATAGACCGATTTGTCTAAAACTTGAATCTTGTCGATGCTTAAGGTCAGTCGGTACAATTGAAGACTCAAACTTCAAAAAATCAAAATGGCGGAAGCAAAATGGTGGACTAACCTATTTATGAACCGTTTTGTCTCAAACTAGATCGAATTTATGAACCGATTTGTCTCAAACTTGGTACTTGGGGTTGTTTAAGGTTAATGGGATCATTTGGTTGCTTAGTGTATGGTAACGAGTCCCATACACTAAACTTGGTGACGAGGGTTTCATGATGGAGGCAGAAGGTGGATAGCGGAACTTAAAAGAAAACTAAAAACTACAAAATAAATTAGGTGAAAAAAACGAGTTTATTTTAAATCATGAGTTGTGCTAAAAACTATAAAATAATTAGGACACAAACCTGGACCTTTTGAATTATTAATCACTAAATCTACAGTAGTCAAATAATATCTTAATAATTTATTCTCCATTGAAATGTTTCTGATTCTTGAAGCTTAAAGGATTGGCTACGGTATTATTATATTATGTTTTGAGAATAATGTAGCTGATGATTAGTAAAAGCTCTAAAAGTTTGCCATTGTGTTCTTAGGAAACTTATTTCGTTCATTTATTTCTAAATGCTCTCAAAAGAAATTAATTCGGACTCCTACAAAGCTTACCTCTATCGTTGCCAAGGATGTACTTACCTGAAAATAAAATACAAGGTTAATGTTGATAATACCATATTTTCGGTTTATAGCTATATTGTTTTTACAGATATTGACAAATGCCCAAGTACTCCAACAAATATATCGCAAAACAAATGAGAACTTCTCAACATTTCAAGGAAAAATAATCACACATTTTCTTAGACGGATACGTTGGCAAATTATTTGATTCTCTTTGATTTTAAGGTAAACATTAGTATGTTCATACATTTAAAACATTTTCAGTGTTGACAGATTGCTCAAATATTTCTATGCCATAGATTAATTCTGCTAACGTATCTAAAGCCAAAAAAGGCTTTTAATCCGACGCTGAATACTGTTTGTATGTAAACTTTTTACCTTCATTAAATTTAAACGATACAACCCATATGTATCGTTGTATGGACACGCGTTTTTTAAAAGCTAAACAAATGAAATGGATTTTTTGTGGGCATATGCAAATATTTACTGGTGCTCAGTTTGCCGTAAAGAGATACGTATTGAAAAAGTCTTTGTCAAAGCTTTTAAAAGGTCATGCGTGACGATCGCCCTGCGCATGGAAATTTCCTTCATTTTCCAAAAGTACCGATTTGGTGTAACAAAATCCAATAAATTAGCTGAAATTACATGTATGCATATATTACAGCAAGGTTATTAGATGTTAGTATTACATTAGATCATTAAGGATTTATGTGTAAGGCTTAATGCATGTCAAGACCACTAGACCAGGGTCGATAATTTTTGGAACCAAAAAAAATAATAGTAGGATGAAACTCATTGGAAAAGGAAGAGAATATAACAAAAATGAAAGGAAAAATGTCATTTATGTCATAGAAAATCTCATAATATATAAATATACATGTAAATCGTACTATTGAATTTAGATACTTTATACTGATTACGTTATTCATTATAATATTTTTAAATACATTAATCTTGTTATTTATAAATACCTTATCTTGAATTCTAATCACTTATCCATTAGTTTTTGTTTCTTTGATGGCATTTCTTCATCGTTAGATTCGACGAACCTTCCCGATTCTAGTAGATCTTCGACATCTTCAAGGCCATCACCGTCTTCGCCTCCAATATTATTTCCGGTCTGCATTGGTTCTTCATCCACAAATTCATCTGAGATATTGTGGACTTTCAGAAAGATCAAAAACTTTAAGAACTTTCTTTGGATCGATTCTAAATGTTGACAATGAACGTGATAAATCGGATACCATATAATCGACCCGTATTCTAGTTTTGACCTCACCAGAGCGTAAAACCAGAGCTCACCAGAGATTTGAAGGTGCTTATATTGGAAAAGTCCCGGCAATTGCAGTAAATAAAGCCATAAGATTTAAAGGCACTAGAAACAATATGGTTTATATGTTCAACAAAAGTGAGTTTGCTGTCAAAATAAATACCCAGATATTTGAATACATCAACTCGACTGATGATGTCATTCCCAATGAAGTAGTTGTGAGTATAAGATGAGGTTTTGCGAGTATAAGTCATTACGTTACATTTGGCTATATTTAGTTTAAGATAATTTGTCTCACACCATGAAGACATTCTGTTAATGCAGTCTTGAAGATGGAAGGAATATGTAGAATATTTAATTTCAGAGTAGTGTTTAAAATCATCGGAAAATAACAAATGCTCACAAGTAATGACTTCAGGAAGATCATTAATAAAGATTAGAAACAATATGGGGCCCAGAGTGGAACCTTGTGGAACTCCCGAAGTTGCAGAAAATGAAATTGAAATTTTGACATCCGACCATAAAGTGTCTATCGCTTAAGTAGGAGGTGAATAATTTAATCAATGCTTCAGAAAAACCAATACTTTCGAGTTTCAAAAGGAGTATGTTATGGTCAATCTGATAAAATCTGGTCAATCTGATCAAAAGTCCGTATAGACGACATCGACTTGTCCTCTATTATCCAAAACCTCAGAGACATATTGAGTAAATATTTTAAATGTTACATCCAGTTTCACAGCTGTAGCAAATAATTTTGAGCAATATTTCCGGAATTAATTCCCTTTCTGTAAATTTGGGCATAATGCCACGTTATTGTTGATTCCAGCCCCAATCTGTTGGTGTCAGTTCGTTACCCAGCCAAGTTTGAAGCTGATAATATGCCCTGTAACGATGTTGTTTTGCTGTGCCTTCTGTGGGTGGGAGATTTGCCAATATGAAAAATGATTTAATTTTTGCCCATTGATATCTTCGAAATATTAATTGATTCAGTGTCTCATAATGAATTTACGATACATTTCTTTCCTTTTCCGGCAAATCCAGTATCGCAACCAGAAAAACAACGCAGAAATGCAACGATATTTTTGAAGGATTAATATTTGAAACTATTAGACTGGAAAAATAGATCTTGTACATTTCCAGAACCTGGCTTGAGAGAATGAATGTCATGATTATTTGAGTTTAATTTAATTATTTGAATTTGGTTGTTAATTATAGTAGTATATTTCCACTTCTTTTTATCAATGTAACATGGAATCTTACGTTTTTCGAGTAACTAAAGTGTAAATAAATTATAATAAATCGCTCAAAATTGTACATTGTACATGATCAAAAAAAAATTTTGAATTCGAGTTTTTTTCGTTTCTTTGCATTTTCCATAGTAATGTATATTTTTTTACTTCATCAGAAAGTAGATATTTCTACGAACAAGAAGCCCACCGACTTTTTTTAAAAAGCAGATATTTTGACGCGAGAATTTTCGATTGAAAATTAGGGTGCTTTTTCGATATAAAGTCAAAATAAGGTGAAAAAATTAATTTTTTTATCCAAAAAAATTACAGTGTGTGGGACATAAAAAGGTATTTTCACCAAATTTCTTTAAAAAAATTTTTTTATAAAAGAAAAATAAAAAACCAAAAACTTGGTTATTTGAATTTTTCACATAAATTTTGAGGTTATGAAAAAAAGTGTAAATACAAAAGTTGTAGATCTTTTTATTACCTACAACCAGGAGAAATAGAAATGAACTTCCGGGGAAGTGATTTCATATTTTCTCCTGAGTTCTCTCGAAGTCAAGAATCTCTCGAACCCAGGTAAACAAAAGTGGCGAGTTGTAATGTCCTCTATATATCATCCTAATACTGGACTTACTAGATTAATACTTCACCATCCTCAATCAAAATCATTCATATAGAGTGTGTGAACAAGCCTAAAATGGATATTTTGAATTTTCACGTATGCCATTTGGATTAAAAATTGCCCAATCAACTTTTAATTTATGAGCAGCATCACAATTTTGTTAAGTACGTTACATGACTACTTTTTAAAATTAGGATACTAGCCATATAGTCCAAAACATTCAAACGTGCAAACTAAGACAGAATGAGAACTAGAATCATAATTTAAATTCACGTTCGTGCTCCACACAGGTAGCGAAAAAATTAGTATCCCGCATTCGAAATTATCCTATTAGTTTCGGTATCAATCACTGCAGTTGTATAATATCAAAACTATGTACAAACTTATTAAATATTACGTTTGTCATTAATAATGATCGTAATTATCCATCAAATGGGAAGTTATGCCTCATGTATTTTTAATAGCAAAGTAGTACCAGGATTAGTAATTAATTATTTAAATGATGAATACATTATATATACATGTAATGTATTTTTTTAATTTTTGTTCCAGTTTCAGACGCAATGATGAAGAGGTACAGACGAGGTGAACATAGAAGCACAGGAATATAGATAATACTTTGTCAATTGAATGATGGCCTACCGGATAATGATGCGTTGAAATATCTGTTGAATCTTGTGTCCTGTTGATATGCTCCTGCATCTATGAGGAGAATGAATGGGTGAGCCAGACTACTCTCGTATTTTATATACGTTCGATGACTAGGCGTCTACATAATTCTTTATATTATTCGATAAGAAACGCCGAAATTCGTTTTACCAAAACAACTAAGACAGTGATATTCCTAAGAGAAAAACCTACAATTTGAAAAAAAATCGGCCAAAACGAACAAAAATTGTCGAAAATACATAACGTCAAATTTGAGTTAACTTTTTGGTTGTGCGTTAAATAAGTTCCGCAGTATATATATATATATATATATATATATATATATATATATATATATATATATATATATATATATATATATATATATATATATATATATATATATATATATATATATATATATTATTACTACTTAGATACAATCAATGTATTATACAATTATTGTGTTATTTTTGGAGTCGGTGCCAGCCAAAAATCTAGCCAGACTCCAAAATAACAATAATTGTATAATAAGTTGATTGTATTCTAATAAATTGATAGGCTTAACAAATTGATTGCTTGCTAAGTTGTAATAGTAGTAGAATAACGTAATTATTTTTTACTTTTTAGTGCATTTTTTTAGAATACATTTTTAATATTTCGTTTTTTTGTTTTTTCTAGCGAACTTTCTCTTACAAACACGTAGCATTGCCAAAAAAAATTAAATATTGATAGTTTAACGCATTCAGATCAGATGGAGCTACATGCAATAATTAAACCCCACGTTATGTCTCGACTACATACTTACCTTAATCTTAACCTTTACCTTAATCCCTTCAATATTTTATATTGCTCAACTAAATTATGATTTATGTAAAACCAAACGGATTTAAACGGAGTAGTGAATTTTAAAACGAATCTTAATGACTGGCTACCATTATCCGGGCAACGGCACGGCGTTTATATTTTAATTCGACCATAAGGGAAATCTGGAGAAACCCCAGCGGACCGGGCCATCCCCAATTTGCATGCCATATCTGTGCAATATGCATACTGTATAGCCCAATATTCCTTAATATCGACACCATTAATTCTAGCACCAGTAAACCACTTTTTAGAGGGGCCGTTGGTTTTGATGTCCCGGCTACTTGATTCCTTGATTACCACATTAGCAAAGTTTATTAGATTTGCAACAATTTGATGCAGACGAATCGTGCCCCATAAAAGAAATTTACGGTCGCCGCCGATCGTTGTCCGAAGCGGATGTGGCGTAACAAGTTTTGAGGGAAACTTACCCTCGTAAAATTGCTATGGCCCGGATAATATATGCATTCGACAACACGTTATCGCGTTCGGTGCCTAGGTACTTTTTCATTTTTAAAGTACGTATACCGCTGGGAAAGTTTGCCGAGATTCCGAAGTTGGGCTTTCGTTAATCGTAGTAAGAATGTAGGAGCTTCTAAGTCATTATGCAAATGGATGGTTCAGAAATGTTTATGGTCTCAGAAATAACCGAAAAATAATGGCATTCAATTAAGATGGTCTAGTTGAAATTGCGTTTACTGGGGAGCTTCTCAAGTTATATCAAAATTGGGAAAACTTGAGCCACACCTGGATATCGGGGTATATGAGAATATGAAATATGATATATATTTATTTATTGTTATTTATTTGTGCATGATAGGCCACCAAACAGATAAGCAGCTAAGTGCAGTTACTGGGAAATATTGTTCAGACGAGTAGCTAGTACGAGCTTTTTTTTATTTTTGTTTTTTTTTCAGGTTTTTGTAATGTTAGATATTAGAAATAATATGTATTCTGTATCCAACGAGAGAATGGACTTGCACTCGAGCGAAAATTCGTCTGTTTTGGTCAGATCTCCGCCCCTTAGAACATTAGTTCAACGCCCTCAACGTCTTAATTGGCTCAGGAGGTAGCCAGGGCCGGCCCCTGGGTCCGATACCTACCTGGTACCTCATTATATAAAGTACCTACTACTGCCTACCTATTCACAGTTTGTATTTGTAGTCTCGCAAGTACGGTTATTTTAGTTGTGTTGTTTACGGTTGTGAAATAAGTTTTGAATCTATTATAAGAATGGCAGCAGCCAGAGACGAGATAAATCCACCATTATCGCCCATTAAGAAGAATAAAAGAGGCCAGGTAAAGAAATATAATAATAAATATGTTTTATTTAATACGCGTACTATTCACCACCAGTAACCGTGGTCAATGATTTATTTTTGTTTTTAATTTTAGGTCGTGCATCAAAGTCAAAAAATAATTATAATAAATTTATATAAGAAATTAAAGGAAGACAATCCGCAAATGTCGTACGAAGAGACAGTTTTAACACTAACCAAACAAACGGGCATTGGAAAAACTACAATGAAAAAAATTTTAGCAGAATATAATACAACCGGTCAGGTAACTGAACCAAATTTAAAAAAAAGCCGTCAGTCTTTTAAAGAAAAGATCGACGATTTCACTAAAATTACCGAGTTTTATTTTTCACTTAATTACCGAGACGATTTCACACGAGTTCTATCGAAATAAAGAATTAACAGTAGACAAAATTTTGCAAGTAGTAAATGATGATGGAACTTGACCATATTGTTGAGAGTTTAATCGATGAAATCCCACCACTAATAATTCACGTAAATGGTCAAAGTGATTCTGATAGCAGCGATACAGACTAATTTAAATTTATAATTATATGAAACAATGTACTATTGTTGTAGCTAAATATTAAAAAAATTAAAATATCATAAAATGTCTATTTTAGGAATATTTAGGGTTTATATTACTTTCATAACGCTCATACATTTATAATAAATTTATGTTTAATAAATAAAATGTTTTCATGTTTTCAAAATAAAATTTATTTCACCTACTTACGAATTTATTTCATCGAATGACGGTCCTGCGTAGCTCGTTACAGAGCTCCTCCTCTTTAGTAGCCGATGCGCAAAGCAAGTCCATTCTCTCGTTGGATAGAGTATAGATTATATAAGTTGGACTTAACGGAAACTAAGTAAAATTAACTTTTCATTTCAGAAATAAAATAATATACATGTTTTCCCATTTCTTCCAGTTGAAAAAATTTTAAAAACGTACCTGGAAAATCATTAAAATATCAATTGTGTGAAATATACACTATTGTTAAAATTTTTGTTTGATTATTTTTTTTTTGATATCTAGGGTGCGGTGCATTATTACAGAATATTTTACAGACGGGCAACGAATTTCTACGCTAAGCCTTGTCACGGACATAATTTTCACATAACTCAGCAACGCATAATCGAAAATTCATCCAACGCATAATCCGTACGTCGTTGGAAGGGAAATTTCACACAGATTGTGAAAATTTAAAAATATATACACGGCTTCTAATATGTATGTGTAGTTCAACGACCGGCAACCCAGACCTACACAATGTTTTTCATTGGCGTAGCCATTTTTTTTTCTTAGGGGGGTGAAAGTAGAAGGTTTTTATATGCATATTTTCAACACCACAGCTGGTAATGAATGCAAGTTTCCACACCACTCATGAAGTATTGCTTTCAGCGCGTTACCATTTTTTAGTGGGTGGCTCGCTAGTAGCCATATTTCTCACAAGAAACAAAATAATATGTACAAAACAGCCAAGTAGCCGTGAAAAATAAACTATAAAACGGAAAAATAAAATAAATATACTTGCAATTCAAATACAGTCATATTTATTGTGTAAGTAGGTACCTACCTAACCTACCAAATCGTCAACACTCAACGCCGATTTACTTTGATTCAATTCTTTGACAAAGATCAGAGCTTGTTTGTTAATAGGTACGTACATAACTAAACCGAGACTAAATACAACACATTTTAAAAAATAATTACAAATGCAATACATACCTACCTACCAGCTTCTCATCGCAAAGCGATTTCCAATACACACACTTTTTATAGCCAATCAAAATTAGAAACTGATATTGAGGTATTTTACCGTCAACTTGCCATTTTATGTTGATAGCAGTGGTGAGAGTCATTAGGGATATATCTTATCGTACTGGTATCTTTTCTATATATATCAAATTCTAACCTATTATCACTATTTTTAATTACTAATACATCTAAAAATGAAAGTTTTCCATTATTTCCTAGTTCATATGTAAACTTTACAGAAGTGAAGCGACTATTTAATTTGGAAATGAAGTTTTCTACATCCGCAATCTTAGTGTCAAACACGGCAAAAATGTCATCCGCATACCTAAGCCAAATCCTAGGAAAATACTCGAATTCTTCTTTTGCTTCAGTTTCAAAACGACTCATGAAGACATTAGCAATGAAAGGCGATAAACAGTTACCCATTGCGGTTCCTTCATGTTGTTCATAAAACTTGTCATTCAATTGACTTGTCATTGACTTGTCATGACTTCAATTTTCTTGTCCATCGTTTACTAAGTTTCCCTCTCAGTAATGAGAGATTTGAAAAAGAAAAAGTATTAATTAAAGATATAGCTGTGAGTAATGGTTATCCTAGAGATATAGTTGAAAAACTAATTAGGAAGCGTAAATTTAAGGACACACTTCGTAATTCTACGACCTTTCAAAAGGATATAGAGACTCCAAAATATGTATCCATCCCGTACGAACCCCGGTTTACTCGTGGTTTGAGTAAGGTTTTCAAAAACGTGGGTATAACAGCGATTCATTCGTCGAGCAACAAATTACAATAACTTTTAGACAATCCAAAGGATAAAATTGTTCCAAATGAAAGGTCCGGGATTTACGAAATTAGTTGTAATGATTGTGATCGAAAATATATTGGACAAACGAGACGGCCAATTAACACCAGATTTAAAGAACATATGGCTCATCTAAAATATGGAAGAACAGATAAGTCTAGTGTTGCACAACATGCTTTTGACAACAATCATAGAATAGATATTAGTAATTTAAGATTAGTTAGAAATGTGACCAATAATAGACAGTTGGATGCATTTGAGAGCATAGAAATTGTAAAATGTAATAGGAGTATGAATAGCGACAAGGGACCTATCCCGTATAGCCCGCTTTACGCGTTGCTTGGCAACCGATGATTAAAGCGTGATTAGTCACGCGTAAATTTCACGGTGATATCATACCGTAGCCCGCTTTACGCGTTGCTTAGCAACCGATCATTGAAGCGTGATTAGTCACGCGTAAATTTCACGGTGATATCATTAGTGACGTCACCGGAAAAATAGTATAAATATGGTAGATTTTGTAGTTTAAGATAAGTATAAATATGGTAGATAGTTTTAATCGTCTCCGGATGATGCCAACTTGGTTGGCGAAACGCGCGTCGAGCGAAGTAAAAGTGTTTTGGTGTTTGTGGAAACTACTCCGAGTGTTACAGTTACATCAAAGGTTCCAGCCCTATCCAGTAATAAAAATAAATGTTTAGAGAATTTTCATAATTTAAAGTAGACGAAAATAAATGTAAAAATGGCTAACATCTTGGGCTATAATATATTATTGTATGAACAATAATTCTTTTATGACATTCATAAATAATATATATAATTTTTATATAGTATTGTGGAATATGATAGTTTAATTGAATATTGAGAAATTTGAGAATTACATGTGGCAACTGCGCGGTATCTTATATGCGGTCAGTTAACTACACATACATATTAGATAAGCTGTACGGTGTTATATTAAATACAACATTACTCATCTATTAGGGTACTCTGCCACTATCGGAAAAAATAAAAATACAAACATTTATAAATCGACCCCTGCGACGATGGATCAGCCAAAGGTTGGTCTTTTGAAAAAAGTTTTCAGATAATCAAAAAATCTCACACCGACAGGTTAACAATATAACAAATCACTTTAAACGTTTACGTTTCGAAAACTTTCGTTCTCAAAACCTTAAGCACGACTGACACAGTTTATTATGACAGTTTATAATTTATTTTGTTTTTTAAATTACAAACTGTCATACTAGACTGTATGTCAGTTGTGCTTTAGGTTTTGAGAACGAAGGCGAACAAATTTTGGAAACGTAAACGTTTAAAGTGATGGATGTTATATTGTTATATATAATTTTATATATAAAATTATATATAATATATTAAGATATATAATTTTATATATAGTTATATAATTTTCTTTTTTGTGCCGTTATTATCAACATTACATAAAAATAAAATTCACTTCTTAAGAGCAACTTTTAATAGGATTTAATACGACGTAGTTGGATTTTTTATCTGACGTTTCGTAACTATCATCAATTTAATTTCTTTACATAAAAATACTTTCCTTTAAAATACATACTCTTGAAGCATTTTCCATGCTGAGTTTAATGATGTGTCGCTTGGGCTGGTTTGATTACGTAGTTTCTCGGAGAGAGAAATAGAGAGAGCGAGAGAG
This sequence comes from Tetropium fuscum, assembly GCA_964058915.1. NCBI lineage: Eukaryota > Metazoa > Arthropoda > Insecta > Coleoptera > Cerambycidae > Tetropium > Tetropium fuscum. The sequence continues at coordinate 302,973 of CAXKVY010000724.1, forward strand.
AGAGAGAGATAATATCGATTAAAAAAAAAAGGTAAAATAGCGTATCTATGGGGCCAATAGATCTGGGCAAAAAAATATCCGTTAACTTGATTCGTGTTTTTAATATTAGACACAATCGAAATTTTCGAAAATCGTTTTTATTAGAAACGCTCGTGACGATTTTCATAAGCCATTTTGTTCGTCCCTTAATTACGCAACTTTTTCTCAATTTAACCGACTTTGTTTCTCCTACCGTTGTCGAGATCCCGTGCATTGCATCGAATATGAAGCACCCTGTATATCGGATGATAGAGAATTTAATTTTGCATTAACTGCTTAAATTTATCATAAAAAATGATGATGATTGTTTTTCATAGGAAATGTCACAATTTTTAACTATCCAAGATGACTAATTGCAAAAACATATAACTACATGTATACCGGGTAGCAACGATATTACAATATAATATATAATAGAAGTGATCAAATGTCAACATCTGCAATTTGTTCTAGAACATGCCAGTCTACCACTTTCAATTTATCATATAATTGCATATAATCCTCTTTTCAAAAATTATATTTATTTTCTAAATTATTATTATATCCTTCTCCTTTGTTTATTATATTTAAGTCATATGTTATTAATAGAGCGGGATGGTGTAGGATCTAGTAGAATGTATGTTTCCGCTGTCGATTTACACTTAATATAACAATTTTAAATTAAAAATGTCCGACCATGAATATTAGCTCCCATAACGACAGATTATATTTTGAGAGAGGAGACATGTTTATTAATTTAGAGGTATATTTACTCTTAACGGCTATTAGAACGCCTCCCCACATAATTTTCATGAACAGATGAATTATCTCTGTCACACCTGTATACTACATACCTATCATCCGGAATTTCTCTGCTACTTACATCATTACTAAGCCATGTTTTATCGAGTACTAAAATATTATAATTCTCACAAAGTGCACCCTCGTAAACAATATCTCCTGTTGTCCTTAAACCCAGTCTATAACTTCCTTGCTAGTTATAGACTAGCCAGTCTATAACTTCCTTGTAAAAAAAATATATCGATTTAAAATTTAGGGACAACGATGCACAGTTTGATTACCTCAAAATCTGATTTCCAGTTCCGGTTTAACCGGAAACAGTATAAACTTTGTTATTTTTAATAGAACACCCTATATATTATCAGAAATTTAGATTTCTCAGGAAATTCTAGGTCCAAAACATGTAGCATACCCTATATCTATCTTTGACAGTTTTCGAGAAAATGGCGGTTGAAAATTGATAATCAATGATAAATTACTTCATTTTCACATAGAACGAATAACACTCGGAGTAGTTTCCACAAACACCAAAACACTTTCACTTCGCTCGACGCGCGTTTCGACAACCAAGTTGTCATCATCCGGAGACGATTAAAACTAATCTTAAACTACAAAATCTACCATATTTATACTATTTTCATGGTGACGTCACTAATGATATCACCGTAAAATTTACGCGTGACTAATCACGCTTCAATGATCGGTTGCTAAGCAACGTGTATAGCGAGCTATATGGTATGATATCACCGTGAAATTTACGCGTGACTCATCACGCTTCAATGTGACCAATAATACATAGTTGGATGCATTTGAGAGCATAGAAATTGTAAAATGTAAAAGTAGTATGAATAGCGACAAGGGACCTATACCGTATAGGCTATACCGTATAAGGCTGAACATTAAAAAAAATTGTGTTTACAAAGAACTTGATTCAGAGGTAAGAAAAAACCGAAGGGAACCCAAAGCATTATATGGTAGACGTTATGCAGAACGTGACCAACCTTGTAGACAATACATTCCATGATTGGAAGAGCATTTTAAAAGGGAATATGATAATGAACATGAAAACACATTTATTTAAATGAGGAGGTAGAGATAAACATACTGGCTTGTGATATCTAAGTATTATAAAGATTCTACATAAACATAACTACAAATCTTTTAAGTACCAAATCCATCAGCATCTTTATAAGGAAGATGATCAACGAAGATTGAATTTGTGCACTTGGTATTTAGAAATGGAATGTCAACAGCCAAATATAAAATCGTGTATTTTATTTTCCGATGATTCTCGATTTACCAACATGGGAATGTTCAATAGGAACAATACACGATATTGGACAACGGAAAATAATCATCTATTCAGAGGTGGGGGTTTCCACGCAAGAATCGGTACTGGGTTTGGCTGGGCGTTATAGGAACACGCATTGTAGGACCAATATTTTTTTATGAACCTTTAAACGAGACCTACATTTTCTGCAGAACGAAATTAACAATTTTATTGAAGTTTAACCTGTGCAGCATGAACATATATTAGGTACCCATAGGTAACCATGGTCCTGTACCATAACCAGCGAGATCTCCAGACCTTGCACCATTGGATTTTTTTACTAGGCCCATATCAATGAAAAGTTGTATAATACACAACCACATAACATAGAAGACCTTAGAAATTACGCAAGTGATAAACTCTATTACTCCAATTCAAATGGAACACGTTCTTCGGGAATTAAAGAAAGAATTTTAGACAAATATCCAGAAAGGTTAGTAGAATGTAATTTTAATGTTCAATACAGGGTGTTCCATTAAAAATATCGAAGTAATTTACCATACCAATATTGTTTGCCTTGTGGAAATATTAAATATTTGCCAGAGACTAATATCTAGATATAGATTAACAGCGCAGCGTGAACGCATAGAGAATTCGCTAATAATTTATCAGTTCTAATCTTCCCTGACAACCCCCTGCATATTTAAATTTCATAAAGTATTAGGAATTCACGTATAGGGCGATGACGATAATTTTTTTTACCTTGGTCGTAAATATAACAACTCCCTGTTGATTAATAAATTATTCAGGCAATTGTGGAAAGTATGGGATGGAATGCGGTCTCTAGAGTCAACAGCTGGCTAACTAATAAATCCACTGTGTTTAGTTAGTCACAAAAAGGACAATGAATGCGTGTTGTATATGCCTCGTAGAAAAATAATGTGAGTTTTCGACGTATTTGCATGAAAACGTTATCGAATGAAAAATCTAACTCAGGTTGAATATATTGTAGCAATGGAAATTATGGTATTGAATATAATTTTTAGATGGCTAGTATTTATTTTATACTCTATAACATATTTGAGCGGAGCAGGAGGTACAAATTATAAAATACAGCAATCTTGCGGTAGATCAATAATACGAACACAAGAATATCTCTTCATCCAGCTCTGAGTCATGCAACGGACACTGCTTTGATGGTAACAAATTCCACCATTATGTCATTAAATTCCAGCTTACGCGTTCGCAACGATGCATCTCACATAAAAAGCAATTTTCTGTGTTAATAAATCCATTGTGGTTATTTTAGCATCAGTAGTAGTCAGTCAGTCCAATGAAACTTCAAAAGTACCAATTACAGTTTACTTGTGAGACGTTTCTTTGTGCTAGTTGGCGATGAAAATCAACGTGTTTCTTCGCTCTGAAATAGTTCTTCACCCAAGCTCGCCGGATCTTTTCAGAGCCGGATTTTGGGTATATGGTGGCCTCTGGGCAGAATTCGTGTTGTACTTCCTAACATTAGAAAAAAACGAAAAATGTTCCTGTACTTTTATGAATAATATGCAGTAATTTAAAAATAATGCATATTAAAGAATAGTTGTTTGTTTGAATACAAAATGAAATATGAAAAATAAGAAGAGTAAGAGTAAGTTAAATTAAGTTTACTAACATGTACGTACACGTATGATTAAAGTGTCTCCACTTTTATAGACTTTTTTGTTGAAAATTCATTGATTATATCGCACATATCTAGTTGCTTTAGGACATCGTATTCAATGCTCATTTTGGATAGATGATTCAAACGCTTTTGATCCATCATAGACCGAAGTCAAATTTGCGCTTTAAGTATGATCTTTCCCCACTGCAGTTAGTTAGCATCAGAACTAAGTACAGATGAAGTGATGAAAGCACTGCCACTCCTGAAGGAAGGTCAATATTTCGATCTTGAAGAATACGACTTATGCTCTTTGTTTTCCCTAAAATTTAGCCTGAACACCATTATATTTTCCGCTCATAACTGACCTGTTGTCGTACTACTGTCCCCTGCAATTTTTTAATAGACAATAGAAAGTCGTATTCAAAGAATTGTAGAAAAATTATCAAAAGGTTGCGCGAGAAAGAGAGTTGTTTTTATTTAAAAGCAGATAAAGGTAATAAGGTTGTTATTTTAGATAAAGAGGACTATTATGAACGGGTAAACAATCTAATTAGTAATGGTCCTTATAAAGAACTTACTAGAAACCCTTTACCAAGAATTACCACTGAAATAAAAAATGCCCTCAAATCATGTGACAACCTTATTACTCCACCTGTTAAGAACAGGTTACATGTATCTAACCCTACCGTACCTAGATTGTATTGTCTACCAAAAATTCATAAGTCAGGGAAATCGGGGCGTCCAATAGTATCATCTATTGGATATGCGACTTACCACTTATCAAAATGGTTGACTAAGGAATTTGAAAGTTTGTTCATTGTACAGCCTAGTTTTTAAGTTAAAAATTCGAATGATTTCATTGATAAGGTCAAGAAAATTCAATTGCAAGAGGGTGAAATTTTGATTTCCTTTGATGTTTGTTCATTATTTCCGAGTGTACTAATTCCATAGACCTTGGATTATCTTGAGGATTTACTCGAATTAAACAACTATAGAAAAGAAATAATAAAAGAATATATAAACCTTACAAAACTTTGTATGAAACAAAATTGCTTCCGTTTCAATGGCAAGTTCTATGAACAACATGAAGGAACCACAATGTCTTCATGAGTCGATTTGAAACTGAAGCAAAAGAAGAAATCGAGTATGTTCCTAGGATTTGGCTGAGATATGTGGATGATATTTTTGCCGTGTTTGACACTAATATTGCGGATGTAGAAAACTTCATTTCCACATTAAATAGTCGTTTCACATCTGTAAAGTTTACATATGAACTAGGAAATAATGGAAAACATCCATTTTTAGATGTATTAGTAATTAAAAATAGTGACAATAGGTTAGGATCTGATATATATAGAAAAGATACCAGTACGATCAGATATATCCCTAATGACTCTCACCACTGCTATCAACACAAAATGGCGAATTTTAATTTTCTTGTCCAGCGTTTACTAAACCTCCCTCTCAGTAATGAAAGGTTTGAAAAAGAAAAAGTATTAATTAAAGATATAGGTGTGAGTAATGGTTATCCCAGAGATATAGTTGAAAAACTAATTAGGAAGCGTAAATTTAAGGACACACTTCGTAATTCTACGAAATTTCAAAAGGATATAGAGACTCCAAAATATGTGTCTATCCCGTACGAACCCCGGTTTACTCGTGGTTTGAGTAAGGTCTTCAAAAACGTGAGTATAACAGCGATTCATTCGTCGAGTGATAAATTACAACAACTCTTAGACAATCCAAAGGATAAAATTGTTCCAAATGAAAGGTCTGGGATTTACGACATTAGTTGTGAGCTAAAATATGTTGGACAAACGAGACGATAAATTAACACCAGATTTAAAGAGCATATGGCTCATCTAAAATATGGAAGAACAGATAAGTCTAGTGTTGCACAACATGCTTTTGACAACAATCATAGAATAGATATTAGTAATTTAAGATTAGTTAGAAATGTGATCAATAATTGACAGTTAGATGTGAAAAATATGGTTAACAAAATGCCATTCTTCAGCACCCCAAAAAAATTAAATAATATACCAAAGAGAAGCTACACACCATAAATTCTATCAATCAAGAGAACACGTATTCCGGTCCTTTATATGCCATTTTTGGACATTTTAAAATTAAATTAGATATCTGAAAATTAATTTTACTATATCTTAAAATTAACCTTAAAATGAGAGACATCTTAGAATTGGGTAGTGAAACCCATGGTGCAATTTTTTGGGTTATCATAATTCTGAGCCTTCGCACCAGCTGATATATTCAACAACATAAAATATCTATTCGACGGTAGGTATAATTAATTTTATAGTCAACATAAGAAAACGCTTTTTTCGTGAACATTGTTTTGGAACGCATCGTATGTAAGAGACGTAGGTATACCGCTTTGCCTTTCAGGCAGTTAATTCCCATTCTATCTGATTCAACATTTCTCACCGCGGACAGAAAACAAAACATAATCCAGATTGCGATAGCATCGCGTCTTTCTGCGAGTAAAAACTAACGATAACAGCCACACGCATTTGTTTTGCATGGGACGTCTGTCATTAGCTTTATCCTCCAGAAATGAGGCGGCGGAATTGACAAATATAAACTAAATCTCGCCACTTCTCTCGGAAATAAAGAAGTGTTCCTGAAAATCCCCATAGTTACAAAGTGTCTAACTTAGTGTTATTAATCGTGCATAATGAAGTATGAATGGTTACTTTAACGTAATTTCCTATATATATTCTATATATATTTGACACTTTACTACTCAATTGGCTTTTATGAGTTTCGAAATTTATTAGTTTTTATTATAAAAATTATTAGTTTAGACATTAGGCAATTAGTTTCGAAATTTGGTAAAGTTATTCATTGAGGTGTCCTGATAAACATACAAAAAAGTCCCCGAGGGTGGGGCATGAGCTGGCGGTGAATGAGGGGGGTGAAACGTTCCCTTCAATATTCTACAACATTTATTAAATAACGCCAATGGATAGTGAGCAAATAAAATTCATACTCCAAATGCGATGCCGCGTAGAATTCGACAGTGCGAATTTGGGCACACCATCAATATCATATCCGCTATACATCAATGAGCTTAAACCCTTCCGGCTATTCAGTCCCCAGCAATATGTTGTACATTATGTTCTATAGCGCGGGGGCCTAGTACGAAGCCTTGTGGTACTCCGCGATTTATGGACCTCGCCTTCGTCGTCCCTTCTACCACCATCCTGGTGGCTCTCTCCATAATGATTTATCTGTGTGATATAATGGGTATAATGGGTAATGAGATTGTCCACTCTAATGGGTATCCGGCTTTATTCTATGCCTCTATTTCTGAGTTCCACAAAGATATTTTGTCACGATGCGATGTTAAGCGCATTTCTAATATCTAGACTACTATAAAGCTGACCTCGTCGGGTCGGCAGGTACGGGGGTGTACCGGGTCAAGAATAGTTAGATGGACGCCATTTTAACGAAAACTCACCAGGAACAATCAACAACGTTTATTTGATATTAACACATGAGTAATGGTTAACGATATATTCTTGATGGACAACTGATGATACTGATCATGGATAGATTCACAGCATGTTACAGACTGTTGCAGAATGTATGCGGGCGACCTAGTCACCGCATTATATAACGTTGTCTAGGTCAGTATGTATACATCCACAATAATTGCATTAAGTCGGCCTTGATCTAATGAATGTCTTAGTCGGCATTTTACTAAATATGTTTACAACGTGTGAACTAGTTTACTTTAGAATAATAACAAATAATGAATATGATATTGAATAACAAATAAGATATTGAGAGCACGTGTGGCCGTTATGGCACTACACTACTAGACTGATGATCGCACATAGTCTCCGATAGCGTTAGCAGTAGTTTCCAGTAGCAATTTTCCCTCTACGTCGAGCAGACATAACCTGGGTTTTCTGCCGGGATTGATCTCCCTTCCTCAGCAGTACCAACCTGGCTGGTTTCCATTCTGTTAGAAATATTGCTCTACTGGCTAGGCTGTTAACTACATCTAGCCAAGAGTTTGATCCTCTATCCATGACCTTCGTTTTAATTTCAGGTAGTATGTCCTAGGTTCCGGTTCCTTATTTTCCTTTCGCTTCCACTAGCCTCGTTTGAGTCTTCTCTTCTAAAAATATTATATAACACCGTTTTATCACAGTCGAATATCACATGCTTATGCTCTGGGAATATATGCTCTACTACTTTCCAGTTTGCATGGGCATTGGATATCTGGGTGGGAAATATGTTAATCCAATCGTGATTATTTTGTATCCGTCGCCCCAGATCCAAGGGCCTCTCATCCAGGAGATGTGACGTAATGATTTTTTTGTTGTTGCCTATCGGCTGCTCAGTTATATACGGAGGTCGTGGATAAGTGGATTTGCTAGAGGCTTGCACTTAGATACCTTTAGATATATCACCAGAAAAATCACAGCTTGACAATGACCGGCTTGATCTACTCCTACTTAAAATGTTGTATAAAAATACTTGGACGCCAGGTCAAGAGTACTTAAATAGTACAGAAGACCGCAGAAATGATCAGCCAATAATTATTAGCCCTCGCTAATAATTAGCCGCGCTATAATTAAGACCCCTCTTTTCAAAGACTTTTCCCAGAGAAATAAAAGATAAAGATTTTTTTTAAAACCATATATTACAAAAATATTTATGACCAGTTGATGGTTCACAATTATTCTTAAATTAAAATTGAAATTAACAATTGGGTTGCCTGAGGTGCGTTAAAACGACCCTACTTTATTAAGTAGCCTTTAACCTAAAGCCCTTCACTTTAGGTTAAAACAATAAAAAAATGTTCACTCTTGACACAAGGTCAAGTCGAGAAATTTATCGTTTACAACAAAAGTGAATTGTAAACCTTGGAAAAAAGGTAAAGTGGAAATATTCCTTAAGACCTGGTAATTCCTAGGGGCAATTAATTATACAAAAATACCTTTTCTCTTTTCTGGAGACCCCCTCGTGAATATGCTGGGTTGCCTAGGATCCTAGGCTGAAGCTTCGGCTTGGTGGTCCAGCTGAGCTGAGACGTAGCATCTAAGGGCGATGTATACCACAATGGGTGGAATGTGCCGGCTACAGGAGGAGATACCCTCCAGTCTGACGTTCAGGAATAGGTAATAATGATCTGCTTGGTGAGCACAAAGGAATTGATTCTCGGTCATCAAGGTGTGGAAGAAAAATTTACGAGTATCAGGTTTTACAAATTTGGAAAAAAAAAATATGTACAAATTCCCGCTTGAACCGGATATCAAGAGTGAAATTTATGCTAAAATGAATTTAAATAAAATAACTAGATTAATAGTTCAAAAATATGAGTTTTAATTATAAAAAAAATATTGTAATGTTAAATATTGGAATTAAATTTTGATTAAATTCCCAAAAATTGAGATTAGACTTTTCATCACTTTTTCAGGCTTTTATCAAAGTAAAAAAATATTATTATCAAGACAGGAATGTGGTATGCAAATTTTCACTATACGATTAAATAAAAAAATTGAAATAAATGCTGCTTTTTGCCGATGCAAAATATAAACAAATACCTATGGCCTAAGCCGTCGAAGTAATACCTTCTAAATAAACTGAAAGTATGCTACCATTCGGTAAAACAGTAGCTTTGATTCAAAATTACAAGGTAGGTAGTCTAAAATCGAATGATAACGTACGATTCAAATTTAAATTAAATATATATTTAATTCAACAAAAAAATAAAGTGGTAATAATATACCAAAATAGAAAAAATATAGACATGGCTTTTGTGCCCACAGCTCACTCCTAGTAGTGCTTAGTGTTTAATATAGTATAACACCTATTTTAAGGTTTGCACTAAGCAAAAAATGGTCGAGTTACGACCTAATTCCCCTTCGGAAATCCTTTAATTACTTGGCCCAGCTGTAGAACACTCACACATATATATTAATAATAATAACATATTTCAGACTATACCTAGTAATTAAGAATCACTACACTAAAACACCGAAGATATATCTTCGCGAACGTAAGCCACGGTCAACAGGCTCAAGCAAGCAGGTCGGCAGAAAGAGAATGTTTTTTGCGGATATCGCGTATATATGTACTTGCTGGGAGACGCGACATTTAGCGGGACGGAAAGGTAGGAATAACGGTAGATGGTGAGTCGCGGTAAATTTCTACAAGTTCGCGCGGTTTTATTTCAAATATTTGAAATAGGAATTCAAACATTAGCCATAAAACGGAATAGAATTTTTTTACGCTACAACGTTGGCACACAAAGCATTTTCCAGCTGGCTCTTTCTGCTGTCTTACTTATCTTTGCTGTGGTATTTATCCATTCCTCTGTTTCTTGTGCACTTAATCTTTTTCATTAGGCATTATCTTCTCAGTTCAGCTGTTTCATTACTCCATCAGTCCACTGGTTTCTGCTGCAAATTTTTCACCCTCAATACACCCTCAACAAAAGGTGGTGTCTAGAGAACAAAAGAAAACACTGGCGCCCGAATTAAAAATAAATCCCCCATTCTGAGCAAGCTTCAGAGCGTTGTTTTACTTATAAAAAATGTGCCGTTCAATATTCTTAAGTTCCTCTATATAATAATTTGTTAGGGGTAGTAAATGGAAAGACCTGCTTGGCGACTTCCGTATAAGTATGTCTCCCACTCCCACAAGCAATAAACTACATATACGTAAATGCCCATAAAAACTCGAGTGACAGGTCCTTCGCGTTCAAACGTGACACGTGCTTCCACAGTGTCTGAAATACCAGCGGAATTCGTGAATTAATAGTGAAGTTTAAATATTTAGTGCGTTCGCTATTTCTCTCGTACAAGCTGTTTGATTTACGGCTGCATTATGTGTATGGAAAAATTATTATGATATGCGGGTGGTAGTTTTATTTATGTTGTGACGATAATAAGATAATAAAGGCTACAGCTTACGAAACTCTATTGCGTTTCGATCAATTTTAGCACCGTAATAAGGTTCCGGTGATCTATTGGACACTTGTCTAGTTTATTTGAAATTCGGAAGATTAGATTAATTTGATATTTTTAAAATGTTATGTTAAAAGCAAATAATGATACCAACAACGTGATTATAAATCTGCTCAACCGTTTTATATCTACAATTTTTGAGGTGAATAACTTCTTTAGCGGAATGAGAGTGAGTTTTCAAGGTCGCGTCACGACACATTTTATAACATTTTCGTATCGCAAGTGAGATAAAGCATATGACAGATATGAGGGAGAGAGAGAGAAACAGAGATATCGAATGCAGTATTAGAATGCAATATTAGAATCACGAACATATGTGTCACACTTCAGTTACCATAAAGCCAATATGCACAATATCTCTCTGTCTGTCCCTCTCTCTCCCCCTCTATATCCCTCTCCCTTTCTCTCCCCCCCCTCTCTCTCTCTCACCTCGCTTTCAAACCCCTCTCTCTCTCCCCCATCCCCTCTATCTCTCTATCTGTCCCTCTCTCTTTCACTCTCTCAACGAATCGGTAAAGAAGTATTCCCTTGGAAAAAAAATGAGCAAACTATTTACGAAGAAAAAAAACCTTCTCATCTTTTAGCCGCCATCTTAAATATTTGTTATGATTAATAATTCGCAATCTGCTCAAACTTCGTGAGAAGCTTCTGTGAGAAGCTCCAGCTCCAGCAATTACCAGTCCAACGTTATCAAAGATAGCTTCTTCTTGATTGAATTTGTGCAGCACCTTGGCCACAAAAATTCAATCAAATTGGTGTTATTTTCTTTTAAGGATAATATGTCCATAATAACGTACACACAGTGCGTACGTTTCTATGTTCAAGGTTTAAGAAGTACTTTATACGATTCTATGGCACTTTTAAACATTATGCCATACTTTTTACTCGCTATGGTACTTATTTTTTTAACAATTGCGGTAACTTATAATTTTTCGGCGCTTTTAACATTGTATGTTTCATTTCTGTACCACTTTTTGTAGCTTTTTATTATACTTGCTACTTGTACACAGGTACAATTTTTGTCAAAGGTAAATTTTCTGCAGTAATCTGCAGATTTTCTTTGTCAAATTTTCTGCAGATTTTTTTTGTCCAAACCTTTGCCCATCAGGACAGTAATTTGGGAATTTCTTCCATGTTTCGTAGGTTTTGTATGTTTCGTAATACATTGCAGTATTAGAGAAAAAAATGTGCAAAATATTTTTTCTTCCCATATGTTTCTGGTGTTAGTTCAATCGACTCAAATGTTACATTAACATCTGCAATGTTTTAGACGGCCAGAATCAAATGTGCTGCAGCTTGAGGGCATTTCTAAGATGCTACTTAAAAGAGGTAGTTAATCTAAGATTTCACATAATAATAAGTTAATAACACCGATACTTAGTCTCAAAGACGAAGAATTTGGTGTTTTTATTATAATATTCCCTGTAACAGTCATAATTTCAGCACCCTGTATGCACTTACCTATATATATTAATTGCCTTTGTCACACTGGTAAATACCCTCAAGGCAACTGTATTTGGTTTTAGCATATTTTACAGCTATTAATTTAGGGAGTGGTATTTATTCACACAGACATACTAAGTACACAAATTATAACAATAAATAAGAGAGAGGGTTGTTTGAGAATTTACTTTATTAACAACTACTTGAAGTAAGAAATAACATTTTATAATCAAATTCAAATCTAGTAATTTTAATTATTTCAATTTGGCTAATCAGATCAGTTTTATCAAGGAGACAAAAAGAAGTCCTTTTTTTTGTGTATAATTGGAAGCCATAACAGGATAGTGAATTTTAACAGCTATTTTCTACATTATCCTGGCTCAAAGTGTAAGGAGGCCTAATAAGAGCTAAGGTATGTAACAACTAATATCTCCTCTTTGTTTTGATATAAATTTCATATGTGAGAGACTCAAAAACGGAACATTTTCAGGCCTCTCGTCTCTTACTGTTTGTCCTTACTTTCTTCACGCCGAAATTGACTCTAGTAACACTTGACAAAAGCAGCCAGCATTGTACGGTGCACTCAACCACTGGTTTCATCTATTTTTGCTATTTCGAGCAGCTTGTTATAAAGTTTGAGGTCCATGAGGCGCAGCCTTTAGTTAGACCTGAAGAGAGCTGCGGTGGGTCAGAGAAGCCTGTAAGCCACCTTTACCCTTCACAGAGTGTATCGGAGCCCCTCAAAGTTGGACATTGGTTCGCTAGCAGTATTCTCTAGAGAGATATCCGAGAGCGGTCAAAGACGGTTTGTGTACTTAGTCCCAACTGTGAGTACCACTTTATTTATTTATGATAGCGTTGTGGAGGACACCTTTGTTTCACGTTATGGTCACGACACTTCCAGGACAAAGTGTATGGGTGGTGATAAAATCCTTGTAACTTTAGTCATACCTCTTACCGTAAGCTTTGCGTTTGTGATTATTTCATAATTTTTTAATTTTGTAAACTTAGGGACAGCTGTTCGTAAGGGCATTATACCTGTAAAAACTACAATTTAGATGGTGTGCCTTTAACTTCTTTATTTGGTCATTTGTTGATCGGTGGCCTGATCACTACCTACTTTCCTAGGTAGTATATTGTATTAGTATTGTAGGTTTCATTATTACAAGTAAGATCACCATTTATATTAGATTTCAACTTGTCTCTGTTGTACATTGCAAAAGAGCGCGACTTGTAGGCATTTGTAGGTTAATATTAGTGTCAAACTCATCTGTCACCACAGATCTTCACACACTGTATTGGTTGTTCCAAATTGTGATTTCGCTGTGTCACACAGTGCTGTGACACATAATTTGTCCGTGTTACATTTACCTTTATTTGTGTTTATACATATTTATATTTACAAATACCTTTATTCATATATCTCTATACCCATTTACATATTTTTACATTTATATATTATTATACTTCGGAATTCGGATACAGTGTGTTTTATTTGCACCTGCCACATATCTTGCCAGATGTGTATTCATTTATCAATTTAGTTTTGCCGATTTCACTAAAATCGGATGGCGCCTGGGCTGGTTTACTTATGCGCAGAGAAGAATTAAATTGTCCGGAGTTTACTTTAAATACGAAATCCGAACTCACGACCGCTTCCGTAAAGACGAGCAGCCGGCCTCTGTGACATTGCCTGCAACACCTATTTAGTGTCACATCCCTTTTTGGCGCATTTGAAATACCGAACTACGGTTGATTTGAACTACTAAAGGGAAATTATACCCTAGCACCAGGGACCTGTGCACAACAGCGCAGAGACGCCGTACTTCAACTTGTGCACAAAGACAGACAGACGCCGCAGTCAGGTGGCGTGACTCGCACTGACAAATGTTCGTCCGCTCACCACTCACGGCCCTTTAGATGCGTATTTGTGCGCATTTCAACATATTTATTGCAGTTTTAACCATCTCCCGATTAGCCAACTTCCTTGGCGAAACGCGCGTCGAGTATAGTATTCGGCGTTTTGGTGTTTGTGGGAAACCACGTCAGTATCAAAAGTAATTCATTTTTTTTTAATTGAATTTATTTCACAAAGCTTATAAACGCTGTCACGAATCGAACGCACAAAACCGCATTAAGATCTATCTTACTGCTCGAAAAATCGTTAAAAAAGTAAATTTCTTAATTTCCTCGACTATGTCGTAATATTAAGGTAACGTCTTCCGTCTTGGTTGTCATCTTAAATTCTGAGCTTCCGGTCGAGATTTGGGCCTCAATTGAACGATTCGTATTCAGCAGATTAGAATTAGTAAATTGTTAGTCATTTATTAACTAAACATCTTTACACGTTGAGGGACATCCGCGGCATATGCCGTCAGAGGACAGAGGGCTATTGCAGAGTTATGCACAAAAAATATGGGTCTCACTTCAAAAAGACACATTGATATCTTATCATTGATATCATGAGTTAACTGTTAGAGATCAGAGAAAGATAGATCAGAGAAAGATAGAGAGATCAAGTTTGTACATAGAACTTCTTGGATGCGGTAATTTTTTGTCCTGTAAAAAAAATAGCGACGTCATATGACGTCGTGTCCCATCAAAAACCAAATTGTGTTTTTCAGGTCACTGACGTCAAATGCAGCCTGTATATTTTCTAAAATAAAATAGCGATTTTATACGGATATAGTTTATTATTACTGACCATAAACTGCAAAGATATAATTCTAATAATAATAATAATAATAGCATAAGATGAGAAAAAAGACTAATTATTAGGCATTCCATGTGCCAAACACGTTTCAACATAATGAAGGATTACCAATACACTTCTTGCATTGCCATGGTGTTTCTTTTCTTGTTTTCTCGATAGAACATTGTCTACATCTTTTATAATATATGCCTTCTCTCTTCGAGCTGTCTGGAACAGGAATAGCTTCTAAAATGTGGGTCGTTGGCGCCTCGCCTAGTTGCCTTTTCTCTGATTTTTACTGATACCTCTGCTACCAATTCCCTACCATCTTTTTTTCCTGCTACTCCTAGTAATTGTCTTTACTTCTTCTCGAAAATATGAAATGTCTGTCCTTTTCTAAATTATATTTATAAATATGGAAAGAATTCCACATGGCAATATCCAACAAGTGAAATATTACTTTTTTATACCATCTACACTGTATCTAATATGTATGTGAAGTTAACTGACCGCATATAAGATACCGCGCAGTTGCCACATGTAATTCTCAAATTTCTCAATATTGAATTAAACTATCAAATTCCACAATACCTACTATATAAAAATTATTTATAATATTTATGAATGTCATAAAAGAGGTATTGTGCATATAATAATATATCATAGGCCAAGATGTTAGCCATTTTTACATTTATTTCCGTCTACTTTAATTATGGCAATTCCGTAAACATTTATTTTTATAGTTAAAAGCGGCAACGGCGCTCTACTGGAGACACAATACTGGATGTGCGAGCAGTGTATCTCTTTTTAACTTATTGGAATGACGCGCCGTCTGTGTTTAGTTGACAGATGTAGGCTCAAACGCTTGGATCTCTTACAGTGGCGGTTTGCGGTGTAGGTATGTGGTAGCTCTGCCGAAACAAAAAAGTCCCGTAACTAAAAATAAACTAATTATTTATTTTCAGTTTCAGTACAGATATTTAGGTATTTATGTATTTTCAGAGGTCAAAACGGCGAAGCAAGACGTTTACCTACCTATATATTATTTATATACCTACCTGTGTAGGTATACACCGCTACGAGAGTCGAAATAAAAAAATGGCGGTTAGCAAAAATATGGCAAAAATAAGTTGGCGGTTTACAAAAATTTTTGTTCGTTTCGTATGAAAACTGAAAAACGCAGATTTCCACCAGACCTCGCTTTATTTACGAGATAGGATAGGTATGTAAAAAAATGTAAGGAAAATATTATTTTACCTAGCCACGAATGAATTGAAAATTTACAATGACGGTAAAATTCCTCAAGGTCAGTTTCTAGTTTTGATTGGCTGTAAAAAGTGTTTGTATTGGAAATCGCTTTACGATGAGAAGCTGGTAGGTAGGTATGTATTGCATTTGTAATGATTTTTTAAAATGTGTTGTATTTAGTCTCGGTTTTGTTATGTAGGTACCTATTAACAAACAAGCTCTGATCTTTGTCAAAGAATCGAATCAAAGTAAATGCGTTCAGTGTTGACAATTTGGTAGGTTAGGTAGGTACCTACTTACACAATAAATATGACTGTATTTCAATTGCAAGTATTGCAAGTATATTTATTTTATTTTTCCGTTTTAAAGTTTATTTTTCACGGCTACATGTCTGTTTTGTACATATTATTTTTGTTTCTTGTGGGAAATATGGCGAACCACCCACTAAAAAATGGTAACGCACTGAAAGCAATACTTCATGAGTGGTGTGGAAACTTGCATTCTTTATCAGCCCCCCTAAGAAAATAAAAGGTCTATGCCAATGAGAAACATTGTGTAGGTCAGGGTTGCTGGTCGTTTAACTACACATATATATATTAGAAAGCCAATAATGCCCAAATTTAAGTCCATTATTAAAATGGGTGTTCGTCAACGAGTTAAGGATATGTACTTTTCGAAAATGCTTTGAAAATTAAATGTATCTAATCAGAATTATCCTAGCATTACTTGTATTAATAGCCATTATTTTCTATATATAGCCGCTATTTTGATATGAAACGATACCAAATGTCGCCTCGTTTTAACAGATTTTGTCTGTTTTGATGTTAGCAGACAATCGTTTCAACTATTTTCGGGTCAATGTATTTCCATAACACAATATTTTTTCTCTATACATAGATCAGCATGAATAAAACCCGATACAAAGACCTCATTATAGAGGAAATTACATAATTCCAGCTTCATTGTAAAAAAACGCTTTAAAATTTGATAAAAATGTGTAGTAATGGCTGTTTTTTCACGCGCCGCAATAATTAATGAGGAATTTATTTTCGGCAAAGTCATCCATACTTAACAATGACGAAGAACCATTAATATTAAAAGCGGCGAAACGAGAATGCCGAAGGTGGTGCCCTGACTCATTCGGGGTTTTTAACACATTTGTTTTTGGATTGAGGTCGCCTTTATGGGATAGGTGATTTACTTACAGCGCACTTTTCTGTCATTATGCCGAAATCAGTTTGGGTGCTTCTCATTATAATAGTAATGTAAGAATAACTGTTTTCTAGGATCTTACTGGGGGTTGAGCATATCCAAGTGTATACGATCTTGTAGCTTTTGAAATTACCTGTAAAATGGTAGTTGAATGGACGTTGTAGCTTTAAAATTAAGGGACTTATGGTAAAAAAAATCCATTCTACATATTTTTGGAGTTTCATAATAATCGATCATTATACGTTTGTCGTGTATATACATACATAAATGCCAAATTTTTACAATATTTCCGTATTTCCTTTTCTTAATAATTTTATAACTGAGAATAACGATATAGAAAGGATCAATTGCACCCTTAACAACAAAAAGCACAAGGCTGTCACATTTGAGGTTAAGGGTAAGATGAGCTTGTTTCCAAATTTTAAAATACGTTATTTGTGTTGACAGTGCTTGGACTGACAAGGTACTGTGATATAAACGGTAAGGTACGAGATACAATAATTAAATATTCCTTTCATTATCAAGAAAAATGAAGCGGTATAATATACCAAGATAAATAGTTATGTACAACCCTGACTAAACCCTGCATATCAATACATAAGCTCGTATAAGGACAATAAAATTAAAATGTAACCCAAAGACTATTTTACCGTTTAAAGAAAACGTTTAATCAAATCGACGTAATTTCCTTACGGAAACAGTCGACAATCAGAATCGACAATCAGATTTGGCAGTTCTACATAATATGTAGAATACATAATGTATAGTATAGTATAAGTATACATAATGTATAGTATATATTATACACCACATAGATAAAAATTTCACAATACCTCTTCAGTTTCCAAGGCTAGCACAAGACCGAAGTAAGAAATGTAACTATTCAAGTTATTAAAGCGATAATTGGAATGCAAAAGAGAACGTCTCTGGCTGTCCGTGGCTATTTATCAACTCTGCGCTACCCGAAGCTAGTGGCGTGCTCCACGTGGGTGATGCTCGCAACGGTGAACTATGATTTGAAACATTTGAATTTACTGGCGGTATATTATTTACGTTGCGCTTCTCGCGGCTTATTTTAAAATATCCGAAATACGGTAATATTAATTACAATATATACTATTTAATGGAATGGAATTTATTTACGTTACAACTGGCACGACGGAAAAGAGAAATCTCTTTTAACCGCTTGTGCATAATTCTTATGAAATAAGGTCCTAACGCGCCGGACTATTATGGTAGACTGATGAGACCCCGATCAAGATTCCTAGATGGACGTAGAATCGCTTCAGACGATGTTTTACAGTACCTAGTTTATGTTTGAGGCTAAGGGTGAGAGTGCTATAAAAAATATTTTCCTGGTTCTGTATTAGCAGCGACCGTGTTCTGGTTACATAACTCGATGAAAAATTGAAGCAATATTTTAGTGAGGCGAATAAACACACGAGCTGATTAGAGTAATTTGATAAGTGCGTGTGAGGTGAAGTGGATATACATGTCGGTTGTTAAGCTGGTTAGAATATGGCGGTGATAAGTGAGTGCAAATAATCGGAAGAATAAACAAATGATAGGCTCTGAATATGAGATAATCAACAAAGGAATTGGAAAAAGTTTGTTTCTATTTCTTGTTATACCTTGCTGGATTTGATGTCATCCTACAATAATAATAATAATAGTAATAAATAATTTTTATGACTGATAAGATGACAGTTATTGGAACTGCGAAGAAGAACGCCATAGGACGACAACTGAATAATCGGAATGTAGGTATAGATCCGGTCATATGATGATTTGATGATGTGACAAGATGATAAATGAACACCATATATTGATATTGGCTGTCAATAAATCAATCTATAGTTGTCAAATGGGAACAAAAATGACACACATGGAGTTAGGAATGCAAGATAACCTATAAACATGTAGTATATACAATTATACAGCTATAAAATCAACAATTTATTGTTGTTTATTTGAATATATTTTTTTCCATAGTGCTGCTATAACGTCATACGGGAGAGGTCGATTGTCATCTGTTATGACGTCAGTTTGTGCCTGTATGGCATGTTTTGTTTTTTATGAATATATGTTGATTTGCTTTAAAATGGAAACTGTCGACTACCTCCTAAAGTAAGATAGCTATCGAAAAAACATAACACATAAAAGTTCAAGGTTTTAAAAATCTATTGCAATGAAGAACAATTAAGTATATAAAAAATATTTTTTTTGATGATGGTTTAAAAAAGCTGATAATAATATGCGTATGTGTTTTGTCGTACTCATCAACTTTTTTTGTAAAGTCAAAAGTCTTCTTTTTTTTATCGTCCCCCCTTCCTCCCTTGGCCCCGTCTGCACAAACCTTGTCAAAATGATGGGGGGACACGGCTTGATAGATTGGGCAAAACAAGTTTTTCAATTTGAGTTTTCTGTTCTCGAAACCCATATCCACTCCACTACGGCTCATGTTATGATTTAAAGCCATCTGTTGTGTCTAATTTATTGGATTTTCCACCACAGCTAACATGACATTTAAAGAACTTTCTTCATTTGTAACGCTTACTCGTCTTACACTTTTTTGTGCATCTGTAACACCCTCAGTTTCATGAAAATGCTGCAATCTATTTGACATGGTTAATTTAGAATTGGGCTGCTTCCTGATCGTCATGCAATTCATGAGAAATATCGGCTACTTCATTATACTTCGTCTTCTATCACTAAGTCTTCTATATCCTATGATCATTGAAACTTCAATACGCTTGTTTTCACTTAAAGGTGCCATTCTTGAGTAAAAATTGCTCACAAAAATGTATTTTTGACATGCCTCCTCAAGATAATCACTGTTCGACTAAAGAATGACGCGGAGTTATGAGTTATGAAGCTAGAGACTTTCAAAGGTAACTTGATGAACTATATGGAAGACTTTAACTTAATGGACAAATGTTTTTGTATAATTTATAAGAAAATGGTTTTCAAAGTTCAATATCTGGAAAACGGTTAAGTTTAGATACATGATGTTATATGAATTTTGTTTAGAATTTAGAGAATTTAGAAGAATTGAAATGTGGAATAATATACGGGGGCATTACTTTAAAGAAAAAGCAACTTTGTCTCGTTAGGACTTTTTAACTGATCCTACAATATACTTAATAGAAGTCATCTGTCATCTTCAGAAGAACCTGAAGATGACAGATGTGACTTTGCCGAAACGTCTATCCGTGTATTGTCATTGAACTCCACCTAAACGGCTGGACTGAATTTTGTGATAATTAAGTTGATTTAAGAACGGTTTTCAGCTTCAGAATTTGTCCGATAGAACATATCTTTTAAATTAATTTAAATATCTATAACTCGGGGTTGTGATCAGCGCATTCGCCATTTATTCGGGTATATCTGGTAAGTTCCCCGGTATATCTTCGGAATCCAAGGTCCAATGCCAATAACACTAAAATGGGACCCTCCTGAAAACACCCCTTTTCCAATGGAAAAATTATTTTTAAAATTGATTTATAAATGACGGAGTTCTGAGGTAACAAACATATAGTCGAATTGAGAACCTCCCCCTTTGGTGAAGTCGGTTAAAAATTATTCTAATTGCACAATTTATTAATTACCCAAATTACACAAAACTGTTAATGTTACCACATTTCCTGAAGGGTGGATAGGAAAAGGAGTGGCGATAGAAGGGCCTGCTAGATTTCCTGATCTCAGTCCAAATGGCTTTTACCTATGAGGTATCGTAAATCATATCTGAAGCATGAGATTTCTCAAATATTTTGTGGTTTCTCAATTACAGGGTGTGTTCAGTTAGAATGAACACAGTGTATATAATTTTTTGTATTTAGTCCCTACAAAAAAAATGGTTGCCCATGCCTGTTCTCGAGCTATAACTACACGGTAAGAGATCTAAAGTAAATTCTGAAAATGAGCAAACCGCAATTTAAGGGGCCACATCTCCAGAGGTTCCGCGAAAGCTTCCCGGGAGCCGTAAAAATCCACGGCCACGGTGCCGATACTTCAGGGGATTATAATTAAGTCATTTGGGGACCGCATAACAATGAACGATATATTCGGTTCCCGGCCAGTGACCGCTTAAATTTCTGATTCGAATTTAACCCAGAACTGGAACTCTTGACGGGGTTATTTCGTTTGAAATAATATATAAACCCTTCCGCTATTGGTTTCGACTTCTGAGTGAATTGGTTTGCAGGGCCAGATAATAAATCGTAGTTGGATTCTTATATGTACCTACCTCCGAAAGGGTTGCGAACCAGACAGATGTTAAATTATATATTCGCGTTTCATGTTACATTGTAGTCAGGCATAGCAGTGTGGAATTACATCTGTTTCGTTGCTCGGACTTGGATTATACAGCTGGATATGCACTATTTAGATACAAAGAGACACAATGAATGAAGTAACAGGTAGATATGTAGTTTGCTGTAATATTTTAGTGGCATAATAACTTCACGACTGTTATGCGGAGGACACTTGCACACAAACATTATTGAATAATCCTAGTACTTCTGACAATTAAAACTTTGAACTTCTACTTATTTTTTGCTGTATTAAAATGATATTAAAATATGTCCATGATAATATGTGTATTTCATATGTATGTATCTTTATTATGTGCAGCGTAGACTTATAATATTGACCAGAAGAATTGGTAGTAGAATTAGAAATAATACACTCTGACAGCCAGACAAGTCTATGTATAATTTGAGCTTATGTCATTAAATATTCAAGACTTACTAGCGAGCATACGTATATGCAACTGAACTTATCAATATCTGATGAGGTCGGTATATAGAGAATGATACACTTATCTCATAGGTCGTGGCATCGGCCCCACGTTGGGCGCCAATTTATATTTGACATATGGAGTAGACGATCTCAGTCAGCAGATTGTTACGTTCATTTCTGCTAAGTGACAATTTAGGTGCTCGGTAAATTTGAAGTTGTAGGTAAATTATCTAAATAAATATATTATGAAAAGTGACTAGAAGCACCCTCTAGTATTCTTGATTAGAACTAAGGCATGTATACTACAGGTATATACAGGTTTCTTTGCGGCATTATCGATTTGTTTTATATTTTGATCTTTGTCAAAGAACCTTAGTGACCGTTCTTATCGGATGTTACTTTCAAACCTGTGCTACATATATATTTTCGTGTATCGTGTCTGGTGCTGTTATATTTCGCGTTTACAAAGCGCTTTTCTATGAAATAAGTATGTTTTTATGATAATGAACACATTTAACGACTACGTCGGATTAATTAAACTCTGAAGTTACGGTAAGCGATTTTTTACCTCGTGTCGCTGTTCTATTTTTGCCTTCTTCTGTGTTCTCTAGAACTTGCCTTGCATTAGTCCCTAGTGTCGATTGAGAAGCATCTCGCTAGGCTACATTGAAGCCGCCTTACATCACTAAGTAAGGTATATAGCTACGTTCAGTTAACCTCATATTTTTCTTGTACCTGTAAGTACGTGCACTTATTAGGCGTATCTTGCAGGGCTCCTTACTTCAAGTATTAGTAACACTTCAATTCAAGTCACGCCACTTACTTGGAATCTGCTGTTTATTTTACCTGGACTCTGGACTGATCACAACTCGCATGGTATTAGCAATAGTTGCGGTTGTCTTTGTAATAATTAATGTGATAAATGAAATAGCAACAAATACCCGGATAGCTGTAGACTGTAGACCCAGGCTTGCCCAAGCCTACATCGGTCTCTCTGATACCGATACGAGAACTGATTAAGAATAATTTTCGTATTATTACTACGAATCCACAATAATAAAGACTGACATAGGCAGCGTTTTAATGGTCAAGACGAAGACAGCGGGTTTAATTCCGGAAGACGAAGACAGTTGGTCTGGACCTGGATTTCACCCTATACTGAGACTTATCAACCAGAGCATCGATACCTTTCGTTTTACTTTTATGTTTAAGGTAACATAATTTAATCACTTCAAATAAAATATGGCACCAGATCAGTGTACCAGGGACTGAACGTATTTCGATATGACTAGGTGAATAAAAAATTGCAAAGTTTTTACGACATTTGCAAAATAGGTAAGTCAATCTGAATCTGAATATTAATCCATGTCCAATCCGTAATATTGAGGAAGTTTTGTGAAATACATTGCAACAATTGGGCACCATTATCGCATTCAATCATTCCGGGTACTCCGGAAACAAAATCGTGTGACTATGAATTTGATTCTATTACACCAACAAGACCTCAAATACAAGGACAAAGTGCTGAAAAGATATTACTAAACAAAGATATTACGGCATACATCTATCGGAGTCTATGAAAAACACAGGTAAATAATAATTTAAATGGTTAACTGTTTCGAAATACAGTCAAAATTACATGTGTTTAATTATTAGAGTCTAGATGGTTAATTGTTTTAAGAAAACTGAAAAGATTTTAGACACACGAGCAATATGAACAACTTCTTTAAAATTTGAACAAATGCAGAACAAATGCAGCAATCATAAATGTATACGCAGATGTCGCTAACGAATAGTTATTATTTATTGCAGTTCCTACAACATTACCACTTTTATAATCTAAATATGGATCAATGTGAATTTCATCCATTAGTAAACTAACATATTTATTTGTATTGGTCTTTTAAATATTTAAAGATTTTTTGTGCATATGTTATAAAAGTTTTCTTCTCATCAATATGAGGATCAGTTAGAAAACCATTACAGACTCTTTTGATTGTTTCGGAATGGGGCAAAATTATAGGTCCACGATTTCGTAAATATCTATACCTATGCATGAGGACTAATTGTATATAAAATTGAACAAAAAACCATAGTGGTAGTCGAATATCTATAACGTTCTTTTGATAATGTTCGCAATTTAAGTTGATCAGAAATAAATTCAATTCCTTGTGAAACATTTTCGTCCTCTATTTTTAAGTTTTTAAGTACATTGGACATAAAGTTCAAAACATGGTTAAGCCTGTATGTATGTCTGAAAATGTATTTCATGTAATTCTGTAAGTTTTTCGTGTTTTCTGTGTTTTCTTTTTCGATACGATATTTGTTTTGACAAGTACTTGGGACAGATCGGAAATTTACTTGGTACGCTAGTTTCTTTTAATAAGAGTAAAGCTAAAATAACTGAAACGATCTCACTAGTTTTTGTATCCTGTTGGGAAATTTTGTAAATAAAATCTTCCTTTTCAAAGTGGCACTCACACACTCGGCACGAAACTTGGAATTGCAGAGGGCCATTTTTTGCCATACTCTTCGTCTCTGGGAAAACGAAACACCCTAACTTTTCTACTGGTTTCGTAATTTCCTGTACAACCGGGAACACAACACTTTTGGGGCATTATGATATAATACCGCAACAAATAAACCGTTAAAAAAGATCAAGAATCGATTAGGAACTAGGCAAGCGCGCGTGAAATAACAATATCCCCTATAGAGGTGTTTTTGTTGGCACGTGGCGGCGTCCTATACTAAAACCCAAAACAAAACATCGTTAACAGGGTTGCCAAATTACAATTGACACGAGAGTTGTTAGTTGCTTGCTTCTTAATGACTTTTTGCGGCCAATTTGATTTGATAATTGACTAATGAGAAAGCTACTTTATTTTGTTTACATTCTAATTTGTTTACATTCTAAATACAGTACAACATATAGGTAGAGAAGCGTCGCACTGGAACACATTCTGGCATCGCCGCTTCGACCGACCTAGACAAGCCTCCATCTGGGTTAAGCCCCCAGAGCGTGACGTCACCATGATATTTAAAGTAAGCACTTTGTCCTTATTAGAGGGGTTATTGATAACACACATTTTTGAAGCTAATTATATTTCGGCTAACTTTTTATCCCTTATATAACTTATCCCTTTGGCTAACTTTTTATCCGTTATAACTTTTTCATGTTAGGTATCAAAGCCTGGTACACTGTTTATTCTTTCGGGTAGTCTTGTGCTCGTTTCCTAAAGATATTAAGTGTGAATGGGAACATTTATGTTATGCATTTAGGCATTTTCAGATTCCTGGGGATGGTTTACTGGAAGACGAAACGCATAGAAATAAGTACAAAAATTGTTCTTTGTTGTATTCTCGTTATTGAATCTGAGAATGGCGTCTAGATATTCTCACATTCAATAAAGGAATCCCCAGGAATCTGAAAATGCCTAAATGAATAGTATAAATGTTGCAAAGAGCAGGTGTTTCTTATATTTTATTGTACAAAATAATTTTCTTAATTGCATAGAGAATATTTTGAAGCTGTAATCTTTACCTGTTCAATTTCTGTAATGAAACCATAAAAAATCACCTAATCCAGTGCCTCTGACTTTATTAGGCTTTTATTAAATAGCAAGGCAAATAACGGGATTTTATCACATGTTTTAGAGGCGCGAAAAGGAGTAAAACTTAATATGCAATTTCGCCCAGAGTTCAATCCAATTTAAAAATTTATCGTCGGAATTTATTGGAATCCCTGCCCCCCACGGAAGCGTGAAATCGGATAATCAGCAATTTCAGATACACGGCAAATATTTACTTAAGTTCGGCGAAGAGGAGAGCTATTTTTAATGAAATGGACCATAAACAAATCGCGCAAATACATATTAATTATCGAAATCTGTTAACTATGCCCGCCACTTTGATGGCTACATACACACGCTGCTAATAGAACGAATGGCACTGTA
Organism: Tetropium fuscum; assembly: GCA_964058915.1. Classification (NCBI taxonomy): domain Eukaryota; kingdom Metazoa; phylum Arthropoda; class Insecta; order Coleoptera; family Cerambycidae; genus Tetropium; species Tetropium fuscum. Next base: position 329,011 of record CAXKVY010000724.1, read on the forward strand.
ATGATTGCTGTATAAATGATATTAATTGAACGGCGAATGTTAGCCGGAATGTCATGGATAGTTTTCATGATCGGTATTTTGCCTTCATTTACAATTTGGCAGCACAAAGCCCATGTAATTAACGTTTGCATAATTGCTAGTTGAATTTGTTTAACGACATACGATACTTTACCAACCTAAAATAATAATATATTTATAATCTTGCTTCGGATAAATTTCCGCCTGACAAACCGTACGCATAACCAAATCAGCCGTTTCAGCATGGTGCCAGAAAATTATTTTATAAACCTCAAATTATGTTTTTATTTATTTATTAAATATATTGTATCTACAGGCAAACCAAATTGATACAATCTAAAAGTGAGAAATATACAAAACATATAAAGTGGTGATATTAAAAGGGAAAAAATACAAGAATAAAGAAACAGAAAACATGAATAGGAACAAAAATAAACTAAGTGTATAAATCTACACAAGAAGATACACTAATATATAATAATAGTATAGATTAACTAAGTCCATTGCATATTACTCCTAATTAAATGCATTAATTGAGTCCAAGAAGCTGTAAAAATATCAAAATCATATGGAAGATTATTAATGCAGTTAACAGTATTATTCATGGGACTATGAAAACCATAATTAGTACGATGGTAAGTGGCATATAAAACAGTTAGTCTTGTACAGTGCCGTTCAATTGAAAGTAAACGATTTTTTTAATTAATGTGTAACAGGCTTTCAGGTAATCAAAACTTGATTGTCAATTTTATTTTTGTCAGTTTACTAATAATTATTCTATATTTTGAAGTTTTCCTTAAAATTATTATTATTATTATGCCGCGCTTAACTGAACCGCAAAACATGAGAGCTGTGATGTTACTGCAGAACGGATGGTCAATGCAAGCAGTTGCAGATACTTTGAATGTGAGTAAAGGTTGCATTTACAAAATTCAGCAAAAATGGAATGCAGAAGGAACTGTTGAGTACGTCCATAGAGGGGGCCGTCAGAAATTCAGTGCTGTGGAGGAAGACAAACTCGTCCTTGACCACCTCCGACAGAATCCTTTTGATACAGCAGTGACTGCCTGCTTCTTAACAAATTTTCCTGCTTCAGTGGAAACCGCAAGGCGACGAATCGGAGCATCTGAGCTGAAGAATTTTTCGGCTGCAAATAAAGTTGCTCTGTTGCCACGGCATAAGGAGCAGAGGTTAAACTTTGCCAACCAATTTGTCGGTGTGCCACAGGACTTTTTGGACAACACAATTTTTTCAGACGAAAAAGTTTTTCAATCCTGCTGTGATGGCTCTGTGCGTGTATACCGCCCAAGAAATTGCCAATATGAAGAGCGCTATATAAATCCTACAGCTCGTAGTGGTCGCTTCTCTATCAACGTGTGGGCATGGATATGTCGCCAAGGAGCAGGTGTGGAATCAGAGAGCGTCTTACTGGTTAAAGCTACGCTCGCATTTTGGAATATGTTATGTTACCTTCCGTTTCCATTTTATATCCCGAGAACTTCACTTTCCAGCAGGAAAATATTTTTATTTCCTTTTTCCATATTTCAATTAAATTTATATTTCAGGATAATTCCTCTCTTCACAAATCACGAGTTGTTACTGAATGGCTGAATACAAACCGTATTAACACTCTGCCTTGGCCCTCTAAGTCGCCGGATTTAAATCCGATAGAAAATGTATGGGCACAAATGGAAAAAGACATGTATAGCAGAAATTTCCGACCAGCGAACGTAGAAGAACTGTAGTTGGCGATTGAAAATGCCTGGGAAATATTGGCGAGGATTACACCAGGACACTAATATTGTCTATGAGAAATAGGCTTCAAAAAATTATAAACGCGAATGGTGCTTGGACCAAATATTAATTCATAGTAATTTTCTTAAGTTCTCAGTTAGTTTGTTAATTTAATGGATTTTTTAACAAGAGACGTCCTTACCATATAGATAATATTTTCCTTAATAAATACTGTATATAAAATGCTGTCACCCTATAACTGAGAGATACTTGAACCTAAAATAATTTTGAATGTGATCTGTTTACAAAAGCCTGCTTCACAATGGGAAAATTTCCAAAATTTCTCATAAGGGTCGTTTACTTTCAATTGAACGGCACTGTACCATAATTAGGAATACGTAAAGATGTCAATTCACTACAATTTGAACAAGAATGATGTTGTTCAGGTATAATGACATTTTTGTAATTTTGCAGTATATGCTCCGCTACAATAGACTCAAAAATTTTTCCTATAGAACAAAAACAACAAATTGTCTGATTTAAATAACGGAAAAACAAATGTTGATTTCCATAACTGCGGAAAACAACCACTAGTCTGCTATCTTGGTTGGTCCGCCATATTGGATTTAGAATGACGTTACTTATCTAACCGTGCATTGTCATCCAAAATTTGAGCTCAATCGGTTGAGGATCACTGCTTTAAAATTCACTTGCAAGAATAAGTGAAATAGCAAGTGAAATAAAAGCTTATAAAAAAGTGTTTACTTTTTCATTAAAGGTATGTTAATTGTTATCTAAATTAAGTTTTCGTCACAATAAACTTGATTTAAAGTAAAAAATCTGATTATATGGCTCACAGCAAACCAAGTAAGTAGAAATCTACAGTCATTCCGTGTTTTTCATGATGAATGGGAAAAAAAATATTGTTTTACTGAGAACAAGGAACACAAGCCCATATGTTTACTTTGCTAATACAATAAAATATAATTTAGAGAGGCATTATAAGCCGAATCATAATAATTTTGAAAGACACCATGGCATGGCCAGCTAATAGCCCGGGCTTAAATCCAATGGAAATTTCTGCGATAAACTTGGTAGAAAATTGCAAGGGTTACGTAATTTAGGCACCTTAGAAGACGTTGGACGGAAATTGGTTCAAATCTGGGAATAATTAGACAAATATGAAATAAGATCGCTTATTTTAAGTATGAATCGGCGTTGCCAAGACTTTATTCGTGGTAGACACAGAAATACTAGCTCTTGACATTATTTCGTTGCATCTCGTTCATTTCCATTGTACTTCTAGTGCCAATGAAGATAATAAACGAAATAAAAAAAAGTGAATGTTAATAAAAGACAAGGCTAGAGTACGATTTTAACTCCACAGGGTGTTACAAAATGTAATAGAAAAGACATGTCGCAATGTAATGAACCCTGTAATGAATAAAACAAAATTTCTATGAAAAAACAATGGAACATATACGTTCTTGAACAAAGAGGCTATCATACAAAAAAAATCTTCGAAATCGGACAAGAACTCTAGACAAAAATTAACCTCAAAATAGAGTGCTAGGCAGATTCTAACTTTATTCCCTAGATAAACCCAAAGAACACAAAAATTGTGAAAGCAGCGGCGAATTAGTCCGAGATGATTCTTTCAGTGCCCTGTTTGAGGACCACTGCTATGCCTTAAAGGGGCCCATTTCGGGGGTAAAAAATTGGAAGAATAATAAACAACTGAAGGCAATAAATAAATAGGTAGATACATGCTTTATTGACATTCACATGGATTTTATTGCAGTATAACACGCATGGGGTCTTAAGAGAAGGGAATTGTTCCACATAAGAAAACTACATCAAATTACACATTATATTATTTTTGGATAGATTATGTTAAATCACACTATTAGAAGTCACTCTCCACAGAAAACGATGTATTATATATTAATAAAATCCTAAAACTCTCATTGTGTGAAATTACCCTCTCGAAGTGTAATTTCATAAAAATATTGAACAAGAATGTACAAGATAAATTTGTATTGGTCGTACAATATTATTTAATGAGGTCCAAATTGCTGTATTTAGTTTATAAGCCATTATGTAATTTCAATGACTAAAGGTATGTATATGTATATCCTCCTCGACTTACTAATATGAAAGCGTTAAATTAAGGCATAAAAAATAATCAATATCCAACGGGTGTCTAATTATCTAATACACTAATGTCCATATGTGTGGGTAACCTAGTTCAAGCTCTTGTTATGTCAATGATGGATTAAAACTAACGTATTTCTGTTATGATAAGCAAAGTAATTACGATAAAAATGTTTGATAAAAATTGTCAAGAAGTCTAATATCATTTTACAGGCGAAAAGCATATGCATTTTAAAGAAAACACTTTCGCCTTTATAGCCTCGGGCTCGAATAAGAGATACAAAAGTGGGTACAATTTGTTCATAATATCAGGTGCAGAAAGTTAAGCTTTCAAGATATATGGCGTCAAATTTCTCAGTTATTTCCTAATATTTTATCGAGCAAAATGATTTATCAATAATATATTTTCAATTACGGAACATCGTTTGAGTACATGGACACATTGAAAATGATGTATTGCTTTTGTTCTATTATCACCATAATCAGCCTATTTTGGGAGGTTTTCTTGATATTGGAATTTGTGTGCGAGCGCGCGATTTCCCGGAACAGATATGTTTTCAATTTCACCATAAGCATAGTTGAATTTGAGGTTAAATAGCAATGCGTGCCTAAAAATAAACAGAATTATATGGTTAATATTAACTAGAGAATTATAATGTAAGATTACTTTTCATTCATATTGATGTTATTGAACTTTTCTTGCCCTGTTTTCGATAATTTTTATTGCACTTATTATATTATTTATATTTTGCGTTTGTTTTGCTATCTTTGTGCTTGTATTTTTGTTTGTGTGTTGTTGTACATAATATGTATATCTCAATATATTAAAACATATTGTACATTTTGGGAAAAGTGGTGCCTTTGCATTTTTAAACAGCGCTATGCGTCCGAAGCATATTTTGCGCTGCGCACAGAGCGTCTAGAATTTCCGTCACATCACGTAAAATGTAGCGCAACTTTCGCTTAAAAAAATATATTTATATGAAATTTATTTATTTATAAAAACATTTGTAAGAGTTATTGTGTTAGCAACATTTACAATAATGGATTTATACTTAAAAAGGAAGAAGTGAGCTAATATGGTCTTTAGACGGTCGTTTAACGGTCGTTAGATAAGATATATTTTTGACAGACCCACCCTTTCTCCTTTTAATTATGTTCTGATGATAAGGAATGTTCTAGGGCAATTCATATATAAATTTCCAATTAAAATGAAAGGCACTACAAACTACACTTATCCGTTTCAACATACGCTGAGTTTTGTTTCTAAAACTCCAGTAATACGTGCTTGCAACTCCTAACAGATTTTGTTACCAGCACTTATTGGCTTACAGCAAAAAAGATCTGCTCGATGATGCTTTGTGTGTTCAGTTCTCTTGTTGTTGGAATCGCAGTTTTTGTTCGCCCGCATTCTCCGCTCCCTATTTCTCTTTTTGTAGCTAATTGGTTCTTATAGCGCACTGTAATGCATAATTTATCCGGTTTTTAACTTATTTTCTTTCGATATTGGCTTTTTAATAAACCCGCCGTGTTTTATTCAGCAATGGCGGTTTTGTCGATAACGCGCACTTGGAGATAATAGAAAATATATGCGAGAAAGGAAGCAACAGGAGTATTATCCGGTTCGCGAAGATCTGAACGTCTCTTTTGTATTTATATTTTTCGAACTAGTCGGAATATTCTTAATTCAAACTAGACCTCATGCCTATCTCAATATATATATATATATATATATATATATATATATATATATATATATATATATATATATATATATATATCCCGGATGGATACATATTTTGGAGTCTCTATCATTTTGAATGGTCGGTCGTACAATTACGAAGTGTGTCTTAAATTTACGCTTAATTAATTACGCCTAATTAATTTTTTAACTATGTCTCTAGGATAACTATTACTCACAGCTATATCCTTAATTAATACTTTTTCTTTTTCAAGCCTCTCATTACTAGGGGGAAGCTTATTGAACGATGAACAAGAAAATTAAAACTCGCCATTTTCTGTTGATAGCAGTGGTAAAAGTCATTAGGGATATATCTGATATATCTTTCCTATATATATCAAATTCTAACCTATTGTCACTATTTTTAATTACTAATACATTTAAAAATGGAAGCCTTTCATTATTTTCTAGTTCATATGTAAACTTTACAGAAGTGAAACGACTATTTAATTTGGAAATTAAGTTTTCTACATCCGCAATATTAGTGTCAAATACGACAAAAATGTAATCCACATATCTCAGCCACGTCCTAGGAAAATACTCGAATTCTTCTTTTGCTTCAGTTTCAAATGCCTTCATATTGTTCATAGAACTTGTCATTGAAACGGAAGCCATTGTGTTTCATGCAAAGTTTTGTAAGGTTTACATATTCTTCTGTTACTTCTTTTCTATAGTCGTTTAATTCGAGTAAATCCCGAAGATAGACCAAGGTCCGTGGAATCGGTACACTCGGAAATAATGAACAAACATCAAATGAAATCAAAATGTTACCCTCTTGCAATTGGATATTCTTGACCTTATCAATGAAATCATTCGAATTTTTAACTGAAAACCTAGGCTGTGCAATGGGCAAACTTTCAAAATCCTTAGTCAACCATTTTTATAAGTGGTAAGTTGGAGATCCAATAAACGATACTATTGGACGCACCGATTTCCCCGGCTTATGAATTTTTGGTAGGCAATACAATCTAGGTACGGTAGGGTTAGATACATGTAACCTGTTCCTAACTGGTGAAATAATAAGGTTGTTACATGATTTGATGACATTTTCTTATTTCAGTGGTCCTTCTTGGTAAAGGGTTTTTAATAAGTTCTTTATAAGGACTATTACTAATTAGGTTGTCTACCCGTTCATAATAGTCCTCTTTATCTAAAATAGCAACCTTATTACCTTTATCGGCTTTTAAATAAAAACATCGTCGCGTCTTTCTCGCGCGACCTTTTGATAATCTTTCTATACTTCTTTGAACATGACTTTCTATTGTCTACGTTATTAATTATATTTTTAGAAAGCTGATTCCTGCAAGCTACTCTGACGAGACTCTTGGATGAATCAGGAAGATATTGAATTGAACTTTCAATCCCTGCCACGGCATCATCCAAAATCTCATCAGAAGGGGCTACAGCAAAGTTTAAACCCTTGCTTAGAAGGTCTTTTTTATCAGAAGAGTGTGATTTTCCACAATATTAACAACCTTCTGAGGACCAATTTTTGTTACATTGGTAGTCAATATTTTAATTTTTTTATTTTGTGAGGACATTTTTTTAATAAATTTTGCGTTAATTGACAAAAGCATGTTCCTGTGAAATTCGCACCATTGTTCATATTCTAAATTATTTAACTTAAAAGTGAGCTTCTTGTAAAGCTCGTATGCTTGTATTTCAAGCATACTCCGTTTACTGTAAATATATTTGATTTCTAAATCCAGCCATTTGTGTTTTGCAACTAAAGCAACCTTATTTGAAATATTCGAACAATGTGGAATTTTAACTTGAATGAAACTCGAAAAAACAGAATGATGTTTACAGGATTTTAGAAACCAAATATCAGAACATATTAACCTAATTTTAGTACTAGACTTGCGATAGAGATTCAGTTCCGTTGACCGTGAAGTCATCTTAAAAGTCAGCTGAAGTCATCATTACATCATTTCGTGACGCAATCAGGACGGTACCGTTAATCACAAAAAAAAATTACCCTTTTTAATTTTATATGCTATTAGAATTTTAAGAGAAATGGACAGTGTTCGAGTTATTTGCGAAAAGCTACAAAAGTTAACAGAAAAAGGCCGTTTCTTAGATGTTTCTCGCTTAAAAAACGAGGTCCTCGTATGAAATTGAAAATTGAATGAATGCATTTAATTACTGTCGATGATTCTCACTCATTAATATTCTGCAGGAAACTACCTTGTAAATGAATTTGCTCGGTATACACACCCTGCTGTGCCGTGTGCGGTTTCCATTGGCCAAAGTTTAAACCATGTTGCTTGTAAATCAAAATAGGTTTCCTGCGATTCGGAGCTTGTAGTTCCGCACAAAAACGGCGGGGTTGGATGGCTTGTTAGAGTTGTCCGTTTTGCGGTTCAAAGGCCCAGCAAAGGGGTTTACCATTTTCATCCGCCGTCGATAATTTGAAGCTGTCGTCGGGGACATCCCCTCTGTTTACTTCAATATTAGGAAGCGCTCGACTGGGAACCCTTTACATCCCTTACCATCGGCTTGTCTGTAGCCCGTAGTTCACAGTTCGGATAAACAATATCGGTGTTAATTACTAGCAGTTAGAAAATATGGCATGTAATTTTTAAATACTCCTTTGTAAAGCTTTTCCAATTTCAGTTTAAAACGATGTAAAAAAATTAAATGAGGACTCGGTATTCCTTTGTGGACCGCGGCGGCGTGCCATCCATAGGTACCCGCAATTTACTTTTTTGACGTGCATTTATTAATTAATAAATTATGAGTGAAAAGTTGGGACTTTATTTTCTTGATAAAAATGAACAAATTTCGTCTTAACTACAGATTTTGCCAATCAGTAATTTTGCTCGAAAAACTGACATTTTTATCCGATAAAAAAAAGAATTTATACGTTAAAAAAGCTCTTGTGGTTTCACTGTTGAGAAAACCACCGTACAATGTAAAATAAATGTTTACCACTGCCCGGTTCCACGAAAACAGCGCCACGTAGCTGGCATTTTTTGTTTCACAACTGGTCATTCCGAGCATCAGTTTGTTACTGGCCGCCCGCTCGGCGCAAATGTACTACTTCTCATATATAAGGGGATGAATTACATCGATAATTACCTACTGTATATCATTGTAGAGAGAGCCATCACTGGTAGATACGCTGAATATATAATATTTTAAATTGAGATGAGATAATCTATAACGGTTTTGCTATGATTACAAGAAGCCTAGAAACAGAAAAAGTTTCAGGACCGCTGTTGACGGAAATTAGTCCGGAAATGAGTCAGTTCAAGTATGGAACTATATAATAGGAAAGTTCTATGATAAAGATACGTCATGATAAAGTATTATGCAAAATATCCAACTATTTAGAGCTATTGGAAATATTACTAAATAGATATATATATATATATATATATATATAGTACTCCCAATTCGAGTAGAAATAGAAATTTCAGCATGCAATAAACGTATTACTCATGTAACACAGTCAAGTATAGTTTTTAGACCGTGATAATTATATAATAAATATGTATGCAGCAGGTTATATTAACAACATATTAAACGTAGCAGTATTACCGTTTTTGTCGCTTATTATACCTAATACTACTTCCAGAAGTAGAAAGAATATAAATATAAATATAAATACATAAGGCGTACATAAATATAAATAAACAGCTTTCATACACATATTAGATTGAAGTGATATTAAAATAATTGTTCTCGCAATAATTTATTAATTGTTAATAACATGCACTTCGATTTTATACGAATGTAGAGACATTCTCACCTTTATTTTTTTACTACAAGCTGAATTTAATTGCAATTGCAACCGAAGTGAATATTTTGAGGAAAATATCGGCATGTCATCCGTAGATCAATGGTATATTCCAAATTAGTCGCAGAGGAATACAGTGGCGTCCGAAATTATATCCATGACATAACGTGTGATAAAGCAAAAAACGGAAATAGAAAAAAGTTCAAAGGAAAGTAACGCCACGACACCCGTCGTAGGTCAAACCCAAATTTGTCATTCATATTGAAAATACATTAAACGTCCTAACGGAAGTACACGGTAGGGCCATACAGTCGGCTAAGTGGTAAATATAAAGTTAATAATGCCCTCTTATATTCACGCAGCTTTAATGATTTCTGCAAAATGCTTCCAAAACGGGATTTAGTTTAGATTTTAACGTGGGTTGCATATTTGATATGCAACCTCGTCGCAAGACTCGTCTTCTAATGATGAAGATCAGATTCCACCAGTGCTGTGCACCATACAAAGTTCGATATGTCGATATGGTAGACAGCAGTTACTAACTTATTTGCTGGTAAAAATATAATATATGTTTAGTAGGTATATAGCAATAATTAAGTTGTTAAAAAAAATTATAATCTATATTTATTATTTCTTTGTAGTAGGTATCGAAAGTAACCCAAATTCTGCAAAAGCTACCTAATGCACGCTTCTGGATACTACATTTCTATGTTCAAATCATGTCATTGGTGAAGACAGCATGGGTTTCGCAACGCATAGAAACAACCATGCGTTGACACAAACTTCTAAAGTTCAAAATATCAATAATATATTTTATTTTTGGGGTTTGCATTTTTTTAATTAAGTGATTATTTTTTAAGTAAAAACTTCTTTGGGCGCGCTCTGCACTTTTCGCGCTCTCCACTTTAATTTTTGTGGGTATTTAATGAGACTGGGCCTTCACGCGTCAAGCGTCAGGCATCACGCGTCAGACGTGGCGCGTCACGCGTAGCAACGGTTCAGTCGATTATCGTCTAGCAAAGAGCTAGGTCACCTGTACCCCTTAATCGAAGCTCCTGCTAATAGATCCTGCTAAGAGAAAAAGCGCGCTTTTAAAGCATTTCAAAGACCCTTATTGTGGTAGGAACAGTGTATACAACCTCCTTCGCCAGTGCGGCACCGATTCACGCCCAAAACCCCGGCAAATCCGTAAAAACAGCAAATTCAAAAAATGTTGACGTACATGTCAGTTTCTGACACGGGACCTACAAAAATGGACACATGGCCTGAAAACAGCACCACAATTGAAGATGTGTGCAAACTTGCAAAGAAGATAACTATCACTGAGTAAGGTACGTCCTTCACACACCCTTCAACAACCAGAAACCAAACATCACAGCTACAAAATTCGCTGCGGAAATAAAAACGCAAAACAAGTTTCTAATTCCGGAGTATATTAGATTATAAGGAGCCTGTAGGTATTGCACAATGAAAATACAAAAATTGATTGATTGCTTTTAATGAGTACCTTTTCAGATTTCTTTTACTACTAAGACTGAAGTGAAGTAAAATAGTTTTACATCAAGCACTGGGTTAACTACGCTCTCCATCATTATCTTAGGAACGTAATATTTCTATAAACATTTCAAGAGGCAAACAGAAGCGTAAGTTTAATAGCGTAAAGATTTGTTGGCTTATTTCCTTACTGTCAGTTCTCAAACAAAAATGGCTAAAACTTTCGAAATTTCGAAAACTTTTCGAATTTTCGAAAAAACAATTAATACATAAGACCAACAAATGATTTTAGTTTTGACTAAGTAAGCAATTTCTGTATCACTCCCTCTTTGAATGCTTCAGAATTCTATTGTATATGTAATTCAATATTCTCTAGCACGTAGCTAAGAAAGTAGTTGTTTTCAATAGGTTTCTACAAGATTTTATGCATTTTAAAGTTTAACTAATTAATCTTTAATCTAGTTAATCTTCTGGATAACTGTATGCCTAATGTTTTTATTTATAATATGTTCAAATAGAACAAATATAAATAGTAGACTGATGTCATAAAACGTCACTGCAAGTGTTGGAGTATTAATATTTTAAATTCAAGTATAAATGATCAATGAAACAGGTCGTACACCACTCTGAAGATCCTCAATGATGGTGAAAAGACTTGTACAACTTCTAAGTGGTTCGTTTCCGTGTGTATGTCAAGATATAGGACTGGTAAGTGTATCTTCCTTATTATTCGGTAAGTATACTATTTGCTTATTTCTATATGTAATTAAATGCTACAAACCCAAGATTACTTTTCACAAAACAAATATGAATAGCAAAGCTAATATATGTATATATATATATATATATATATATATATATATATATATATATATATATATATATATATATATATATATATATATATATATATATATATATATATATATATAAAGGGTCCGCCAATAAGCGCGCTCGATCTTTAAAATGAAATAAAGCAAGTTGTGTGAGAGGTATAAATGAAATTTATTTTTTGTTTGAAAGAGTATTCGAAGGCATTATGTATGGAAAATAATATCGGTCAAATGTCCACCTCGGCTTCGCTGGGTGGCGCGCATACGAGAAGTCCAATTTTCAATGACTCTGGCGCACAAATCGGGCTGTATTTCATCGATGGCGTGGCGTATGTTGACTTTGAGGGCATCAGTGTTTTGTGGTTGGTTTGCGTAGACCTGTGATTTAAGAAAACCCCACAAGAAATAGTCTAGTGGGGTTAAATCGCACGATCTCGGTGGCCAGTTGATGTCGCCTCCGCGCGAGATAACCATTCCTCCGAAGCGCTCGTGCAGAAGATCCATTGTGGCGCGCGCTGTGTGGCTCGTAGCGCCGTCCTGCTGAAACCACATATCCTCGACATCCATATTGTCGATTTCATGCCAGAAAAAGTTCGTTATCATGGATCTGTATCGTTCGCCGTTTACCGTGATGGACACACCATCGTCGTTCTCGAAGAAATACGGCCCGATGATGCCTCCGGCCCAAAATCCACACCAAACAGTTACCTTTGCTGGGTGCATTGCGACCTGGTGGACCTCCTGTGGATTGTTCTCGGCCCAATAACGGCAATTCTGCTTCTTGACATTCCCATTTAACCAAAAATGTGCCTCATCGCTGAAGATGATTTTGCGACCAAAATCGGGGTCGACTTCCAACTGCTCTAAAGCCCAATCAGCGAAGATACGGCGCTGTCTATGGTCGTTTATTTTGAGCTCTTGTGTCAGCTGGATCTTGTATGGATGCATGCCCAAATCCAGATGCAAGATTCGGCGAAGTGATGTTTCCGAAAGGCGGAGTTCCTGTGCGCGACGTGAAATTGACTGTCGCGGATTTTCACGCACACTATCGCGCACAGCGGCGACATTCTGGGCAGATCGGATGTTTCGACGACGCGTCGGTGTTGGCTGATTGTTCACCGAACCGGTTGCCTCGAATTTGTTAATCAAACGACGGATAGTCGACTCAGCAGGACGATCAATTGCACCGTAAAATTGGCGGAGCGCGCGGAACGTTGCTCGAACCGATGAATGATTTTCGTAATAAGTTTTAACGATTTGCACATGTTGCTCGCGGCTGAATTGGTTCATGGTGATTTGTGAAGATACACTGAATAATAACAACTACGTTTGCCAACTCTACCACAAACAACATGGCCGCCATGAGCTGTCAAAGATCGAGCGTCCCTATTGGCGGACCCTTATATATATATATATATATATATATATATATATATATATATATATATATATATATATATATATATATATATTGCCATTTTGGTGTTTATTTTAATGTGATTCTACCAAAGCAACGAGTTGAACATTTCTACACATTTCTGACCTTGTTGAACCCTATAGCCTATCACTATTGGATGTTTCCTCGCTTGATATAATGCTCCCTAAGTATTTGTACTCTTCACAAATCTTTAACTCTCTTAATTGCAGATCAGGGTATTCCTGCTCGTCTCCTATGCGTAGGTATTCTGTTTTCGCTGTGTTCATATTCATACCCCATTTTTCATATTCTTCTAAAAGTTTTCTTAGCATGTAATCAATGTCTTCTTCACAGCTTGCAATTATTACTTGATCGTCAGCAAAAAAGAGAGTTGTTAAGCAGTTATCACCAATACCAATTCCCATTCCTGAAAGTTTCTTCCTCCAATTTTCCAAAGCTTCTTGAATGTATATCTTAAATAAGGCGAGTGATAGACAGCATCCTCTTTTAAGACCCTTCGTGACCTTAAATGGTTTGGAGATTTTATTTCCAACCTTCACGACGCTTTCAGGGTTCTTATATATGTTCCAAATTGCACGAATGTCCGTTTTGCTAAGGCCGATCTTCGTTAATATACCAATATTTTGATATATTGACGAAGACCAGAAGTTTTGTTTTTAATGTGACAATCATACCCTGATTGAGCATTTGCTTTTTCGGCATCATTGCTATTTTTGTATGCCTCACAAATTGCACATTGACTCTTTTTTGGTTGAAAAGTTTGGTTTTTCGGTATTAAAGATTGCCTCATACGTACGCTTTTTAGCAAAAGGCAATTCTTTTTCTTCTTGCTCCTTTTTGTAAAATCTGTACATTTGGGCTAATGTCAGTGATCCATCTATAAACTCTAGAAGTTTGGGCCCTTAAATAATGTGATTCAATTCGTTGAAAGCTATTAATGTGCTGCCTGACCGAATCTTTAATAGATTCATTAATGGTTTGGTGTCTACCGTGGTTTCCCCATTTATCTTTTTCAACTATGCTGCAGTTTTTAGATTTGGCCCATGAAGTGAGAATAAATCTGTCTCCTATGTTAAGTGTGTTCATAAAGAAAGTCTTCTAATCTTGTTTATTGTGAAGTAATAAGCAATTTTGTTTCCTCTGTTACTGCCGTCTACTACTCTTCTATATTTTGGTACCAGCAACTGCACAAGAGATGCTATAAACTGTCTTTGAATGGCATTGTCAGACAGATCCTAAAAGTTTAAAAACATAGTTCGTCGGATGCCATCTTCAATGGTAAAACATTTGAGTTTACAGTTCTTCAGTTGAATTTAGTTCTTTACAAGGCCGCTTAATTTCTTTAGCTTGTATTATTCGTTTACCTTCAGATATGTAACTTTTACCAGAGTTAACTTTCTTTTTTTTTATATGTCGCTTCCATGTATCTGGCCTGCGTTGCCTTTTGCGCGAGTTTCCCTTATATATATATATATATATATATATATATTTTGTGAAAAGTAATATTTGCTTATTTCTATGTAATGAAATGCTACAAACCCAAGATTACTTTTCACAAAACAAATATAAATAGCAAAGAATTTCAAAGCTATATATATATATATATATATATATATATATATATATATATATATATATATATATATATATATATATATATATATATATATATATATATATATATATATATATATATATACCTATATATATATATATATATATATATATATATATATATATATATATATATATATATATATAAACTGCTGTTCAAAATTATCGCACCACGTTAATATTTGCTAAAATTTGAGGTCTCATAACTTTTTTACTTTTAGTCCAATTTTAATAATTTTTTTAGAATACTGTAGATAAAACGACTAATTTCAACTTGCATATCCAGTCTTTTGTTAACTGAGGACGGTTTAGGTATTATACCGGGCTAACTAAAAGGTTGTTATATGACCCTAATTTTAAAACACTCGGTGGAATAATTTCGTAACCAAATTCTTTAAAAATACCAATTTTTGTTAAAAACTATTCCTTCCCTACATTTTGTTTTTTGGTCCATGTCTTTAGATACATTGGTTCATTTTTAAGAGCAAAATTAATTTGTCACCAACAGTTTACTGTTAATTTACTCTGCTGTTACAAATGAAATGTAAAACGTAGGCGGCGTATGTCAACCAAAAAACAATGATTGGGTGTATGCAATCTCATTTTGACACATTTTTAAAAACAATACGGTGTTGAGGAATATTCAGCAATTTAAAATAATGATTCGTGTGAGACATTTGACAGCATTGGATTGTGTAAGAGTGCAAACTTTGGTTGAAGAGGGTAGAAGTATGCGATATGTCTCTCCAATTCTGGGTGTTAACCATTCGACAATAAGTCGAATGTTATAACGTCACAGGGCAACTGGTTCTCACTCCAGGAGACATGGGCAGGGTAGAAAAAGGGCGACGAATGTTAGGGATGACCATTTTTTCCTCCAAAATGCTTTAAGAAATCGGACAGTAACAAGTTCGCACGTGTGTATAGTAGACAAGGGGAAAGGGAAGCTGCCTTCAATTTCGTTCTAAAGAAACCCTTTGGTCGTGGCTCCAAAATGTTTTGGGAGGGTATTTCTTACGATGGCCGTACGTAGTTAGTCTCTATTCATGCAAGGGCAATGAATGTGGAATACTACGTAGGTCCTGATTTCCGTTTATTGTCCGTTTATTGGTCCTGATTTCATATTCATGCAAGATAATGCAAGACCACATGTAGCAAGAATTTGTGTTGAGTACTTGAATGAAATCCATATTGATGTTATGAACTGGCCAGCACGAAGCCCGGATTTAAATCCCATCGAACACCTATGGGACATCATTAAGGGAGCAGTGAGACGACGTCTACCAGCCCCACAGAACCTTCAACAGCTGGAACAGATTACTCTTCATGAGTGGGATAATATTCCTCAACCCGTCATTCAAAACCCCATTAGAAGTATGCCACGGCGGATTCAGGCTGTAATCCGAGCTAGAGGTGGCAACACAACCTACTAGGGATCAGCTCACATAATTTTATTTCTTTGTTTTCCTTTGTTTTCTTGTTAATTAAAAAATGTTTCTTCTCACCCTGAAAGTTTTTTCAATTGATTTTTGTATGGTGCGAAAATTTTGAACCAATGCATGTAAAGACATGGTCCAAAAAATAAAATGTAGGAAAGAAAGGGTTCTTAACAAAAATTGGTATTTTTAAAGAATTTGGTTACGAAATTATTCCACCGAGTGTTTTAAAATTAGGGTTATATAACAACCTTTTAGTTAGCCCTGTATAATACCTAAACCGTCCTCAGTTAACAAAAGACTGGATATGCAAGTTGAAATTAGTCGTTTTATCTACACTATTCTAAAAAAAATATCAAAATTGGACTAATAGTAAAAAAATTATGAGACCTCAAATTTTAGCAAATATTAACGTGGTGCGATAATTTTGAACAGCAGTTTATATATATAATTTTACATGTAGCGAATTTGAACTGCCAGTTGATAGGTACACTTTTGTAAATGTAAATAATATAAATAACGAAAATATTTTTATGACAAATGCTTGAAATTAACTGAAGTAAAACACACGGCATCGAATTATCCATATTTCGTTACATATTCATCTATCTATTAGTTTTTGATTGGTAACAAATTATAGATGCTGCGTTTTAAGATTAAGTAATCATTTTTCGAAGATTGTATCCTGAAATATATGTATACACTGACATGCTTAAAATAGGTAGTTGGTAAATATTTTTGTTCAAACAGAAATCGACAATTTTCTTGGATTTTATAGAGGAATCTTCCGCAACTCGGAGAAGGCGTAAATGCCAATTGATAATTTTCCTTTGAATTTGAGAAATCTGCGTGGATAGCAGTTATAATTAGGGTGCTTATTCGCATTTGTGGCGTCATTTATCAAGGCACATGTGGTGAACATTTGAAGACGAATGTCGCTGGTAACGGGGAGAATTAAATAAAGCAGCAAATTGCTGGTTTCGTTAACTAAGTGTAATTTAGTTTGCCGTTAGAAAAACATTTCTAGTTATTGTAATTTGTAACATATTTATTAATTCATGTTGTCTGAGTCATTGATATATTGAAGAATCTCAAGGAATGTACGCGGAATAAGGGAATTTGAAAACACAGGCATGTGTTTCTATAAATGAACTATAAGCATGTTTTATTCTGCCCGAAATGTTGACAAGATATATTCGACTAAGTTCTTAGTACATTGCGGAATCTGATCCAAGTTTTTCCGCCAGTGACACCCGCGTAATGGAATGTGTTTGTAAAGTTTAAAACTTTCCTGATTT
Organism: Tetropium fuscum; assembly: GCA_964058915.1. NCBI lineage: Eukaryota > Metazoa > Arthropoda > Insecta > Coleoptera > Cerambycidae > Tetropium > Tetropium fuscum. Next base: position 346,513 of record CAXKVY010000724.1, read on the forward strand.
GCCATAGCTTTTCAATCGACACGTTTTGCTTTTGTTTGCTTCTCTTTTGTCTCTCATCGAGACAGTTTAATGCATTATTTGTGTATTTTTTAAAGTTGGTTATTATTCAATGTGGTTGCCGGCGCTCGGACTGATGCTTCTTAAAGTAAATTCTATTTAAATTTTAGACACAATGGTGAATGAAATCACTTTGAAGCGAAATATAGTGTTCGGAACGAATTTTTTTAATAGGATACTTCTTTATATTCATTTTGAATGAACCTATTGTAGTCCTGCAGACGTAAACAATTAGGAGGGTTATTTGATACAAGGAGTCTATTCGCTGAGTTAAAATTATAAGGTTCTATGTTACAGAAACACAACCCTGAGAATATCGGTTTTAAAGTTTGAGCATCTCAGATGAGTCAGATCTTGATTTTTTAAGAACTTCAATTATTATTTATTTGAAAGACTGTTTTAAGCAAGTTGTAAAAATGTATTGAAATTATTTTTTTGTTTTCAATAAACTAGCTACTTAATATTCAAAGATTACATAGAATCTTGTTTTACTTTTGAAAAAATATTACAGCTTTATTCCAAAAAATACATCTTTTTACATCTTTTGACGTTTTGATGTTATTTCTCACTTTTGACGTTTATCTATTTATTTTTGTTATTTACGTGTTTGAATTGCATCGTACAAGGGATACATTTTTCTAAAATTTTATTATAATAAAAGTATTTATTTACATAATGAAGATTATCAAACTTTTTAATAAAACATTTATTGTAGGTATTGATTGTGTATGTATTAAGTTACCTTATTTGGAAATCGAGTTAAAACACATTCCCTAGTCTTTGTTTGCTAAGCACATACTTCCTTTGTGGTAGGAGTTTAAGCTATACATTTACCGCTTTGCCGGGTCTTCTATTTTTATCCTGGCACGCCGCCACTGTTATCTATCAATCCAATACCAATTACCGTGATGAATTTGCTAATAATTTTAATATCAGGTCAAATAAAGCAATATTACACTCCCTAAAAAGTGACAGAATGAAACAACAAATTTGCGTTGAAACTTATTACTTTATGAAACAATTTAATTAATAAAATGTTCAATAGAGCTTATTTCAAGGCAGAAATAGTAGCACCATGAAAAGCGTTTTATTTATTTATTTATTTACTTATTGATGTAACACAGGATAAAATGCCTAAATTTACAGTTACATCACTTAATTTAAATATAACATTCAGTATAGTCTTAAATATAAATAATAATTATATAATATAATCAATAAATAAGTGCATATTTCGTAAGAAAACAAAGAAAAGTGAAAACATAGTGGGCATATAAAATAAAATGGAACGTAAATAAATCATAAAGAGAAACAAATAAATAGAAATGGGAAAAAAATAAAATTGACGGAAAACTGTATAAGATGTGGACATTTAATTATTTGCATAAAAAGTTATTAACTGTTTTTTAAATTTTTTTGGAGAGTTTTCAAATATATTAATTGTTAAACAAACTGATTTTACAATATTACACATTCTAACGACATGCGAGTTTTCATTAAGTTTTGTTCGATAAGTATACCAAAATAAAATATTCCTAGGTCTTACTCTCTGTGGATTATAATAATTTAATCGTGATGGAATTTCGAGAGAACACACGTTCAATTATTATATTACAATATTAACAATTATAATATTAGAAATAAATAAGGAACTAGATATTTTTCTTCTCATTGATAATTTTAATATAGATACTAAATTCAGTTCGTATTAAATAGTAGTCATTGTAATTCGGATGTTTTATGTTTTTTGTAGTATAGGTATGACAGAAAGGTATGAAGTTTCGAATGTCTCTCAACAGTCTCAGGGTCCCAATTTATGATGCAAATTCAAATTTAGACCCGACAAAAGAATAATAACTTTACAGTTTCACAGAAGAATGTTTTGTATTTCGCATAATAAAACCCAAATTTTTGAATGCCTTGGTTACCATATTCTCAATATGTTCTAAAAAATTAAGGTCTCTACACCTCTAAAGCAACGGTCCCAGGTTACTTCCTTGAGGCACGCCAGTTTTAGTCAAATGAGGTGCCGACAGAGTGGTCACGTGTTTTATTTGCTGAGATCTAGATGTCATATGCGATTTAAAAAACAGTAGCGAATTATTAGAGAATTTATAAGTTTGTAACTTACTTACGTACTAAATATCGTGATCCACTCTGTCAAAAGCTTTTGCAAAATCTAAATATATAATATCCGTCTGGCCACAATTGTTAATTGTAGAACTTAAATCATCTGTAAATATCGTTAAATTAGTAACTATTGATTTTTTTTACTACAAAACCATGCTGGCATTCGGTAATTTTTTTCCGTCATATGCGCACTTAACTTACGATATTTGCTTGAATTATTTGCTCAAATACCTTTGCTACTGCTGACAGTACAGATATGGGTTTTTAATTTTATATATTTTGTCTTGCACCATTTTTATGTATACTAAACTTCTTTTTCGTATGGCAGGAAATGTATTTGTTGTTACAGCTAAATTAAAAATGATGTAGAGAGAATGTTCAAGTAATTCAGTACACCCTTTGATAATATACGGCGTAATACCATGAAGACCGACTTTTTAAGGGATAATCGAATATCTTCCAAAGCAATATCATTGAGATGCAAATATTCTGTGGTGTCATTATTATTGGTGTTTGCTAGATTTAAGTCATATGTAGCTTCATCACCAAAAACCGATTGAATATAGTCTGAAAAAGCCTCGACTACCTCTTCCTTATTAACTAATCTTATCCCACATTTTTCATAATAAGTACTGGTATTATTTTGACACTTTTTCTTATTTACATAATTCCAGAATTCATTGCTGTTTCTTTTAATATTTTTTTCCACATTTTTTTATATAATTTGTGTGTTCAACCTTAATTAATATTTTATGTACAGGCGAATTGAAACACTACCATCATGAGCGTCTTAATAATCCTTCAACAATTAGTTCATACACGATTTTATAAAGCTTTATTTTAGCAAGTAAGCAATAAAGTGTGCAATACCGAAAACTTTTGTTTTTTTGAAACTTTGGAATGAATAAAATATTTCATATTTTCTTCGGAATTTATTTTATTCTCATTTATTAACAGAATGTTTTTCCTATACCTTTATTACTACATTACATTCTGCATTATAAAAACAAATTATTTTAAAAGTGATAATCAATCGAATATGAAAAGTTGTAAGGGTTTATTAATTAAGGGGCATTTGTTATAGCCCTTAATTTTATAGTTCGATTGGAAAATATTTGCTAGTTTACGAGAAATAACATTGTGTTTAAGATACTGTTTATGTCTAAAAGATTTTTTTGTTAGAGCAAAACGTTTTTAGTAAGGGTCAAGGTTATTAAAGTTAGCAATGTCTATTGAAATATTGCCTAATTGAGAATAAAAAATACCATAACCAGGAAACTGCTGTCAAATTAAGAACCCATACAAAAAGTAGACAAGATCTATACTTGGATAATAATATTTATTATTAATTTTCACCAAATGAATCCGTGTTTCGTATTCAATTAAGAACGCGGATTAAAATGCGCCTCAGTTGCACAATATTAATGCAGCGTATCAACAAAAGTCGATGCGTTTTTATTTATTGGGTCGATGCTGGGAATGCTGGACTGAAGCGAGGATCCTCTGGGTTGGTTTGGCCACTGGAACTGCGCCAAAATGATCGCGTATCTTTCGGATAGATATAATGCATACGAGCAGAACACATGATAATATCGCATGCTACGAATTTATGCATAGTTGCTGCCTGAAAAATCCGGAGACAATTTATTATTTATCAGGTTTGTTTGTGGTCGTGGAGCAACTGCGGTATCGTCAAAATCAGTCTTGTCGTGCAGCGGAATTTATCCGCTGTAGTCTCTTTCCATGTAAAAATTTTATATGTCTATCTCATTTATCTCAAATGACAGAATTTCTTGATGATGTTAAAGAGTTAATCCATTTATTAGCATGGGATTGGATTGAAACAAGGTTTATTTAATTGCAGGTAATTGCAAATTTTGGTAATGTCACTGGTGACTTTATGTGTAACGAATCTATTCAAATATATTTTGGAGTTGGAACTGGGCTAAAAGAGCTGGTAATCTGTGAAACTGTAGAATAGATGGAGGTACACCTGAATACGATATGCAGAGACTTGAAACGTATCTAAATTCCGTTCCAAATAGCAAAGAAATAAGAAGAAGAAGATTAATAGAAGATTAAATTCGACGAAGAACAGAAGAATTTTCTTATTAATATGTAAACACAAACAACTGACACCTCAATTTATGAGATTCAACCTCAAACATATCACATTTCAGAGTAGATATATAGAGAAGAAATTCGATTACAAAGTAAGTAAATTCAATTATTCTTTAATAAATCTATTATTAACAGAGTGCACCGAATCACCAAATATTTAAATTTATTGAATCTAAAACTAAACAATATCTATCAAATAATATTAGTTTCAGTTACTCCTCAAAATTTAATTAGTAAATTTTTAATTCAATTTCATAAAAAAAATGGAAAAACAATTTCTAAATTATAAAAATGGGAAAAAATAACAACACACAAAATTTTATAAAAAGGAACAAAAACACAATTACAATAATAATGAACAAAATAATAATATTGAAAATTGGGTTGAAAATATTTCAAATACAATAATCCCAAATAACATTAATGAAATATTAAATCTAGGTCCAAACTTTTGCATAAATACCAACAAAAATAACTTACCAATTCCAAATATAATAGCAAATATTGAAAATATAATAGAAGCTACACCAAATATTATAAAAAATGAAATTTGATCCAAAATTAATAATGTAGTATATAATTTTAAAAATAAATCAAATAATAAAAATGAATCGACAAAAGAATTAGAAAAACAAATTAAGGATACTCAACAATTTTTAAAAATTAACTAATAATAATAATAATAATTTAATTAAAAAAATGGGAAACTAAAAAATATATCACAAATGATAAAACTACTTAAATCAAATATTCTATTAGGACCTATTGTTTCATATGTTCAAAGTCCATTTTATAATTTAGCAAAATTTTTATCAAATATTTTAAACGTTGTTAGAAAAGCAAACCATCAAACACGGCTAATTATGGAATCAATTTATATTCAAAAAAATCCTAATGCATGTAATAACAAGAAAGATACAGAACATCTTTCTACAATTTACAATTTGTTAATATAAAAATATTAAATAAGTTAACAAAAAACATTATCTCTATATATAAACTTATATACGTACATACATACCTACTCACTATAAATATACATCTACATATATTAACATAACCCAAATTAGAATAATAATGAAATATAAAATAGCCTAAGTTTAGTCTTACATTAATATAAATACGAAGAAAATTGCCAAAAGATAAATTAAATATATTTC